>NQII01001077.1:378639-448041 GCA_002778355.1 Clitarchus hookeri | reverse complement strand
ATAAATTGAACTTTCCGATATTTTTCCAGAAATGTGAATGGTGGTCGAAGCTTCCTATTGACAAATCTATTAACAAGCAAGCAAATATAATCTGTTAACTGAATCCCAGTTATGATTTAGGAAACATCATTTTCCAACTACCGCACTTCTGTTAGCCGTAGACTGACATCGGAGACCAGCTGCACAGTAGATTTGTATTCGACTCTGAGCAAATCTCTTCAAATTAACAACTTTATACATAAAACTGTACGAAAACTTGACAAGTGAATAAGTTTTTTGCACGCGATAGTATTTTAATTTAGCACTCACTTCGACTTGATTATATACAGTTATGCATGTGCCAGAGGTCACACTCTACGCCCTTTTAGATTTATTCAAGCTTTGGTGATTGTTTTGAGACTCTGAAAACCTTTGTGTTGACGTAGAAGAAACGCTAAGTTTGCGGTTAATTGAGCATTGCTATAAATTAACTCTTAGAAAGAAATGACTGCCCCAAAATGCATATACGCTCACATTGACACCCCCTGGCGTGCACACAGAAATATTGACTGTGAGACAGTAAATTACGCGAGATCTTAACGACCAAATAAAAGTGCACTGATAAAACTAGCGGCAACTCAGACCGTTTTCGTTTTGTACACAAAAATATTTACGTGAATGTATCACAGTTCAGTGTCTCGGTGTCATACAAGAGTTACTGTTCAGTGGTATGTCCAAGGCAGTGTTGAATTTTGCATGTGATTGAAGGTCTCTCAGTGATCCAAAAGAATAAAATATGGGTTTAGAAGTTACTTGCAAACCAAACAATTTAGTTTAGATACTTCGTCAAAGAAAATCCAATTATTTCTTGCCCTTTAACTGTAAAATAAAACATCTTCTTTCAGAAATGTACAAAATGTAAAACTTATGTGTACACAAGTTGTAGATATCCTACGATGTATATCCAACACTCCTGCATAGTAAAAAACTGTATAAATTTGTACGTTAATGTAAATATAGAAACCTTATCCGAACTAGACATCTCAAGTTGCGGTATTACTTTGCGAAAATCAATACATTACTTTGTTTTATTTTAAGGTGGCCGCCTGGGTAGGCCGCTGAACGGTGTGCAAAGCTCCAGCAGAAAACGCTTTTTTAAAAACACGTCAAACGTGTTTGAGTGAGGTCTTGTTATGAATAGAATTAAAGAACTGTTTACGCGTCTGTACACGTTTTTCAGTTCCTCCATTTCTCTCTAAAGCATGTTTTTGCGATGGTAAAAATGGCTGAAACGGGTGTTTCCACGGTCATTTTTGGGTATGGACATTCTGGTATAAAACATTAAAAAAGGAATAGGGACGCGCATAAAACCTTTATTATTATTATTATTACGTCATAAAATGGTAGGGTCTCCGCTGAAAGTCTCATAGACGGGAACACTGCAGCCATTTCAGTGCTTTGCACGTAGAGGCGATGAGAGAGTTGATGCTCACGTTTCAGTCGCCCCTAGCGCTCCCACACTTTTAGGCTTGAAACGTGCAAAATTCCTTCAATCAAGCAACCCCCTTAAGAATTGCAAGTATGTATAGACCCATTTATGCATTGAACAGGTATTTTAAAAATGCTATTTATTTCTATTTTGGATTAGTTATTAACTACCTCCGTATGTTTTATTTCGCATGAAGGTACAACAGGTGTATAGAATTATATATGAAAACTTAAAAATAATATAATTTTATTATAATGAAACATATTTATAGCAGTGAAAATATTCGGGTCCGTATTTTGTACTGGTTTACACGGGGCTTGAAAGTGTTGAGACATAAATGGCCAGCGCAACAAATTTCTCCCGTCCACTCGCGAACGTGAGCTCTCCTTATTTCCTCTATGGCGCGAGCCGAGTGGTCGTGACTGTGTATGTTGAGGCGGGGAGAAGGGAGGAGAGACG
Source organism: Clitarchus hookeri (assembly GCA_002778355.1). NCBI lineage: Eukaryota > Metazoa > Arthropoda > Insecta > Phasmatodea > Phasmatidae > Clitarchus > Clitarchus hookeri. Next base: position 446,114 of record NQII01001077.1, on the reverse strand, counting down.
AACTGGCAACAGTGTATAGCTACGTGCTACAACTCCTTTTTTTTTTTTTTTTTTTNTTTAGGCGACGGTAATGTCACCTAGCGGGAAACTCGTGAACTGCGTCCATGCTATTTATCTTGTATCCGCCCTCGCCTCAGGTAGATAGCTCTGCACGTAAATTACGAGCAAATATGGCGTCTGATATTCCACCTTAAGTGCAATGCGAAAAAAGAGTGAAATGACGATTCCATCCAAGTATGAGCGGAGAGTCACTGCTGCAGTAATGCTGGGAGGCAAACGAAGAAGGTGGAGTGTTTCAAGTACTTTGGAATTCGCGGATAGAGGAAAATGAAACTAGCGAAACATAGATACACGAACGTGCAAGGTAAGCAGAGGGTTTCATGGAGCAGGTGAGAGGATTGGCCTAGAGCTGAGATGTCACTCAAACAAGTAAAAGTGTTTAATGAAAATGTACTATGCGCCAATATTAGTCTAACTTAATGTATCAGGAACATGTACAACGACAAGAAGAGACGCGAATAGAATACATGTGAGTGAAATGAAATTTTTAGGAAGCTTCCTGGAGTAACAAAAATGGATAGGATGAGAAATTATAACATTAGAAAGAAATGTCGAAAGAAGATCGCGTGCAGAACAGAACAGTAATAAGTATAGTTCATTTCATATAAGAAGGCCACATTCTGACAGTCAGTGAGTGGCAAATTGACGTATTCAAAACAAACAACTTGCCATTTACAAAATCCTGTATCAGCTGATGCACAAACGAACAAAAGTTAATATTACGTTGGCTATTCTGAGTGCACTGGTGACGCACAGTCGACCAGCCGAAAATACGCGATATAAAAGAGTTCCAAGGTTAATTAATACATTTTATTTTACGTGGTCATAAAACAGCGGGTTTTAGTGTTGAAAACTAAATTTCGTGCTAAAATAGAAATGAATAGGTGTTCAAAATTAAAGTCACATTAAAATTATCCATATCCAAATGAAACGCAATTTCAAAAAGGTTTTCACGTCTTATCCCCCCTCCTCTAACACGGCTTTCCTCGCGTGTTTGATATTAATTCCAAAAGCATACAGAAATATTGCATAATATTGTTGGATTATTTTTTCTAATAATCTCACGAAAAATATTTCATGTTCCTTTCATTCGGAGCCAGTAATAGAACAACAGTAAACTTCGCAAATACGCTACCTCTTGAGAAAAAAATGTGGCTCAGAGCACGCGCTGAAATGTTGTGCGTGCCATCTGTGAGGTCCTTTTCAAAGTATAACAAGCCAGAAGAGAATAGCTTTCGTTTGCTTTATATAATAAAATTACGAACATGTACAAATAGTTTTATTTTTCGCGAACTCTACATAATTTTTAAAGTAACATATATTACGTGTACAGCGTTTACGAACGAACTTACACATGCCCTCGAAACACACTCGCTGCCTGCCGCGCCTACCCAAGTAGTTCACCAATTGCCGCACGTAGCAGCACGTACTGGGCGCGCTGACTCGTCGCACCCAGTTGATGGCGAATGGATACATAAACGTAAAGTAAACATTGGCCAGGCGATCGTCAACTGTCAAAAATGTGGCCTTCATATATGGTACACAGTATAACTACAAGGCTGAGATGGCAAGGGCAGAAGCGAGGCGACCCGGAGGATGCACGAAGTGCACGTCGTGAGGCAAACTGCTGTAGAGTAGAGCAACGGGTAGATGACTGAAGCGAGTTTATGAGTCGGTATATAGGAGAAAAGAGGATTGGAAGTAACAATGAAAATGGGAAAGTGGTAGTGGGAAAGAAGAAAATGGAGAGACATGTGATGCAAGCAGTTTCGACCAGTGTCTGGAACCCGTTCCCAATGATAAATTAATATATGAATGTTCTACCAGATCATTCGCATACATCACATAGTCCATACTCAATGGTTGTGGTAAGTAAAGAAGTGCCATGCTAACTTAAGCACAGCGTCGCAACTCCTCCTCCGTGCGTTAAGTATAGTAACAATACTGTATATTTTCTGAACAGATTGCTCTATTGGAACCCTATTGTCACTGCCTAAAATTCTGAGGAAACAGGACACACCCGAAGCTTGTTTATACTATTTTCCTTTACCGTCGCAATTCTTCCTTATAGCTGGACGTGACCTTGGGTCGTTGAAATATGTTTGCTCGGGAGGCCCCTTAAATTGATGTGCTTAGAGGGCAACCACGCGAGCCAGTAGTTGACGAGGTGTCGCTGTAGGAGGAAACGAGTTCTGGTGGCAGGACCCGGTGCTGTGTTCGGGCCGCGGACTAGTGCGACCAGGGGGGCGTGCTCAATATTCATGGAGCTCCCCCATGGCATGTCGGCGAGAACATCCCCTCCCTCCGACCCCTGCACTCCGCGAGCCCCGGACCACACACTGCCAACAACAACAGCTCTCCAGTCTTCCCACACCCAGAGTAGAGACGCGAGAACGACGGAGCAACTGCATACGCTACGTATAGAGTAGAACTTCGGACTGGGCTGAACTCGGACCGTAGTGAACACGGAGCGAACGTGGGCCGAAAGACGCGTTTGAGATAAACATTTCAACCCGGATTGACATATAAACAAGTGCGAAGATGAAGTGAATACGGACTGAAATATGTGCAGTGACATCTTTCGGCAAGTGCGTGAACTAGAAAACAAACGGTACTCGAAAAATAAATAGACGATAGTTTTACTGTTGTTGTCCTGGAGTTATTGTGAAGCTAGCGTTACTCTTATAAAATCAAAACTCTCTGGCTTCCTAAATTTGTATTGTTCTCCATTGTATTACTCAAATATTTATTTATCCAACAATAAGTTTATAAAAACTGTACGTCNCTGTACTCGAAAAATAAATAGACGATAGTTTTACTGTTGTTGTCCTGGAGTTATTGTGAAGCTAGCGTTACTCTTATAAAATCAAAACTCTCTGGCTTTCTAAATTTGTATTGTTCTCCATTGTATTACTCAAATATTTATTTATCCAACAATAAGTTTATAAAAACTGTACGTCAATTTCGGTTCAAACCTTTTGCATATCCTTCTTTGATGGACATTATTGCTCTAGTAGCCTACAATTTGCTTAAAACAAAATTTAAAATGCGGTACTTGCAAATATGCGAACAGTACACTTCCAAAATGGCGGCATTTGTTTTGGTATCACTATCAGTACACTCATATCGGCAGTGTTTAGACTAAATTTTCAATCCGGATTCTATACTCCAGTCCACCTTGCCAACTGGAGTGGATTATTCACTCAACTCCTACTTCAGTCCAGTTCGGATCTGTTTGTAGTAACGTTTCAATCGAGATTCTTCAGTCCTCTCCAGGTTCAATCCGGATTAAAATTTTACTTTAATCGCATTTATAAAATATGCGACACTGCAGTAGGGGGGGGGGCGGGGCCGTTCTGGCATGCTCGGGAGTCATTGGTGGCATAAGGAACATTTGATTAACCTGTAGAGAGGTGTCTCCAGGGTGGATCCTAACTGGAGTAATTTTTAACCTGGGAAACTTATCATACCCCTTCCCCCTCCCTCTGAGAGGTGTATTGTGGTTGGCTGATGGGTTCTCCCACCTTTCTGAGGTGTACTGTAATTGGCCTTCTGCTTGTAGGGGTACCCTTTCGACGGACAAAGCGCCCAAGCAGCAATTGAGGGACTTGGAAATTTTTCGAGGGAGTCTGGAGGGCAAGAGGCTAGGGACGGTGTAAGGGGGTGTAGGGTTGGACCAGGAGGGTTGAAGAGGCGTCAGTCCTTGGTTCGTGACCCATAGAGGGTAATTAGGCATAAACAGTGGATCATTGTAATTAGGAGTAATTAAAACACAATGTATAATTACGAATACTGAGAGTAATGCGTATACCGAGAATAAGTACATGTACCGAAAAGAAGTACATGTAACGAGAGAGTAATTATACACTAAGTAAACATGATTACCCATCGACTGCAGAAACACAACTGACGAGGATGGCGAGGTGCTCCTTGGTTCGAGTTCCTTCGAAGTAAGTAGGGATAATTAATGCGTAATGAACAATTGCATAGCGAGTAATTGCATAATGGCTAAATGCATAATGAATAATTACGAGTACCGAGAGTAATAAATGTACCGAGAGTAAATACGATCAATAAATATACCAACAGTAATTACGAAAGTTATTACACTCTAAGTACACATCCTACCCCGAACGCTGCTCAATCGTAACTGAGGTCTGAATCGCCAATATGCTTGTATTATACGTCCGCCATCTTGGTTGTTGTTTTCGATTCTCGACAAGGTTAAGTGAAGCACAATTACTTTTACACTTGTATACTACCTGATTCGATTCCCGTCGAGGAAAATTAAACTGTAATTACATTTGCACATGCATTGACCTACTCCTTGGTCCAAATCCTGTCGAAGGTAAGGAAAGCATAAATATATTTATACTGACATAACCATTGGTTCGATTCCCATCGAGGGTAATTAAGGCATAATTACGTTTGTATACGGTTAGTCCTTTGTACGAATTCCATCAAGGTTAAAACATAATCACATTTGTACTGAGCTAGTCCGTGGTTCGATCCCCATCGAGAGTAATTCACGCATGATTATATTTATACTGACCTACTCCTTTCTTCAAATCCTGGCGAGGGTAAGTATGCGTGTAGCGGGCTAGTCCTTGGTTCGACTCCTGTCAAAGGTAAGTAAATCGTAATAAATTTATACACACACCGACATAGTCCTTGCTTCGATTTCCATAGAGAGTAATTAAAGCATAATTACAGAGGGTAATTACATTTGAGCAAATACTTGTAATTACACATCCAACCTCTACGAGAGCCACTGCCATTCTAAATTCCAGCACTTAGTTATGACATTAAAAAAAAAAAAAATTAATTGTGTATCGAAAATAAATGCAAAGACATATAGGGAGCAATTACACATACGAGCAGCTCGGAGCCTGGATGCAGACTGAATTTAAAACTGTTATAACTTTTGATTATACACCCTTCAATTTGGACATAAAATAAAGGGGGAATACTTTAAAGAGTAATGTAGTTGTGGCTAAACATTGTTATTGTAATCCCTGTTGTAAATAACACCTTTAATATAAGTATATTATTTAAATAACAGCCCCACAATCACGCTGATATGGTGTCGGAATGCTTCAACCAAAAACAAATTCCGAGGAACTCACGAGTGCCTAGCGGAGCACCCTTACCATCGGGCGAGAGTGTTGGCATTTTTCCCCGCGAGGAGCGCTGTGTGGCGCGGAGAGCCAGTCGCTCAGCAGCTGCTGAAGAGACAACACATACCCGCTCCCAGAAGAATGGGGGGAAGGGATAGACAGCCCTGAGGAAGGACGAGAGAGCGAGCATAGTTACATCGAATGCCGACAGGCGTGCGGAGATCGTGGTGGGAGTCCACACTCCTCCCGATGTCCCTTGCATCAACTCCTAGAATGCGGTGGTGCGTTTGTTCCAGTAGTACTGTCTTCTATTTCACTCTGGGCATGGGAGACAGACAGTAATCTCTTCGTTCTGTTGCAGGTAAGCAGGTAGTTGTTTGTAGAGTCATTGTGTTTCGTGTCTTGCATTTGTGTGAAGAAATTATTTGGGTAGGTAAGCGATCTGAGTTTCTTTGCAGAGTGTTTCCAATGGTTTAAGCCTCCCGTTGGTAACCATATCTTATAAAAATGTTCTGGTTGCTATAATAGCTTGTCATCATTTTTGCTGTGTGCCCTCTGAGAGAAAAGTTTTGGATGGTTTTCACTATTAAGAAGTTTTTTCATAGGCCTAAAAAAAGAAAAGGCGGTGCGGTGGAACATTACCACCAACAGTTTATTCGAAGCAATATTTTGAAGGGAGATGTTCAAGTTCACTTCTTGATGTTGAAGGTCTCTGTCGTGAAGTTTGAATTTCTGACTGACTACAAGTACTTCATTATTGAGGAATGCATAATATTTGGTGTGGCTTAGTGTGTTCATTGGTAGTGTGCTGCAGAAAACCCTCGACAAAGCCCGATTTCTCACCATATCGGAATTGGTCGTATAACTTTCAGTGTTTTCATACACTTCTTCTTTTTACAGGGTGGGTTGCTTTAGAGTTTAGACGATACGCTTTACCATATTAAGGGATCCATCTGCCTTTTGCTCGAAACTTTAAGAATAAACATCTCGTCGAGAACGAGATCATTCGAGAAGTAGTAGCATAAACAGTTTTCAATTCACATTTGTTTATGAAAATGGTAATGTTAGCATTTAAATTATGTCACTGTCCATTTTTCGATATGGCCACAAACTAAATACTTTTGAGCTATAAATGATAATTTTTGTGCCTAGGAGATGTTGCATGTCATTCGCCACTCGTTTTTCTTATGATTGTGTTCTGTGTTCATACAAGTTTTTTTGGGTATTCACTGTCCCTGTTCGCAACCCTTATACTTTGTTCAGTGGCATATCTAGATATCCGTTTTGAGGTTAAAGAAAAATGTTTTTTTTTTTTTTTTGTAATTATATATATACTTTTTATCTACTTATATATACTTTTTGAGTCAGTATCGTTCTAACTTCGAACAGTACGGACATAAAAGTACTAATGGTGAATCTCCACTGTCACTACTGTGGTAAAGTGTTTTCAACTTTACGCAATTTGCATCGCCATAAAGCAACTACCTGCATAAGGGAAACTTCAAGGATGGAATTTCAGTGCAACTTCTACCAGAGGCAGTTTCCTCGAAGTGATATTTTGAAAAGACATTCACAATTTTGTAGCACTGATTCTGTGCTAATGCAACCACATCCTCGTGCACCGCAATTGTCTCCGCACACTCCGCAATTGTCTCCGCACGCTCCGCAATTGTCTCCGCACGCTCCGCAATTGTCTCCGCACGCTCCTAAACTGTCTCTGCACACTCCACATTTGAATTAGCAGGCTTCATATATGTCTCTGTGCGCTCCGCAATTGTCCCCTGATGATCTACATTTGTATCCGCAAGCTTTGCAATTGTCTCCGCACACTCCGCAAGATAGNCTCCGCAATTGTCCCCTGATGATCTACATTTGTATCCGCAAGCTTTGCAATTGTCTCCGCACACTCCGCAAGATAGTAATGGTAAAATACATATTGTCAAGTAAGATGTTAATATTCCCATAAGTATTCCCACAGAGAAAAAAAACCATCTCCCATGCAACAAGACATGGAAGCTTATTTTCGAATACTGCGTGATGCATCTTAACCGGCTCTTCAAACTGTGGAAAAAAAAATGGAAAGGAACTTAAATGTGCAGTTNGAATACTGCGTGATGCATCTTAACCGGCTCTTCAAACTGTGGAAAAAAAAATGGAAAGGAACTTAAATGTGCAGTTGTAGATGAAGATTACCTGCCACTGTCTGTATGGAAACAAAGAAAAGAACAGATGAGTGATCGAACCCCCTTCCTTCGTAATTATTTGAGATCTTGCACATCTATGTTTAATAACAGTACACATTATGTATACAAACAAAATAAATAGTATTTCTTTGGGAATAAACAATATTTTTTCCTGGCCAATGATGATGTACAAGTTGGAAATTCTGTGATCCAGCCAGTTACAGGATTTTATGAAATACTGTTCAAACCAAACCCTACTGGATATTCTCGCAATGCACTGCAACAGTTTAAACGACTGCTGAAACTTGTGAGTGCATACTTGAAGGATAACAATCTGGCCAGCGATGAATATAAGGATGAAGCACACCCAAAATTTGGCATTATTTCGCAGTTGTTTCCTGATGTTGTAGATGCAGTTGGTTCTGGTCTCAATCTAAGTAAAAAAATGGAAGTTGGTCGATGTCCAGAGAATGCATTTACTGGAATGATGTTAATGAAATGGTCGACAGACTGCACCTGCTAATTGCTTCTCAGCAAGCAGGAAATATTACCATGCTAATGAAATATTCAGTATTATCGAATAACTGTGTGAAGATGGAAACATAGAATGAGTCGTGCCGATATTGCCAGTGAGTTACACAAGCCTGCAGGACGATTTTATCCTCGTTGCAATGTGCTAGTGTTTGGTTTGCGAGATTTGTATCAAGCAGATCTGGTGGAAATGATAACTTATGCACATGCGAATAAAGAATTCCAATATCTCTTAACAGGCATTAACTGTTAACAGCAAGTATGCTTGGGGAGTATCCATAAAGACTAAAAATGCGAGATATGTGTCAAATGTAATGAACTCTGTTTTGCAAGACAAACGACCTCCCAAGAATTTACATACGGACCTCGGAATAGAATTATACAATCTTACATTTCGCACCTTGATGGCGAAACATAATGTAAACCACTACTCGACATATAATGGTATGAAGGCGAACATAGTGGAGTGCTTTAATCTCACTTTAAATAATGAAATGTGGAAGATATTTTCATTGCAAGGACGTTTCTAGAGGCTGGTCATCTTACCTCACCTCGTATCAATCTACAACCACAAATTACATCGAACTATTTGAATGAAACCTGTGGACATCAGTGACAACTCCATAATCATATTCAAGAATGAGAAGAAATTGGACACTCACAATAATGTGCACTTGTGTTTCTGTGTATGAAGACCAGATATTTATGTATACAATTTTTTTTTCTCGCATGTCTGTATAAAGTACTGAATAAATATGATTTTTTTAACTTGGAATTTATTTGCTGTTATGATTTTCTACAAGGAAACTGAAAGCATGAGATTCGAATAGGCCTGCCACGACCTGCTCGGCACTGGCCCACCTTCCTGGCACCTGACGCCTCTCTTGCTCAATGTATTATCACCACAGCTTGTTGAGACCTGCACATCATTAACAGACCACCTGACTCTTGTGATGCATATGCTGCGTTCACATGTTGTGACCTGCCTGCACATCCCCCTCCATCCTGTCAGGGGACAAACTATCATTATTGCTCGAGATGTCACGAGAGCTACACATGTTCCACGCCATGCTGGAGGACAACCGGGCCTTCGAGGAATACCTCGGACAGCCACCAGTCTCCAGCAGGGTCTGCAAAACAAGGCCACAGTTGCATGTACATCCTGCTCCACCACTCGCTCCAGCAGACAGGCGATGTGATCGCAGCAAGTCGCCTCTTCGATGACTATGTATGTCTGCATGTCACCCACGATCGTCTCTGAGGGATGACATCGCATGGATGCTGCCACCTCCAGTATCTATCGCTGCTTCCTCTCCCACACTGGCGATGACAGAGGCGTTTCTACCACCTGATGAACGTGTACACACTGTGGTGCCCTGGAACGAGCACACATTGGGCTCGACATTGGCATCGGTAGGACATCTCGACGATCTGGAAGAAGTGGAACAATGAAAGAGGACCTGCTTACTGAGGTTCGACTCTTCCAGTCATCTTCTGCGTGACAGAAACTATGCTCTCCTTCTGGAGGAGGAGCGAAGCCTCCGTGCAAGTGCGTGGTGTCTGTGCGATGCCATTATCCCATCTGCAGAGTGAAAGTTTGGGTTTTTTCATTAATGTAAATATGTAAATTAATTTAGTTTTTAAATTTTTGTGTTTGAGACACATCATTTCATTACGATCATCACCACTTCGATAAACTGTCAGTAAAAAAAAGTTGACCAATTTTTTTTTTTTCAGATTTTGTTGGGTTTATGTTGGTAAATAATTATTTTATCCGCACTCGTGTTTTAATTTTGCACTTGTATGCCTTTGATGGTCTATGTGAGGGTATGCACATGTAACATTTATTGTATAATTTAAATGTGCGACAAAAATTGGAGTGTAGGCGACTAAATGTATTACCACATGCTTATTTTTCCTTGCAATTTTAATTCGTAGTAGAAGTTATTTGATGTTCAAAACCTATACAGACCTTACATGTAAAAAGTTTCTATGCTACAAATGAAAATATTACAAATATAATAGAAATCATGGTTCAAGTTGTCTGGTTCATGTTTGTAAATACTCATTATAAGCTTAGTGTTTTTCATTTTGCATTTATATAACTTTGATGGTCTATGTTGGGGTATGCANCGTAAATACTCATTATAAGCTTAGTGTTTTTCATTTTGCATTTATATAACTTTGATGGTCTATGTTGGGGTATGCACATTCACATCCAAGATGGAGCATTCTACTGGCACACTCTAGCTGGCGACGAGAGAACTAGCAGACGTAACAAGATGGCTGCCTACAAAATGCAATGGCTGCCTACAGCAGACGACATATAAGATGGCTGCTTACAGCAGGCGACATCCAATATGTCTCCATACAGTAGACGACTTCCCAAGATGACTCCCTACAGCAGAGTATATCTGATGTGGATGCCTACAGTAGACGATATCTATGATGGCTGCCTACAGCAGACGACATCTTAGATGGTGGTCAGAGCAGAGGTGATGACAGAGAGAGTAAGAGGGAAAAAGGTGGGTGAGAGAGAAGTGGGAAGGAATGATAGAGCATGAAGTAGCAAGATGGAATGACAGGGCATGAAGTAGCAATATGAAATGACAGAGCACTAACAAGAAAATTCTAGAAACAAGATGGCAACCAGAAACAAGATGACGACCGGAATGACAGTGTAGGAGGTGACACAATCCAAGATCGCGGCCATGGCGTTATAGGTGATGGTGGCGTCGTCCAATATAGAGGTGGTGATGCAATTCAAGATGGCGGTGACGACTCCCTGAATCCCTAACTGCCACACACTTGTGCCAGAACCCCCCATTTCTCCCTACTGCTGCTAACATCTGCGCCAACGCTTCCATGTTTGTTCACGCATGAAACATTCGTGAATGCCTGCCAATATAAAATGTATCAAATTATGACTACTGTGTTTTTTTTNGTTTGTTCACGCATGAAACATTCGTGAATGCCTGCCAATATAAAATGTATCAAATTATGACTACTGTGTTTTTTTTTTTGCAAATTTGATACTAACCTTATTAATTTGGTAATGTAAGAAACCGTTTCTGAGATGTTTTGAAGATTTNTTTTTTTTGCAAATTTGATACTAACCTTATTAATTTGGTAATGTAAGAAACCGTTTCTGAGATGTTTTGAAGATTTTTTTTTCACGAGTTACAATTCGATATTTCTTAAATTAGTTGGTTTTGAAGTAAATTTTAAATCTTAACCTATGTTCACTACTGCATTTCCATAAGTTTTACTGGCCTCCGTATTCCCATTTACAAACGCCCTGTTGGTGCACACAGCACCGGACATGCTTACTATATAGCGTAAAGTAAATAAGAATACAGAGGTTAAATAGCCGCTTACTCCGCGAACTCCAGCCGCACACGCCACCAAAATGGCGTCACTAGCCAGCAACATGTCGAAACGCCGTTCGCCAATCAGTGCCTGGTAACTTACTAGCCAGTCAGTAGCCCAGCCAATAAGAAAAATTTCACAGCACGCGGTATCCAATCAGGCACAGTGCCCGTTCCCAGACGCTCGCGCAACTAATCAGAGAATGAGTACGCCCACATCAAAGAAACCGCCATGCCATTTCGTCTCGGTGTATTTATTTACTCTGCGACTGCACTGTAGAGAGTTCATTACTCTGTCAAGATTATGCCAGATTGAAAGTGCCCCACTCAAATGTAGGGTAAATATACCATTCAAGCTGTTCATTTGAGTGATTTGCATTATAAGTGTTGCTGACGGAATGTTACGTTGCAGAGAACTTTATGAAAACTACTGGAAAAATTACATATCTTCGTCCGGGTCTTCAAAGAAAGCGGATGCCGTAATGTCACGGCTAACTCCATGCAACTCAGTTAAATTCATGCTATATAATATTTCCTAAGTTGCCAGCACTCAAATTGAGACACTTATTTGCTGTATTATCAACTGTTTTCACTGAAATTTCTGAGAAACACGATTATTACTCAGGGTGGTGCACACCTTGTGGACGAGCAACGAAACATTTCCCCTATGGGGGCCACGGTGGCTCAGCGGTTAGACTGCCAAGGTGAATCGGGTTCAATCTCCGGTCGGTTCACTCTGGATTTTCGCCCCTTCATTCTGGCGCTGCCCCATACTCACCTCGCTTCACCCGCACCGCCTCTCAAGACCTCGCTGTTAAGAGCCGCCCAAATCTCTTCACTCACTCATGTCCCCTGTGCGGAAGAAACAAGATGGCGGCCGGAGAAGGAAGAAGGTATATGTACCGCTACTACTGTTGTGTTGGTCATTATATTCGCGGAGGGTAGAGAAGCAGTTCCCCGAACACCACCTAGCCGAAATAGAAATCACCTATGCTCACTGTTGTGAAATTTCTTTCAGGAAACATGTTCTGATGTAGGCCTATCCCATGATGACATTTTGGGGAACTATCTGTAAATGGTGGTCGCTTCAACTACACGTTTCACATTTATCCTGCCCATAACTGCGTAGGCTATAGTATGCCGTGAACAATGTCTGATGTAATTTTGTAATATTAGTTGAAATTAAAGATGTTTTAACGTCTTATTATCGGTGTAAGGTTTCATAACAAGAAAATGTGGCTTATATTTGCTTTCGCCACATTGCAGCAATTATTGCGATATTAGCGTTCTGCCATATAAGCGACGTTACAAATATGATCTATCATGCTATGCCGATACTTGCGATATCAATATAATCTATATTTGTGATATAATGCCATATATTTTCAATATTCTCTGGTGGCAATATATCGCACCCATGCCGATATGGTCAACATGTTTTGAAACGATACCTGAAAGCGGGTATCGAACAGTCCTACCCTGGTGCCGATACGCTAGGCCCATTACAATGTCAGGTTTTGCACGAGGCGGAACGATACTCGGTGGGAAACATAGCAGTCTATCGGAGGTGGTTAATTAAGTGTACAACGAGCTATAAACAAGAGCGGATGAAAGTGGCGGCGTGTGTGGTGGTTTGTCTGCGTGCTTCAGCGGGCACGACGACGGAGACGGGCGATCCGCTGCGCGTATAGGTTCAGCACAGCCAGTGCCGGCGGCAGAACAATGGGAACTGTGTGTCGCCGACGACGCGGNCTCCCCCCTCCCCACGCATTACGACACCGCCCCATACTCACCTCGCTTTACTCTCATTGGCTGTCGACACCTCGATGTTAACAGCAGCGCAAATCTCTTCACTCTACGCACGTTTACGTTTACAAATTATTTTAATGCCAACAACTTCAAAACAAGCGACGTAAATATGTTAGGCATGTAAGTAGCGTTCAACTCTTTGTGCGCAATGAAGTTGTGGTGATCACCTAGACAACCTGACTGTTCGAAATTCGTTACTGACCGACTCTCTGCCAATGTAATGCCAAGTTGAAAGTGTCCCAATAAAATGTTCTTTCCTACGTAGAATAATGTACAACGCATCACGTCCGTTTGAGTAATTTACACGTCTGAGTGCTGCTATCGTAGTATTATGCTGTAGAGGACGTTATGAAGTCTGTGGGGAAAGCAATATTTCTTCGCCAGTTTCTTCAAGGAATGCGAGTGTGGAAATGTTACGGCACACTCCATACAAGTCAGTTGAATCCAGGCGACGTAGTACTGCGTCTGCAGCACTAAAAGTGTTAACGTCTCGCCATTCCAAACTGAACGAGTTGTTCGCACAAGCTGGAAAGGCCCAGGAATCGGCCATTTCCCGTGCTACCTGCGTCATTTCGGAGAGTTACGGAAACGCACGGTAAAGATGGCCGGAGCTGGCTCCTCCTGAGTGCGAAACCAGTACGCCACCCCACTCTGCTTATTTTACAGTAAACAAATTCTAAAGAAACCGTTTGATTTGTTACAACGGCTTTAGGAATAAAGAAACTATTTTAGGCGAAACAATTCACAGTTTCAGGGAACTCAATATTCTGATAAAATTATTAGGGCAAACATGTTAAACACGATCGCTTTTATGTGTAGATAGTTTAGGACCAACGGTAATTCTATAGTAAACTATTAAAGGAAAGCAGTTTTCGGATAGAATTTTTGAGGAAATTATTTTAGAACGGAGAATTTCAGAACAAGTTACTTCAAAACAAACGATTTTACGTCATATATTTTCAGGACGGGCGATTTTAGAACAAGCCGTTTCAAGATAAGCAATTTCTGGAGCGAGTGTTATAAAAAAGTTTTAGGAAAAGTTATTGGAAAACAAATGATTTCGGGAAAAAAAATATTTTAGGACAAATGATTTCCGGCCAAATTATTTTTTGGGCAAATAATTCTGGGCTAAATGACGTGGAGGTGAATATGCCACACTTGCATGCCAACAACCTGTGTATTGCGATGACGCTCTGAAGACGAGACATCCTGACCTTGCACAAACGTCGGCCGCAGACCTTGACGAGATTCGTGTTTGGGAGCCCGCCAAAGTCACGCGGCACGTGGACGGAAACTGCCTCACGAGTCCTACTATCTCCAGTTCTTGCTTTAGAATTTCTATACAGAATAGACTACATTTGACACAGATAGCCGTGAAGATACACCCTGTTTAGGGAGCTACTTAATATTCTGCTGGGGAGTTAGACTACAGTAGAAAAGATAAATAATCAAATTTTCCTACAAAGAAGACTGAGTGAATAAATTAACATGTAAATAAAGCACTCGTGACAAATTCTTGCGGATTCGTTGACGTGGATGGCGTTTCATTCAATTGCTAAGAGACGAACTGGTGGAAACAGAAATTGAAATATTACACACAGCTACATAAGCTTCAAATTCTCCACGCTCCTTTTTTTTAAATTTATTTTTATAGAGTTAAAATATTTAAAACGCGGATGTTTCAGGATAATATTTATGAATGAGAATTCTAGTATAAAAATTGCAAGTTTCATAGGGGCGACAAGCACACGTCTATCTTTATTATAATGTCAAATAGTTACAGCTGCTATCATTTAACTGACGTGATTGCAGGCTGGATAAGTACAAGCCTGCGTGTCGGTTCAGTAGGCCTACCTGTGCGTAGAGGCGACGAAGAATCCAATGCGTCGTCGGTCACTGCCGCCCTTGAATCTTCCTTTATCTACTGTTTTAGCTTTAAAAATTGCTCAAAATAAGCGAAACCCTTAATAGGAGCACATTTTATAAAACACTGTTTCCCCACCATGTGTAGTTTAAATACGAAAGCATTTTCTTCATGTCTAATAAAACGCCTGAAAACAGTTGCATAGATGCAGCTCTCGTGAATGGTGGTTGTGTTAAGGCGCGATCACTCACCTGTAATATTTCGCGCGTTTGAGCCACATAAGCAGCGGAAATGGTAAGGATACGGTGGTACACACACACGTCTTGTGACCTTTCTTGATCGTAGAAAATCCACAGAAAAATTTTAACGCAATGCACTATACAAGTTGTGCCGTTATTCACATAGAATACTTTAGCATACGACGGACTCAAATGCTGTTTTTTTTTTTTTTTTTTTTTNCATAAGCAGCGGAAATGGTAAGGATACGGTGGTACACACACACGTCTTGTGACCTTTCTTGATCGTAGAAAATCCACAGAAAAATTTTAACGCAATGCACTATACAAGTTGTGCCGTTATTCACATAGAATACTTTAGCATACGAAGGACTCAAATGCTGTTTTTTTTTTTTTTTTTTTTTTTTTTGCCGCGTTGAAAAGTTTCTAAATAATGCTCGCGAAGCCACAATGGTCTTAAGAGCCGTATCATAGATTCCCGTAACTAAATACACTTCGTATGTTTTAATTTTTTTAGGAGCGGATATAGACTTTCAGTTTGTGACATGGAGGTTGGACAATGTCTCATCATTTTAGGTAACGATATTAATTGCATAAATTAAGTATTTAAAAAATTCTGATAACATTACATTTTAGTTATAAGACATTCACAGGACGATTTCGTGTCAATGTAAGTGTTTTGAGAGATGATCATATCTCCTATGCCCTCCCCCTCCCCCCCTCCAACTAAATCCCTGGATCCGCCCATGATATTATACATTTACAAAATATATATGCAGTTACACTCTCAACATAGAACAGTGAGTCTAGTTAAACGGTTCTTGAAATCGAAAAATTTTCCTGTTACATTCATTTGGTAACAGAACAATACTTCGCGGTTATTTCCAGTTTCACGTCTGCATTAATGTACGGAAAGTAACACTACCGAAGTAATTTGCGATTGGTCACTTGAAGTTAAAATTTTATTTAAGTGTCGAGAATCCTTCGGCACGCACCACACAAATCGTCAGCTGGAACTAATCGAACGAGCGTATAAAAACTTGCTGTTTAATCTGCTATTATTCTCTAAAGGCGCCCCCGCTCCACTTAGACTATAACTTAGCACGAGGGTACGCGACAATTTTATTGCGAGATTTATCTATAACGTAAATCAACCTTATTGAAATTATGCTGCCTGTGAATAAACCTATATTATTCTGATACGTACAGTGTGTTGACAGAATTATTTTTTACCCATATACAAATGCATATGCATCATGCATTTTCACATACTACATATAGCATTCAAGTCAATAATCACTAGCTATGCAGATATGGTGACTTGAAGGAGGAAATAATTTTCTTCTGTTATCAGTTTACCTCAATGTTGTGTCCTCGGGATTGTTCATTTCCCCGGGATATAAAACGTACACCTGGAGAGAGAATTTTAAGAGGTATGTTACGTTACATATTATATGTGGTTGTCCCCCTCTACAGTCATGTATGCTGTACTTACGGGAATAAATATATAGTTTAGTTCCGTTGCAATCAATTATTTTAGAACTTTTACACTAAAAAATATTTGAAAGTATTTATTTATGTAGCTTGGGAGTAATGTGTGTTTGTACGTATGTCTAGCGAATATGTTGTTAATGTATTTCGGATGGGATTTATTTCATTTCAATTTTTAATTATTTCAATTTCCGACAGTGGCGTGTGTGTGTGTGTGTCTATATATATTATATTGGTAGGCAACTGTAAACATCAAATATATATAAATAATATTTCATACAGTTTTTTGTTGAAATTTAATTTCAATTAAGCTAAAATTACATTATAGTGATTTTTTATATTGATTTACCGACTTTCTCTAAAAAAAAAATCGCAACTTTGTCACTAGGTAGAAACCTGCAAAAATTCGAGTTATTACTTGTTCANCGACTTTCTCTAAAAAAAAAATCGCAACTTTGTCACTAGGTAGAAACCTGCAAAAATTCGAGTTATTACTTGTTCATAGGTTAGGATTCACTTCTCTGTACCTACGTAAGTAAATATCGTGACTTAATTAGCAACTGGCAGCTACAGGTGTCATTTACGTACGTGATCGTTTTACTTAGATTGGTGGCTCCACCAATTAGCTTGTACTGTCCGGTAAGTGCACATGAGACGCGCCACGTATGTGGTCGGCCATTGGCAGAAGTCAAACGAGTATGCAACATCTTGAAGTTCAGTCTGCAGCCACATAATAACGCGAATTTTGCAGTTGCCTGTCAACACGGCGCAAATTCATTTGTAAGACAAGCTAGACTTCGAACACAGTTGCATTAAAGTTATGTCTGCCTGGATCGCAGCTTATAGTCCATTCGCGGTTACTTCCAACTTTTCTGAAGCCCTGCTTAAGTTCTACTTCCAGGACATTCCTACGCCTCGTGCTAAAAAAAAACTTTGTTGAGTCTAGAAATTTTTGCTAGATGGACAAAGCACCGCATTCGTCCGCACTCGGTGCAATAATATTTTGAGTAAGAACTATTTCTTACAAGGCATTACCAACACACGTATTTTCTCCCTGTTTTATTGATATTAGTTATAAGTAAAATATTTTAATTTATTGACAAAATATAAGCGAAATTAAATTTAACTATTCAATAAGGTACTTTTATTTTAATACAAGTGTAAAACACTTGTGATGAATGCCATTTTTAGAAAACAATCACAAACTTCTTACTTTTGGACAATTTTCGAAAGGTTTGATTAAAAAAAGAGTGAAGAAACCGCGGATAGACTATACCAGACGTGATCTAGAGTACTCTAAGCAAAATAACAAACCTCCGATAAATAAAAAAAAAAAGACCGAATCTATCGCTACGTGATGCGGGGTGAGACCGGCTACGAACTGGGGGTTCAGCTTATAACGAACAGATACGCATCCGAGGCTCGATAATGCATCGCCCACGACTAGTCGATTTGACACGCGGAGCATTGATGTCGTAAACATTTAAATGTTCATCACAAACGTATTTCATGGGCTGGGAAGCAGCTGTTGGCAGCACTGCCGCGGCGCTGGCCCAGGGCCAGACATGTACGCGACGAACAGGAAGCGCTGAGTCACGAATGCATCGTGGCCTTGGGTTAGCCGGCAAAGTATGAAATTGCCCATCAGCAACGATCAGAGGACTTAAATCGCATAAGCATATGTTGCGTCTGTTGTGACTAACGGGCTGAGAAATTTGCGTCATTATTTGGTGAGTAGATAGACCTCACTGTGCCACGGTCACACTTGTAGCTTTTCTTTGATTGCTGGCCACTTGTATTTGTGGCAAGGCAGTTTATTTTTTAACTAACAGGGCCAATAAGAATCACGTAACGCTGGCACTGAATTGCCGTGATTCGCGGGCAGACACCTCAGACGTGCGACAGTTAAAAGTATCTTATCAGGAAAACGGATCTGAGCTGTAGAATGTTGGAATGCAAGAAGTCGTGAAATCTTTTCACTAAAGCAGGAGGCCCTACCTATGGATAATCCATGCGTTATACATGAAGATATGTGTTCTGCATTAAATTTAAACGAATCGTGTGCACAATAAATAATCTTAAAATACTAAAATTGTGTTTATGTACATAAAGATATATACACTGGAGAGCCAAAAAAAAACTGGTATAG
Organism: Clitarchus hookeri; assembly: GCA_002778355.1. Lineage (NCBI taxonomy): Eukaryota > Metazoa > Arthropoda > Insecta > Phasmatodea > Phasmatidae > Clitarchus > Clitarchus hookeri. The sequence goes on along the minus strand of NQII01001077.1, from coordinate 427,306 downwards.
GCGTGCGTATGCATATAACAGAGGTATGGAACCAATCTGAGTTACGCGATGCGGTCGGCAGCGCCTATATAAGACAACAAGCGTCTGGCAAAGTTGCTAGATCGGTTACTGCTGCTACAATGGCAGGTTATCAAAATTTAAGTGAGTTTGAACGTGGTGTTATAGTCGGCGCACGAGAGATGGGACATAGCATCTCCGAGGTGGCGATAACATTTGGATGTTCGCGTACGACCATCTCACGAGTGTACCGTGAATATCGGGAATCCGGTGTATTAGGTTCGTGTTCGTGTATTAGGTCATGTACNCGACCATCTCACGAGTGTACCGTGAATATCGGGAATCCGGTGTATTAGGTTCGTGTTCGTGTATTAGGTCATGTACAGTATATGTATTGTGCTTAATAAATTGTAAGATGTAATAAGTATTTTATTTGCATACCCCAGATCCCTTTAACACACCCGAAAACCAGGTTGACCTTGAACGTCAGTTGCAAGATTGGACGTGCAGCACTGCTCCCGGAAGTTCTTATCAGTTCTCCCGGAAGTCCTTCCTTTGATAATTTAACCTTGCTCTTATGGACCGCCAGTTGCGGCTAGCGCCTAGTCTTACTGAGCGCTGCCGCGGAATGCTCAGTAGTACGCCAGCCTTGTTCTGGAGCAGTGCGTTTCCTAAGTGTTGTGAATCCCAATTAACATTCACAGAGCCATGGGGCGAGCACATTATTATAAGGGAAGACACGGGACAAACGACGACTGACGAGAATCATTAAACGTGACAGATGTGCAACCCTTTCTCAAATTGGTGCAGATTTAAATGTTGGGGCATCAACAAGTGCCAGCGTGCGAACTATTCAACGGACCATCATTGATATGGGCTTTCGGAGCATAAGGCCCACTCGTGTACCGTTGTTGACTGCACGACACAAAGCTTTTACGCCTCGCCTGTGACCGCCAACACCGCCATTGGACTGTTGATGACTGGAAACACGTTGCCTGGTCTGGCGAGTCTCGTTTCCAATTGTATCAGGCGGATGGACGTGTACGGGTATGGAGACATTCTCATGAATCCATGGACCCTGCGTGTCAACAGGGAACTGTTCAAGCTGGTGGAGGCTCTGTCATGGTATGGGGCGTGTGCAGGTGGCGTGAAATGGGACCCCTGATACGTCTAGATACCACTGTGACAGGTGACAGATATGCAAGCATCCTGTCCGATCACCTGCACCCATTCATGTCCAATGTGCGTTCCGACGGACGTGGACAATTCCAGCAGGACAATGCGACACCCCACACGTCGAAAGTTGCTACCGAGTAGCTCCCGGAACACTCTTGTGACTTTAGACACTTCCATTGGCCACCGAAATCACCAGACATGAACATTATTGAGAATATCTGGGATACCTTGCAACGTGCTGTTCAGAAGAGATCTCCACCACCTCGCACTATTATGGATTTGTGGACTGCCCTGCAGGATTCATGGTGTGAATTGCCTCCTGCATACCTTCTGACATTAGTCGAGTCCATACCACGTCGTCTTGCGGCCCTTCTGCATGCTCGCGGGGCCCTACACGATATTAGGCAGGTGTACAAGTTTTTTTGGCTCTTCAGTGTATACAAAATATATACAATATTATTTAAACACACACACACATTTTATAAATATCAATGGCATAATAGCATTAACATAAAACTCCTTGTACTTAACAATTTTACAAATTCGCATACGATACGTATATGAATTATTTTTATTGCTTCAATGTGTATGTATGTGCTTTTATTTAAAAGTGCACACATGTTCGTTTGAAGTACTAGAATTTACTAGCTTGTATAATACATAATCTTAAAACCCTAAAAATCATGTATTAATATTATTAAAATACAAACAACGCTGAGTTACAGACACATTGTTCAAAACTTCAGCAATAAACCGTACACTAATACAATAAACATTGAAAGTTCTTACCACAAACGAAATAATTTGTTGCTTATGTTCATGTCATAGAAAACTTCAAAATTCTTTTGTTACTGTTTTAGCAACTTTTCGATAAGTTTTTCTTCGTAAATTTTAAGTTTGTACTTATCGTTCTTACCCGCATGTTAAAAGTTATCAACAAACACATTTGAATCATTTTGGCAATTAAAACGGTTGTTTTTATTTCGGGCACTGCGGCACTAGCGCGTAGAGCAAGTACTTTTCATATTTCAGAACAGTCTCATTAAGTTGATACCCCGTACTCATATTGTCGACTGGCGATTAAAAATACTCGTAAGTTCTTCATATGGGTAGGAATGCGATTTTTGTATTCAGTTTCTAAGCAGCTGGCGCCATCTGTGGTTGACATTTTATAATACTATACGGCAGGCATAAATACGTAATTGTCGTAGAATAAACCTATATATTTTTGCGTTCATTTCGAAATTGTATAATTTATAAAGAACTTAAAGACTACATATCTAAATACGCATGATAATTAAAAAAATCACACCAAGGTCTTTGCAATTGAAGCGTATAAATAAAAGAGGAGAATACCCCTAATTTGATGTGTAAAGTGGATTTTAGAGATTATAACATCGAAGTCTGGAGAGCCGATGAGGGTGAAGCGAGATGAGTATGGAGCAGCGTTGTAATGAAAGGGCGGGGGAAACGGAAGTTCCCCGAGAAAACCCGCCGACCAGCGGCACCGTTCGGCATGATTCCCACGTGCGAAAACCCAAGAGCGATCTCGTCGAAAATCTAAACCTGTTCGCCTAGGTGGAAGGCGAGTAGTGTAAACACTACACCACCCTTATTTGTTTCAATATTTAGAACTAGCTGTGCCCACGGCTCCGCTCGCGTGGACTACAGAATCATTCTTTAGGTTTTTTTTTAAATAAAGTTGAATTTTACTTAGTGCTAATCTTCTATACTGTATATATATTGTAAAACTCAACGTCTCGGTGAATTAAATGGTATAAACACTTTATTAATATTTCTCTGTTATAGATAGATATATGCTACCGCGGAGTTTTTTTTTTTTTAGGTCCTTTTATTCCACACAATTCTTTACTACATGATATTGCTCCATCGTTTACGGTTTAGACAGCGTATTGCAAGAGAGTACGCTGGCGGGAAACTTTTTTCCGACTTAATTCACTATTATCGTTCGTAAAGTTTTTGAGATAATTTCTCGCGATAAAAAGTAGCCAATATCACCTTTCAGCGCGCCAACTATTTCTGTGCAAGAAATTACGTCGATCTGTTGCTCCGTTGCGGCGTCGTCCTACACTAACAACTTGCATTGACGCAGCATTGTACCCTGAGCGCTATTTATACTATTAAAAAATTCTTGTGGTATGAGATTTTTTAAAATAAAAAGTAGCCTATGTTATTTCTCGGCCCTCCAACTATACCTGTGCAAAAAATCACGTCGATCCGTTTCTCCGTTGTAACGTGAAAGAAGGACAAACAAACAAACACGCAAACTTTCGCATTTATAATATTAGTTACGACGTTTCATTACTATTTTGAATCAGCTGCAATCTAGACATACGAACTACTAAGTGCTTAGTTTGTTGTTACCTACAAATAACATTCGGCATCTCTTATTATATTTTTTAAATATATAATCAATAATAATGGAATTTATACATGTAAAAATCACATTTCATAGTGCGGTTAGTAATTTTTGTGTGCCATTTTGGATTAAAAGTGAATTGGGATACATGCCAGCTGCCCAGTAACCAGTCTTTGTGCTGCAACATTTAATTGGTTTCTTGCAAACAGAACTAATCTTGCGAATCGTCTAGAGGACTGTCAAAATCACATATTATAACAATGACGCGGACGTTATTTTATTTTCTTTTTCCAACAAATCAGAGCTTTCTTCGCGAAAATAATATTTAACGTAACTTCAATATACACAGAAAAAGTCTAATGTTGTTGCAACAAACGAATTACTACTTGTTGAGTGATTTATTTGAACGTTTATGGTGTAGTAAAATCTATAAAGTTGTTAATGTTAACAATTTACCAATTTATTCTTATATTACCATAATGCAAACTTACTGTTCAAGATTTAGTATTTCCAAGCCTCTGTTGCCGCAACCAAATGTCGTATCACGCTAAAAATAACAGGAAGAACAAAATATTTGTGATGTTGCGACATTAATGTAATCTCCAGTCACACTCACTTGACGTGAATTGGTGGATACTAGTGAAGATAGACAACCTCGTAAAATAAAACCACTATATTTAAATTTTAAATCACAGAACGAGAACTAAATGTAACTTAGACCAGTTTTTAAACATTGCAAAGCAGTTTACGTTTGCCAAATGTGCATATATATATATAAAGCATAAAGTATTTTCACATAAATAAAGAGTAGGCCTAGTGTAGATTGGCGTTATAGGTTGTAGAATACGCACGATATGAAACGCAGTCAGATATGTTAAAATAGAACAGTGGCAATACGTCAGATTTCGTAAAGTGGAGATCGACATACGCACAAGGCGTAGGGTCGATTCTCCTATCTGCCTTAATCCATTCCTTCACACGTAATTTTTTATTTTGTTAAAAAATATTTGAACTAACTTTATTTTACATTGGAATATGGTTTTAAAGCAATGGAAATATAACAAAAAATTTTTAACAAGTGTTTATAATAATTCAACACAAAATTTGTTTACCAGAAACGTAAACACCGCCTTAATGCTGACAGTAAAGTAAGGAAATTGCATTGTTACAAAAGTACTTCATATAATATTTACATAAATAGCATTACAGTATACAGTCTGAGTATAAAAGAATACCCCAACTTTGAAGGTCTATAATGTCAAAACCAAACAACCTACAACCTTGGTTGACCAATCAAACTAACCGTGGAACCGTGAAGTTTGTTTACCGTGCATTCATAAATGTTCGATGTGACCACCACGAGCGGCCCTAACGACATCTACGCGATAATCAAACTCGTTCCATGCTCTTGTCAGCATATCTTGTATTACGATTTGGATGGCGTTCGTAACTCTCGGTTTGAGGTGGTGAGGGGGTAGCGAGCTCGCATTCGACACGTCAATGTGAAGAGGACGGTCTGATGTTTCCTTTATGGTGCGCCACCCCATTGGCACCTAGCTGTTCGCGGATATCTGAACGAGACATTGCCGCAACGCTGGATTGGTCGAGCAGCAACTGGTGACCAGGCTCTTCATCACTGGCCCCCAAGAAGCCCGGATCTTACCCCGTGCAATTTTCTTCAAAGGGGTTACATAAAGGATCAAGTGTTTCGTCCACCACTGCCGGCTAACATTGACAGGTTTTGTGTTCTATCTAAATACTGTTCACGTGATAGTAATGCCAAAAAGAGCTGTTTGTTGTGTTCCTGTCTGCGATTGTATTCGCTACTGTATACACGGTTGGTACAGCAGAGCACTGTGTGCCTACTTCAAGACAGGTAGTGTCGCCAACAGAGCCTCCGGGATATTTGCATCGTTCCCGCAACAATCAGTGTCGTTACAGCGGACTTGCCCCGTAGCGGCCAGGACGGACACGCAAACGCACGCCGGACGGTGACTCACTGCCGTGAATTAGGAAGGCAGCCCACGGCCACTAGCCACAGTAATTGAAGTTCCAGGAGCTCTGCCCCACCACGCCGTTTGTTTGGGCTGTCCCGCCGACGTGCAGCCGCAACAGGAAACCTGGCGACGGGCACCGTCGTCGTCATTAAACGTTGCGGCTTATCAATGACGTGTCACTGCTTTATTTTTTTTGTTCTACTTTTTTATTTTTCATAACTTTTACTAGCGGGACCTGGGGTGTCCCCGCCATCTTGAGTTCACGTATGTTCCTCCATAACTTAATTTCCATATTCAGGCCGTGCACCAGTTGGCACTTTTTTGTTAACAAAATGTCTACGTGATCCGTTTTGTCTACAAAATATATGACATATTTTTGGTATTCGCGTTTTTCGTTCTGTCATCTTCGAAGCTGACAAATTACAAAATACAATTTTCCAAATCGACCCCATGTTAGTTTAAATGCATTTTCAGGCGAGGTTATTGGAATAAACAAATCTGTATTTTACCCGCAATAATTATTATAAAAAACAAGTTACTGAAATATTCTCTAAATAGGTATTCTGTCATGACACAAGTTTTGCTAAGTAGCTATTTCACATCATATTTATTTCATTTTGTTAATTTTAAATTTTAAAATGCCCCCTAACAGTTTATTTTCTGGAATAAGTACTGTTTATTTTAAGACTTCGTGGACTTTCAATTTTGGAATCATGATAACAAAAATATCAGCAGCATTTCATGCTAGACAGTTGCATGTCGTCGTGTTTCGGCCAAACCTTACAAAACGTTTAATACAAATTACGAAATACGAAACTCGAAAAGAACTGGTACACGGCCTCAGGATTAGAAAACCAAGCTCGTCAAGTCATAGGACACACCTCGAAGGTCATTTTGAAATAAAAACTTATTTTTCTCGCGTGGTTCGTTTCACATTTGTAACAGAAATCAAAGGTTCCCTCTTTATTTAATTATTTACGACCCACGTGGAAAAATATTTAAATATAACTGAAGAAGTGTAACCATTAAAAAATTTTGTTACGTAGTTCAATGTTTCACGTCAAGGTTTTCTTTTTGACATCAGGTCATAAATTTGATTACGAAGCTGTGTAAAAAAATCCAAGGGGTATGGTATATCCTTCCTTAAAGGGGTACTACTACCCCTTTCATTTTAGATTTTTTTTTGTTTCACCGAAGCTTGCTATTCATATTAAATATTTGAAAACGAGGGATTTCAGGGCGTAAGGCATACGTTAACATACAATTTTAATTCCACTAAATTCTGTTCAGTTTGTTATTGTTTAATTTTCTTAATAAACATTAATTTTGGTATTTACTCTTTTTTTAAGTTTCACATCAGAAAAAAAAGACAGAAATCATTTGATTCTGGTTCCAGAAGTTCATCCTTAACAGTAAGATATGAATGAGTGAGTGAAGAGATTTGGGCGGCTCTTAACGTCAAGGTCTTGAGAGCCGTAAAGAGGGGGAAGCGAGGTGCGTATGAAGCAGCACCGGGATTCAAGGACAGGGAGAAACGGGAGATCCTCGAGAAAGCCCGCCGATAAGCGGCATCGCCCGGCACGATCCCCACATGCGCAAATCCGGGAGCGACCCCCGTCTTCTATTACAATGCATTATCGTGTTGTTTACGTGTTACTAATGCAAAGCCCCTCCGGCATTCAGATAGTTAAGATATAATGAAACCAGTGCACTCGGCACAGACAGCAAAATAGCCACAAAGGTAGCCCCGCGCGCGTTAACAAACGATACCTTCGCCGTTATCTCCGTGTGCGGAGAGGAAAGGTCATTCTGCGCACTTTGCCTCTTACCACGCTCCTTGCAACATAATTACCTGGGTGGTCTCGCATAGATAGATAAAAGCGCGGACAAAAGACTTGCACTCTGATAATGCAGGTTTATAAAAATTCCCCCCCCCCCCTTCTCCGGAAACTGCAGGCGTCTCGGCGTGTTACAACGCCATGGCACTGCCATCTGTACCTGTACCCGATCTCCGTCCAGCAGGGAAGTATTCATTTTGAATTTAGTTTCAATCTTAACGTGCCGCTTTAATGCCTTTCGGATGACCGTGAGGCGGATTACGAGGTTATGTTAAACGTAAACTTGCGTCTTAGAGTCCTCGGCAACAGGTGATGGGTACTAACTCGCCTTCGCGTGGCAGCAAGGCGGTAAACAGTTCGGATGCAATTCCTGGCGTGACTCTGAAATGTTTGAACACCAAGTCGGTTCAGTGCTTATTTCGGAGCCTACTGTGATGAGAGGCCACAAACATTGGTTATTTTACACCTGGAAAGAAGCACATGCGCACAACTCCACCGCCCAGAGTAAACAAGAATACAGATGTGCAACAGCTGCTTGTTCCGCGAACTCCAGCCGCACGCGCCGCCAAAATGGCGTCACTGGCCAGCAACATGTCGGAACTCCGTTCGCCAATCAGCGCCTGGTAACTTACACGCCAGCCAGTGGCCCATCCAATAGGGTACATTTCGCAGCACGCGGTAGCCAATCAGACTCAAGGCCCGTTCCTAGACCAGCGCACAGTCAACCAAATAATGAGAACGCCCACATTAAAGGAACCGCAACGCCATTTCGTTCCTGTGTACCCTCGCATTCCGGGCGCTGCTCCAAACTCTCCTCGCTTCACCCTCGTCGACTCTCAAGACCTCGTTGTTATGAGCCGCCCAAATCTCTCCACTCAATTCCAATAGTCACATTTAATGTCGCATTGGGCAATACGAGATTATTTTTGTATCTTAGTAAATTGACTTTAAAAACACGTTTAGCAATTATGACGGAGCATGCGGACACTTTAGGTCAGTGGAACGTTTCCAACCCGGTGAATGCCATTGTGCAGGGGCCGCGGAGGTGTAGTGGTTAGACTACTCGCCTCCCACCAAGGCGAACCGTGTTCGATTCCCGGCGGAGTCGCCTCCGGATTTTCGCATGTGGGAATCGTGCCGGAATATGCCGCTGGTCGGTGGGTTTTCTCGGGGATCTCTCGTTTCCCCCGCTCCTTCATTCCGGCGCTGCCCCATACCCACCTCGCTTCACCCTCGTCGGCTCTCAAGACCTCGTTGTTAAGTGTCGCCCAAACATTTCCACTACACTCAATGACCAGTGATCTAACCTGCGCGTGAACATTCTTCTGGCCTAGATAATGAATGATTGGCATCACTATTGCAGAACACGAAACCTACAACTTATTGGTTCTATCAATGAAACAAGCGCTGTGTCGAGCTAAGTGCAGCATGCACACACAAATTTTCTTTTATTGTTTGCTACACCCGAATCTGTAAACTAATGTCGGTCTGAAATTTTTAATTCTGTGGTTTCACAAGGAAACGCTGTGTTATCATTATTTTTTTTATTTTCAGTCTGGTCACGTGACTATTTTGTCAACAGGATTCGTCAGTTCGACCACGAGTCTGGCTTGTACACCCCTGGCGGCCCGCGCAAATGTAGTGGGTCGCCGCTTGCAGATGTGTAATCTTCTAATTTACGTGCGTCTTTGGGCCACACCGGGATCATCACTGCATCACGGTGGTCGTCTCCTCTTCCTCTCTCCTTCCTTCTTAATTTTCGTCGACACGCGACCTTGAAACTGTTTTTTTTTTTTTGCTTCCGCCGCTTAATTAGCGCGTATCTCCGACCCGAAATAAGCCAATGGCACGCCCTTCACTGCGTTGATCAGTTGAGAGTTTTGAATTTTTTTTTCCCCCCAATACACACGTGCTTCTCCGCTTCGTAGCGTAACGTAAACACGACTTTATTTCGGTTTCTGGTATTCTTCAATCTAATGAATATCTCTGCAAAAAAAAAACGGTTTATCTTCGCTTTAAAAATAACTGCGATTGGTTCACGATAAAAATTAAATTAAAAAAAAAAAAGCCCACTCACTTTATTCTTTTGGCGACAATTACAATTCCGTGTTTCAGTTGGCAAAAAGGGCCGGTTTTCATACTAAACTGACGTAAATTTCCATTTAACACTATGTGGCAAAATCATGGCTTAAGTGGAATTCGAACCCATGACCTTTGTGGGCCGTTTCTAGTGGTCGAAGTAGGCGCTCATTTGCTGGGACGCATGGCAGAATTTATTACAGAATTTTCGAGGCGAATTACAAAATTCGTACTCTGTTTTCAATTAGGTAAAAGTCAGATAAAATGATTTACCACGGGGAAACTTGACAAGTTTGTTAGGTTTCAGAGTATTTTTAACATCCTCCCATTATTGGCTGTCATCTTTATGTGATGCATTTCGCGGCAAACTCTACTTATACTCTATTTGCGGTTTCTTCACACTTATTTAATCAAACCTTTGAAAAATACCCCATCTTAGTTGTTTCCTAAATATGTCTATCATAAGTTTTATATTAGTGTTTACATAAAAGTACCTTACTTTGATCAATAGAAACTTTACTTACATTTTATCTAAAATTTATAACACCTAATTTATAATTAATGTGTAAAAACATTGAGAAAATGGGTGTTTTGGTAATGTCTAGTAAGAAATAGTTCTTATAAAAAATATGATTACATTGGTGAGCACGAATGTGGTGCGTTGACCCTTTGCTGTTATTTTTTTAGACTCAGAGGAATGACCTGAGTTGAGTTGATGGAGATTCGGACGGCTCTTAACAGCGAGGTCTTGAAAACCGATGAAAGTGAAGTGAGGTGAAAATGGAGCAGTGCCTGAATGCAAGGGCGGGGGAAACGGAAGATCCCCGAGAAAAAAAAACCCCGCTGACCAGCGGCATCGTCCGGCACGAATCCCACTTGCGAAAATCCGGGAGTGACCCGGCCGGGGATTGCACCCGGTTCGCCTTGGTGGGAGGCGAGCAGTCTAACCGCTCAGCGACCGTAGCCCCGAGGAATATCCAGGAAGAAGAACTTAAGCAGGGCTTCAGCAAAGTTTAAAGAAACCGTGAATGGACTAAGAGTTCCGCCTGGCTGTAGGTATTATGCATGCCCGAGGTCTAAAATGAAAAGATGGTTACGGGCGACACAGGTACTCACCTCGATTTTTGAGATTGGTTCGATTTTGTGATTTTTCTCTATATGTTTTGGGTTAAAGGTCACCTAGAGTCAAGTTCAAGGCTGACAACAACGTACATGGTGGCTAAATCTGCAGCTCGTCTGGTGGCGAAATAGATAATTAATACAGTAGCATCGCCTTGGCGATGAAAATGAAAACGAATGATAAACAAAATAATTAATTTGGTGAGCGGAGTGCATTCGACAGAATGAGCAACTGTGAAGGGGTGGAAGCCTGTCGACTAATTAACCAATGAGAAATATTGGCGTCTGGTCGAAAGAGCGTGAGTAATCATTCAATAAAAACACTTTAGTGGAGGGAGTGTGTGAATCGTGCACAAGTAATCACCCCATGAGAAATATTGGTGGTGGGAGTGGAGGGGAACAAACTAATTAACCAATGAGAAACATTGGTGAGGGTCAGTCGTCTACTGGACATGGTGCTGGGGGATCCTTCGGAAATGTAAGTTTTTTAAAGTAAAATTTTGAATGGTAATTTTTTATAATTATTTATAAATTATGAATGTTTCAATTATCTTTTGGATAATTGTGTTATTTTTGGGTTCAAGGTCATACAAGGTAATTGTTAAAGGTCAATGGTCAAATTCAAGGTCAATTGGATTCAATATGGTGGTTGGGTGATATAACATGGAGGCTGGGCGGTTACAGTCCCCCGTATCCTCTAAATCAAAGCATTCAAAATTTTAAATTTTTATAAGCTTTTAAATAAATTTTATAAATACAGTCCACATATTTTTTAAAATTATTTTTAGACATTTTTATATTTTTGGGGAATTTTTAAAACAATTTTACGAACATTTTGGGTTTGATGTCATCCAAGGTCAAGGTATTGAGTTAAGGTCAATGTCACCTGCATATAAGTTGGCAGTCGGGTTACGTCAGTGTAATTTTTACCTCGGTTTTTTATTTTTTCCTGATTTTTTCAATTTNGGGGTTTCAAGTTCAATGGTCACTGGGTTTAAAGGTTAAAGTCACCGACATCCAACATGACGGACGAGATGGACACTGACCGACCTGGGGAGGGCCAGTTGTGTCGGGCCAGTCGATACACTTGTCATCGAACTGCAAACCTATAACATTTATATCTTTAAATAATTTCTTAAAATAAGTTTTTAATTTTTCAAGTTTTTTTATATAAATTTTTAAGGTTTATATTTTTTGAAATTGTTCAAATTTTTTTCAGTCTCAAGGTCATATAAGGTCATGGGCACAGGGTCAAGGTTATTGGTCAAGGTGAAGGTCATGGGTACAAACCGAGCCCCACAAATGCTTGCAATGGCTCGTTTTTGCTAAAAAGTTGCTCGTTCTTTGCAAATGATGAACTTGGCACTTTTTGAGGGAAGAACAAATTTTAAGAGAAGAAAAGGAAATTTTTAGAGAAAACGGAGAAAAGGGGAATTTCAAGGTGGCGTCGGTTGGCTCCTAGCTCCTACACCAGACGCAGTTGCCCCAGACTCGTCATAATCATACTACTCACATGGAATGATTTTTGAATAAGAAGTGTTTACCTAACGCCCAGCCTGGTTGTTTGCTTATGTCTGCCACAGTTTATTAAATACGCCCAAGATAACTCAGTTGAGTTGAGAGATTTCGGCGGCTCTTAACAACAAGGTATTGAGAGCCGTTGAGGGTGAAATGAGGTGAGAATGCGGTCTTGCACGATTCCCACTTGCGAAAATCTTAGAGTGACCCGTCCGGGGATTGAACCCGGTTCGCCTTGGTGGGAGGCAAGCGGAAAAACTCAGAACCAATAAAAAAAACTTTTAAGGGAAATCAGTCCCAACAAATTAGATTTATATAATTTTTCCCACAACCTCATTTGCAGATTTTGTATTACATTTTAAGGCTCGACGCGTAATAAGGTATGGATTTGTACGTGTTATTAAGTCGCCGTTGGTTTAAAACTGTTGCTGGTGATATAGTTGTGATTGGCCACTAGAAATGTTCGCTGATTTCTTCCTGTTGTTTACAGTTAAAAATTAATAAAAGCAATGCAGCTGAAACAACAATTTGGCAGAACTTCAAAAGCTATTATGTATGCTGTGTTGGGCGGAAAACTTCGCCAGATATTGTGAAATGGATTCATGGCGAAAAACTTATAAGTTAAAGTTGAAGTTAGATCTCCCTTTTCAGTGGTCACCGTGTTACTAAAGGACATTTGCAGTATCTTCACACTTTTTGAATCAAACCTTTAAAAAATTACCCCAGTGGTGGTGTTATGCCGAGTCTAAGACAATGTATTTTAAATGGGAGCTATGTGGCTGTGGCTGGGAGTCCTCGGCTCGACTCGGATGTGCTCGGAAGCCTTCGACTCGGGATTGTCGAATGTATCCAAAAGTGCTCAGAAGTTACGACCACTAATCCCATATGCATACCCATATATATATATATATATATATATATATACAAGCCAGCAGTCATATTGGTTTCATAGGCATGGAGTGCATCAAATTCAAAATCTGCATTTATTATCCGATTTAAAAAGTAATTTATTTATTTTAAAATTGTAATTAATTTTTTTTTGTCCCGAAATTACACATAGTGTTGTGGAACCATGCAGAAGTCACTCATTCAGTTACTACATTCCTGGTTTCCTCTCTACAAGTCCAACTCTTACGCAATGTCAGAATCTGCAAATTATTCATTGCCTCGACTGTTATATAGTCATAAGTATGCTTCTAGGAACTTTATAATGCAATTATGGTATTTATATGTGACCAAAACAAACCCACAAGCCATGTTATAATCGAGGTATGGATTAGAATGTACCAACACTTTCATAGGCACAGTTTAAGTACAAATAGTGCTGTACCCTTCAGACACGGAATGTACGAGGCCAGCTTGGGTAATAGTCTTATCTTCTTTGCTCTTATTGACTGTGAATCCATCAATATTTCGATCAATCTTCCAATCTTTCCAACTTTCTTTTGAGCAATCTCGCAATATTTCAATCTATCTATCGTCCAGTCTTTCCATCAATCTCGCAACCTTTCCATCAATATTTCGTCCTGAGTCGACGGCTTGTGAGCACATGCCAGTCGAGCCGAAGACTGCCGAGCATCCTCCCGAGCCAATCCGAAGATTGCCGTGAACTTCCATTTCGAGCTGAAAACTCCCGGCCACAGCCACACACACAGCTCCCATTTAAAATGCATTGTCCCAGATTCGGCGTAACACTACTACTCACCCCATGTATGACGTGTTAGGTTGGTTGCAAATATGTCATTTGTCACAAGCGGTTTATATTTCTGTTAACATAAAAGTTTCTTATATTTATTTAAATTAAACTTTTACTTATATTTCATCTATAAATAAATATTATATTATATATGATATTCTACATTTTATAAAATATTTCATTAAAAATTAATATTTATTAAAACAAAGCGAAAATATGGGTGTTCTTACTTCCTAGTAAGAAATAGTTCTCATGTAAAATGTTATTACACGGAGTGCGCACGAATGCGGTATGTTGTCCCTTTTGGTGTAATATTCTAGACTAAGTTAAGCTTTGTTTGCATGAGGCAGAAGAACAGTCTGAAAATAGAACTCAAGCAGGGCTTCAGAACATCTCAAAGTAACCATGAATGGGCTATATGTTATACACGGGACCAAACTATTTTATGAATTCATCTGAATAAAAGAGACACTTAAAACAAGTCTACTTTTAAGTTAATTTTGCTATTTTACCAAAATTTTTGATACGCATTGAGATACTGAGTAAAAAAATATATTTTGNGATTGGGGTAAAAGTGACCACTACAAGCACGGTAGGCAAACATCATACCGCTGAGGCTACATTATGTATAGGACTGTAAAATTTAGCCATAGATCACTGAACTCGCAAAATGTTTTTGTCCCTTTGTATTCATGACGGGCATCTTTAGTGTTAGCCCGAAAGCTAGTGATAGAAGCATGACTGCACATATGCCTGCATACATAAAACGACCAAATCCGCTACCCAAATTAAATATGTGTGTGAAAAAAAAGGAAGGCGTCATTAAATTATTCTTCATTTTTATCACACTTCAAATGACCAGGTAATTACCCCTCCTGCAAATTTTAATTTTTTTACTATGTTTCTAGGATGACTGGGGAGAAGGCGTGGCAGCCTGAAAATTAATGTCCGCGTCGACCGGAGCGATGTGTACTGGTCCGTCGTCCTCGATGTATCTCGATCGCGAGCTCGGTCTTAATAGCGAGCACTCCCAGGAACACGCGCTTGGCGAAATTCCACGGCAGCTCGCTAACGACCCGCGCTAAGCGATGGCGCGGAGTTTCAAGGCCGCCCGCCAAGCCGTTTCGCGACTTGCCCTCGGAGAATTACGCAAATTACGTGTCATTCCGTGTTCTTGGAGTTCCTTCTGCGCCTTTTCATTATATCGGAGCGGCCGCGCTGAAGTCAAGTTAGTATTCTGGAACGGTGCAGGGATTGAAAAAAGTGGTTCCGAGTTCAGTATAAATCAAAAATAATTCTTATTACCCCCAAGTTGCGCAGAGAAATTCTTTCAAGTTTCCTGACCCCAGTTGTGTAAGTCCGGAGTGCAGTTCTTGAAGTAAATGGCTCAGTAACGACCTCTGGATTCGGTGTATGGAAAGTCGTCGAACCAGTTCCGACGATGAAGCTTAAATTTAAAAACGGCACTTCCATCGGTATTGTCAAAATTACTTGCTTCAAAACCGAATTTGGCACGAATCTGCAGGTCTATTACGGAGATGCTATAGTTGGCGCGTTTTCCAAGTGATGTCAACATCGTAGGCAGGATAAAAACTAAAGACTTACATTGAAACAGCTCAAAATAATATTTACGATGAGAAAAAAATATTGTTGTAGTGACCAAATTTGTGTTGCCACAGTCCTTATAGATTATTAATAAATATATACGTGTGTGTGTGTTCGTCTCTATCTGTAACTGTACATATAGTTCCTAGAACAGAGCAACCTGTTCTAGTCACAAAACAGATAGTTTCTCTAGCAAAACAACATCAGCAATATTTAGATCGTTTCTACAATAAACAGAACTGAAATAAACCAGCAGAATATTCTGATACTAGTGCCGAATTTCGGTTGCTGCTACCTTGAGAAACCGATTGCAGAACTGTTTGCTGTTTATTGTCACTTCTCTGCTCTTTTAACGAAGGTGTAATAAATCCTTTCCGTCGTATTCTGCGTGCCAGATACCGTGCTAGTATTTTTTCTGCAGTTTGCTAGGACGTTATCGCTTCACACACTAGAAGAGACCAAGGCAAATCGGGTTCGATTCCCGACGGGGTCAAAAAATTCTAAGCTGTTTTCGGGGGCCACGATGGCTGAGCGGTTTGACTGCTCAACTCCCACCAAGGCGATCCGGACTCAATTCCCGGCCGGGTCACACCCGGATTTTCACATGTGGGAATCGTGCCGGACGATGCCGTTGGTAGGCGGGTTATCTCAAGGATCTCCCGTTTCCCCCGCCCTTTCATTCCGGCGTCGCTCCATGCTCACCTCAATAACCCTCATCGGCTCTCAAGACCTCGACGTTAGAAGAGCCGTCCAAATTTCTTCACTCTCCACTCACCCTAAGTGGTCTCGGTTCTTTGTCCGTGTCCTACGATGAAGTGTAGACTATCGCTATACAGTATTACCGCGCAGTATCACTGAGTGTCTACAAATTGCGCATATTTGTATTATGTAATTAATATTTTTTTTTACTTCCCAATGACAGTTGCTGTCATTGGGAAGTAACTTAAAAGAAACTTTGGTTTTGTTTATTTGAATCTGCGTAGAGATTTACGCACTTGCCATGTGACAAATGACAAACCCTTTAAAATTATTCGCTATTCTTTCGCAACTTCATTGTTGGCTATCAAAACCTGTAGCCCATCTTAGTCTGCGGCTAAACGACAATCTGGTCATGCTCCAGAGTCATTAGTGAAGCGCGCAGAGCCACGAACGGCTGGCTGGTTGGAAGGGGAGCATTAACAGCTCGTTAGGAAGGTCCCGTGCTTGTCATGTCGGACGTCTGTTATTCTTTTGTTCTTATCCGCAATAATGGCGCGGCATACAAAGGGGGAGGGAATCACACACGTGGTTCAGGGTTGTTAGACTCCGCGGATGAATTAATACGATGTCGCGGACTACGAGATCCAACTGGCAGATACCGAACATCAAGGCACAAAAATTGCCTACCTCGCGGATGACGAGAGGGGTTCCTTTGTTCTTGGGCCCGAAGAGAAGAATATGGCTATCATCGCGACAAGGTTGTTGGGAGAAGTGTGTTGGTATGGGGAGACAAAAAAAAAATAAAAGGTCGTCGACCCCCGGAAAAATCGCGAGGCTCGCTGAAAAGGATAGGCGCAAACCGGGGAGAATAAAAAAAAAAAAATTACCATTCGTGATGAGGGCGTCGACCCCGCGCTATTGTGCACGCACAGTGCGACTCCCGGGGTCCAGCGACCGAGGACACGGAGAAGGAAGGCATATAGAAGCGGAGTGGTGCTATTTGCATGGGAGTGTTCAGTCGTTGACTGGTCGTGCGATGCTAGACCTCGGTTATCTCTGTGGCATATGAGGCCACTGCGGCTGAGCGGTTCAACTGCTCGCCTCCCGTCTATTCGAACCGGGTTCAATCTCCGGCCGGGTCACTCCCGGGTTTTCGCAAGTGGGAATCGTACCGCTGGTCGGCGGGTTTTCTCGGCTATCTCCCGTTTCACCCACCCTTGCATTCCTGCGCTGATCCAGTCTCACCTCGTTTCATCATTATCGGCTCTCAAGACTTCGTTGTTAACAGCCACCTGAATCTCTCAACTCAACTCTGTGGTGCATAATGCTCAAGTTCATACGTAGTTCATTCTTCCGACCCACTGTCAGGGACCATGGCCGTCAGCAGGATGTATAAGTAGGGGGCGGGGGGGGGGCTGCCCACCCCCGGATACTGTATTTTTTTTTCTATGAAATGTGAGAGACGAGTTACAACAATCGTTTATTCAATACTTGTATTCGTAATAATTCGCATAACTAATTCAAATTACAATTTTTATAACACTTATTACGGACCTAACTCCAAAATGTGAGTCCTGCTGGCAGCAGTAACTAAGTTCTTCTTCTTCTTGAATTTTTACAATAAATTTTCTGTACTTTCGTATTTAGTATTACATTTCATATCGATGAATTTGAACTTATTTATTCATATGCTACGTCACGGATGTTTCTTAAATTTATTTTGCATAAAACCCACTCTTCTGAAGATACTTATTCTAATTAATATGCCCTCACCCCCTTTGCTTTATAATCTGACAACAGGCTTAACTAAAAGTTGTGGTACACTAGTAAGACTCCTGCCATTGGCCGACAACCTGTGTAGTACACCCCGAAAGTCTCCTTTGTCCAGTGACAAACGTCTGACCGCAGAGCGAGCAATCTCCTGTAACGCCTCATCTCAAGGGAATGACTTCGTATAAAGGTCGGCAGCCAATAGAATAGCAGACAGCGCTCAGCATATGCACAGGGCAGTGAAGGCTAGTTTGTCACCAAATGACAACACGAATTTTGGAGGCCTCGGTCCCTTGCGTATTCTTCCGCCACGGACCTATTGACTGGTATCTGTGTGTCGATAAAGTGAAGCCGTGAAAATATTAGAAACGTACGTTAATTTTACATCAAAATATTTATGAAAACTGTATGTCTGGCCACTTTCTTTTTAAAATCACATTAAGACGTTGAAATATAGTACTACTTTCCTGCATTCGCTGCCCACGTCACTAAATACGCCAATTACTGTTTGAGTTAAAATAATGTAGCTAAAGAAAGCGATTTTTTTTGTAATGAAAAAAAGGATAATTTTTAATGTATACGGTTAACATGGAACTAACTATAACGTTTGGCCAGTACGGCTGTTAAGATCGTTTAATTTCGCACAAAATAGCGTCTGCAGATTAAATAATATTTTAGGTTTTTGGTATTAACCATAGTAGTCAACAAAGTACAAAATAAATTTACCCACATAGTCAGAAAATAAATTAACGAAATTACGAGAATTTTAACTTCTACACTCGGCGTGAATTACAATTTTTTTTATTTTTTCCTTTAATTTACGCTTTTCAGTTTCAGCTTCAAAGTATCAGTGCAGTGACAGAAGTGACATAGAACTATTTATTTCAGACACACGAAACGGTTTCAGCTTACCGTTTTAGTTTTTTATTTCAGCATGGGAAAAAAACATTGTAATTAAACTCTATGAAAGTTGGTAATAGTTATTTACTTGCATATTTAAGTGTTTAATTTATTTTTTTTGTAGTAATGCACTTAACTAAAATGGCCCAAAATGAAAATCATGACACTACGATAGACACACAGAAAATTCTGAGTTGCTTTTGTATATGGACAAGTTTTTCGACCCATCCTACAGGGTTCTGAACCGATTAAAAAGAACTGGAGATCGAATAACGGCACCGTATACAAACCGGTCCAAAAGAAATGCTAGTCTTCTCGTTGTTATAGCTGATTACGAACTAACGTAGGCCTCACAAAGCATAAACTGCTGAGTAGTTTAGCATACTGGCAAACAATTTCTCTTTCCAGGCCTCCACGGCACGTTGATGGTTTTGGTAGCAGCATTGTTCCAATGCTATGCGGAGACCTCGAGCAAGCTGAGTCCCCTGCCTCTTCGCCTTTTCACTTATTCATCGAATGCAACGCCTTCGAAACTCTCTCGCGTGTGTAATTCCAGTCCTCCCACGCCGTCGCGGGATCTCCCAGTCGCTGTCGGTTGCAATCACGCGAGGAGCATACACGTAGAATGCTGCAAATCGGCAGTACACAGGCTACTCAAGATAAAGTGAGCACTTTCGAAAGCCCTCTCATTTGTAATAATAGTCAATAAGAATATTTTATTTTAGTCTTAGACGTTCACTTCCGAGTGCGTTGGAATATGCACGCTGTGTTTATTGCTTACGTGGCAATATATATTCAAAAAGGTGGTTAAAGGATCAAATATGGCTAAAAAAAAATATAACTACGGCCTCAAAAGTGCTCACTTTACCATGAACAACCTATCAAAAGAAAACTTCATGTTCTTAATTTGTCTGCCGAGGTAGGTTCTACGGGAATGGAAACATTAGAGCACGCAACAAACCACAAATTTTCGCTTTCTAAGATTGGCAGACTATGCGCATGATGCCGACTTCGTGTATTTTCTTTTTTTTTAGTGATAGTCCACTTTTTTGGATTAAATTTTTTTCGTAGCTAATTTGAAGTTATCTCAGTAGTAGGGTTATGCCGATTCTGTTGCAAGGGCTAGGGCTGTGGCGCTGTCCGCCATTTTGGAATTTCAGATTTTCCCCTCAAAATTTGCCGGTTTTTTTCTTAAAATCGATCATTTTCCCCTTGAAATCGATATTTTTTACTCAAAATTTCCATTTTCCCCCTCAAAATTCCCCGTTTTCCCCTCAAAATTCCCCGTTTTCCCCTCAAAAATCACCGAGCCTACCATTTGCAATAACAAGCCCCCCAAAGACTATTTTTCGAGAAATTTGAAAGATCTGGGGAGCTCGCTTCTTTTACCCGCAGGTCTCCACTCCTCTCTCCTCACCTCTAAAACAAGCTCACCTCACCCCCTTCCAACCGCCCAATCATAAAAATTAAGAAAAACCTCAAAAACATAAACAAATTCTAAAAAAAAAATCGAAACACATATAATGTTACCCTACCATACCCCTCGCTCACCCCACCACCCTCACCTCACGTCTCACCACCCTGCACCCGTGGCAATTATTATTAAAAGTCACAAAAAATATTCAAAATCTAGGAACATATAATATTAGACGCCCTTCCTTTGCTCACCCATCCAATCCCCGCCACCCATCATCCAAAGGGACTCCTACCCATCACGAAAAGCATCGACCACCCCCTTCCCACCCCACGCCGCTCTCGCGAGTCAGACAACTGGCTGACCTTGACAAATCAATCGTAAAACGATCACACATCTAGGAATCAATTAATTTATAAATAATTATAATTATTTTATGTCAATTTATTTTATTTGTTATTTAAAAATTGCCAAAACCTAAAAAAAAAAAAAAATACAGTAAAATGTAACGAAAATGTATTTTTAATCCAAAATCGGTTTATAAAATTTATATTATGTCAATTTTATAGTTTTCCATGGCACTTGGTAACTTTTAAATAAGAAAAGTTATTCATTAAGGGATAGGGATTTGAACACACTACCTCTCAACCAAGATTCGGGGACTCTAACCACTGATCTACTTAAGCAAGAAGACTTTCCTAAAATCTGTTATATTAGCTACGAAACTAAGAGACAGCCATTTTTAATGTATTAAACATTTTGTTATACATTTTTTCAATCAATGCATATATGGCTCATGACCACATTTATAGGAGAACTTTTTCAGTTTAAATTCAGCGTATTTACCATTTTGAAAACTTTTTAATTGCAAATGTTGTATTAAAAACATTTCATTATTTTCAGTCGGGATCTGAATCATATGTGCCTATGCTCACATTGAATGCTTTCATATATTATTTTTAAATAATTATGTAGCAGACCACATTTTTTGCAAGTCAGCTCGAAAGCAAGCGAATATGTACAGGCATTTAGGTAGGCGAATATAATTTGTGAACTCTTAGGAGGCCGACTCGTGAAATTCAGTTTGTAAGTATAATTTCTAGCTTCGAGCAAATATATTCGTTTCTGGTAGCCATTTTACTTTGTATAGGCAAAAGGTATGTCAAAACTAAAATTAGTATTTATTATTCCTTTAAAAAACTTTTTTCTTTAATGTAAAATATTTAATTATTTTTTATTAATTCGTACCGAAATTAAACAAATGGTATAGCGCGACCCATGCAAAAAAATATCTCCTTTTAATTTCCGGTCTCCTCTCTTGAAGTCTAATTATTACTCGATGTCGGAATTTGCAAATTATTCTCTGCCTCGTCTGTTTTGTTGACATAAATTTGGTACACTGATTATTTAAATATATGTAAGGTATATGTGACCAATTCATGTCCATCATGGTGAGTAACGACTCTCTGCACAAGTATGGTATAATCATGGTATGGATCAGCATCTACCAACACTTTTAAAAGCATAGTTGTCTTATGGTTTACGAACCAACAGGCCCTTGAGATTTGGAATGTACGAGGGCAAGTAGACTTCGTACAATCATTGGCTTGTATCATCTTCATGAAAATAACCGAAGTCCTTTCCACAATGGCAACGTGTGTATCTACTTGGCCTATCTATTGATTTATGTATATAAATATATATATATATAATTACTAACACATTTCATCAGTGAGATTTACGCATTCTTATGCATCCACAGTTCCTTAATCACATTAATGTGCAGTTATATTTTCAACAGGTTCTTCCAGACAAGTTCTTCGCTCAGCTTTCAATTATGGTCACAATTGAAGCAGACAACTGACTCCTTCCACACCGACCCTTCACAAGACTGACACCACACACACCACACACACACCACAATCAACACCACATGCATCAAAACCAGCAATGTTGCAGACATACGCAGGATATCAAAATTGGTGTAAGTCATATTTAGTATATGGTTTCAACAGGCACACTGACTGGTATACTTCCAGTAAGGTTAACATCAATGTAAAAAAAACAAAGCAGTTCCATTTATTACCGTCGTATTATAAGTGTAATGTTTAAATTTCTGGATTTAATTTAGTTTCATTCGGTTTTATGAACGAAATAATAATAACTAGAACATTAGCAGAACTCTAAAGTTAAACAATTTCATAGTTTAACTTGACCGACGCATAAATAAATAAAGTTATTGGGTTCATAGCAATATTAATTTTTAATATCGCGGAAAGATGTTAGTGTAGCAGAAAAAATATATCCTGGGCAGGGCTTTCAAATGTGCCAAATTAACCGCTAATAGCATACACCAGATAGGGCTTTCAAATGTGCCAAATTAACCGCTAATAGCATACACCAGATGACACTTATCTCTCCGTTTGACCAAGCCACTCCGGATTCTTGACGACGATGGTTCGTGTACAAACTTCTAAAAGTCGCGGAGTAAAATTCAACGAACCGTATAAGATGAACGTTAATACGGCATTTCAAATATATCTCTGGTGTACATCTTCTCTCAAAAAATCACTGGGTCTACGTACTGTTGGGGATGCAGCAGCTGATAGTAGATCGTATGTTCAATTGGCAGCAGATCTGCGTTCACCCGACCGACAGGCAGCTATCAAACATGGCAGCCGATAGCAAGCAGTCTCGACTCTGCAGCTGACACAAGCAGCTCTTATGCCAAACGACTTTAGGTCTAGTGCCTGTCGCTGGAGTTAAGACATTTTTTCTAACAGAATATGTTTTAGGACAAACGACTTTAGGTCATATGACTGTAGGAAATATGCCTTTCGCTGAAGTTAATTTTAGGCAAAGCTACTTTAAGTCTCGTGTCCGTAGGTCTCTTGTTGCTGATATTAGACAATTTTCTCGAACAGAACGTGTGTTTTGGGTTAAACGGCTGTAAGAAAAATGCATTTCGCTGGAGTTTAAGTTTAGGCGAAACGACTTTAGGTCCAGTGCCTGTAATTCGAGTGGCTGTGGCTGGAGTTAAAAATGTATAAGTATCTTAGGACAAACGACTGTAGGTCAAACTACTATAGGAAAAATGCATTTAACGGGAGTTAAGGTTAGGCTAAACGACTTTAGACCGAGTGCCTGTAGGTGAAATGACTTTTAGGCAAACTGCCAGTTCAAAAAACTCTGTACGAGAAACGATTTTAGGTATACTGCCTAGTCCACGCCGAATTCGTTAGTCGAGAAAATTCGCTCGGATTATTTTTGGTAAGTGGACTGTAGCCCCACCCTGCCCACCCAGTATGTCGGACCGTATTGCTGCCATGGGCGGGTTGTGCTCAGAACACACGCCTGTGTAACCGCATGTTTTCTGTCTCTGTGAGAGATATATCGTGATCCGGGATCGCTAAATTGGCACTCTTGTGATGGAGAGGCCGAACCACTTATGGCTACAAAAACCCACTACCTGAATCAGAATGTGAGTACCAAGTCGATAACTGAGTGATTCCGAATTGAATGAGTTATTCCGAAGTGATAGTGTGATTCGAGTGGCACTGAATAGCTGAGGTCCTCACACCGATGAGAGTGCAGTGGAGTGGAGAGTATTGGGTGGCTCTTAACACCGGGGTCTTGAGAGCCGATGAGGTTGAAGCGAGGTGAGCATGAAGCAACGCTGAATTTCAAGGGGTGGTAGAAAAGAGGGATCCCGAGAAAACTCGCCGACCGGCGGCTTCATCAGGCACGATTTCCATGTGCGAAGATCCGCAGGTGATCCCGCCGGGAATCGAACCCCGTTCACCATGATGAAAGCTAGTAGTCTGACCACTACTCTACTGCGGCCCCGATGGGGTGTAGGGAGGGGGAGATGAAACAGAAATGGAATGCAATATCAGTAAAAGTGGGAGTACCATGAGAAAACCTAATAGCCAAAGTGATCGTCCGTCGTGTTTCACAAGTACGAAAATCCGGGATTGGCCCCACCGGGAATCAAACACGGATTTTCTTGATGGGAGGCGAGTGGTCTGATTACTGCACCATGGTGGATCCTCCAGAGTTTCGGAGTATCTCATTACCTGTCATATTTTTGTAGATGAGCCACTATGCTGCCATATTGTCTGAGTAGCCATGCAGTTTAAGGTACACCTGACGAGTACACAATCCTTAAGTAACATGTCATAAAATCAATAGCCTGCATGCATTTATACTGAAAATAAAAGGCCCTAAAATAAAACACTACCAACTTTATTGTTGGCTGCAAAATTTTGGACATAAACCTGTACGCCAGTTAAAGGCGTGTCTTGAAGCGCGATAAAGCAGCAGCTCAATGCAAGTTCGAGGGATTTGGAAGTACCCCGAAAAAACCTGCCTGCCAACGGTAGCTAACTGTTAAATTGCTTCGTGCTTAATTTAACGCCTTTGGAAGCTTGATTTCGTCCTAAGTACCTTACACTTGG
This sequence comes from Clitarchus hookeri, assembly GCA_002778355.1. Classification (NCBI taxonomy): domain Eukaryota; kingdom Metazoa; phylum Arthropoda; class Insecta; order Phasmatodea; family Phasmatidae; genus Clitarchus; species Clitarchus hookeri. Next base: position 402,661 of record NQII01001077.1, on the reverse strand, counting down.
GAAGAACTAATGTTAGTGATTTTGAAAATCACTGCAATTCATAATGACATTAAAAGTCCGTAGGTGGAGTGTGAATTTGCACAGGCCTGATTTTAATTACCACAGTATATATTGTTTTACGAATGTATGTAACAAGACAACCGTTGTTGTCATTACACATGACACCCAGAAAGAATGGCCTGAATGAATCCAAACTCGGAGCATGTTTAGGACAGTGTACCAGCAATAAGTGATTACGACTGCAGAGAGATGGCGTACACGTAGACCCAACAGCGCCCTCTCTTGTGCGGCCGAAAAGGCCACTGTTACGCCAAGTTCAATCATTGAAGAGCCGCCAAACGAAGTGAAAGCAAGTGCCAGTACGTCTCGTCGACGTTAAGGGGCACCATATCAGCATGTGAGTGAGTTCGAACAGGGCAGAATGATAAGTCTCCGGGAAACGGGTTTGTCATACCGTGACATTTCAGCTCATACAGGGTATGATACTACGACAGTGATGCGTGTGTGGCACCAGATCATAGAAGAGGGTCGTACGTGGCAACGATGAGCGGGTACTGGACCATGCAATGTAACCACAGCACGGGATGACCGCCATTGTAACGGACCGTACAGCCTCGTCCACAGTGTTGACTCGACACTGGAGCACTGCAACGGGTGTGTACCTGTCTGCGTCGACGGTCCGACGCCGTCTGCTGCGGGCTGGATTGGTGGCACACATCCCATTGCATCGGCTTCCATTGCCCAGAAACCACAAACGCCCGAGACTGCAGTGGGCACGTGAACGACTACGCTAACGTGTTGAGGGGCAAAATATAGTGTTTTCGGACGAGTCCCGCTTCAACCTGTCCTACAGTGATGGCCGCATACGTGTTAGACGCTACCGTGGTGACCGCAATCTGGCAGCCTGCATTGTGGAGCGGCATAGCGGACAAACGTCATGTGTGATTTTTGGGGCGCCTTTGGATACAACATGCGATCTCGACTCCTGCGTATTGAGGGCAATCTGAACAGCAGCCGCTGCATCAGGGAGGTTTTAGAGGCAGAGGTACTGGTGGCGAGGATTGTGAAAGCTTTCTTCAATGAACTAGGGGTGCCACTGCTTGCCTGGCCTGCATGTTCGTCTGACATGTCGCCCATCGAACATGTCTGGGTGACTTATTAGTCACGGTCTTCCAGCTACCACTGTTGATGCTTTGTGGACTCGTATACAAACTGCGTGGAGGGAGATTCCCCAGGAACATATCCAGGTCCTCTTTGATTCCATGCCACAACGTTTAGGGGCTCTGATTGCAGGACATGGGGGCTTCACACCGTACTGAAATCTCAAGGACAGAAATTATGTACAGTTGTGTAATCCAAATCAATTGTGTATTGTGATGTACCTAATATGTGGTATAACGTTCATTTCAATCAGACATATCCTTCTTGGTGTTGCATTTTTCACAAACGTTAGTGTATATTAATTTCTGCTCAGTTAGCTACAAAAATTATTGTGAAGGAAAATTACACATAGCCACATGTTTAGGCAACTGCAATTCCTTGGAAAGAAAGGCAAGGAAGTTATCTACATTCTGAAGAACGTTGTAAAGTTACATTCCACCTACCCCTTTCCAAATCCAATTATTATTACTCTTCATGTATTCGTAAAAATGTTCAATTTTCAAGTAAAAATTTATCACATATTTTAATAGCTTGTATTATTGACTTAATTATTTGAAGTAATTCTGGTCCGTACAATTTCCTAGATCTATTACAAACACGACTCTTGTAACATTTTAAAAATATTTACATGGGACGTTACTGTATTTTTTTAAAAGCTTGTAAATATACAAACAACATAGAAAAACTTACAACACAATTTTATAGTGTGTTACAGACAGGTTCCAATAACAGTGCGTACCACGTAAGAAATAAAAGTTAATTAATGAAAGATCTGTGATCAAAGAAGTATCCAATAAGCATAATCCTATGCAAAAAATGAGCAGGAGTTAAAAAACTACAGGAGGCATGGAATGCTGCAACGAGACTAGAAAATGCGAATACTCCTGGAATTTTAAGTAAAAACTGCCTGGAAGAAGCAAAAGAGGCCCGCGTTCTTCAGTGATGAATCTTCCGGCAGCGAAAGAGAGACGATCGACACCATGAGGACGTCGATACTTCCCAGGTTAAGAGGCGCAGAATGCAGGTTTCCCCCCGGAAATATCCACCTAACAGTAACTGGAGAAGAGTGGCTCTGTTGCAATATTATTTTGGGTGGAATCAACGTAGTGTGATACGGCGATGATTTTAAAATACACGTGTGCTATTTCCTTAAACAGTATAAGAGTATGTTTGTGTATTTTAAACTATAGCTTTAAATATTTGAATTTTTGAAATGTAATTTATCGTTACTCTATTAATTTCAAAATCCAAAATTTTTTAACATCAATATTGGTGTTATTGTATTTCTGAGTGGATAACAATTTAAATACAATTGATTTTTAAGAATATTTTGCTAAAATAATTTGGATTTTTATTGGTTTCCTTAGTTTTCTTTTCACTTTGATTGGCCTCCTACTCGAACCTGTATTCACTTAAAGCGGCGGTTCTAATAGCGAAATTAGTACCCAGCAGTAGACGAAGGAGGTAATTTCTTTACATCTTCGATTTTCATTTATGCATTCGAATGTCTGCCAAACTGAAAGTAGTAAGGTTGGCTCAGTGAATATTGTAGATAATTGCCGTACTTAGATTTGTTCTCCCATCCACCCCGTCCAAGGAATAGTTCCGGAAGTCAGCACAGTGAAAGGATTCCGCTGTCTAAACGGTGATTTTTACTGATTCCCAGATAAGTATGTAGTGCATTCTTCCTGCTCGCCATACTGGGGCAGTTTTTTATACGCTGTTCATGGTTCATTGAGCACTTGTCAAATCCCTGCTAGGGATATAATTTTTTCTTATTGTGTATCCTTCCGCAATATAAAATTTACATTGCTATGCACCGTCTTACATTATTAATACGTAATTAAACTAAAAGCGTGAAATTAAAAAAAATTATATTATTATACTAATGTGTGATGTATGGATTACAGAAAAAACACTGAAGTCAGTAAGCCATAAATTTAAAAATTACACTCACAGTTTAACGGCAAGTCTTAGAACTATTTTCATTCCATCGCTGCCAAATGAGCTGGGGGCCTGCGTATCAGTGTGGCTTGTAGAATATATGCATTTATGGGCAGGGATATTTTCAAAAGTTGATTCCATAAGAGCTCACATTTACGTGAACAGCCGTTAACTGAAGTTTTCAAAGACTGGAATCTCACTGCAAGAATCCACTAAAACAGCTTCGCAGGCTTTCACTTTCCGAAGGGTCAACTCATTTTCACCGATTTGTCATACATCTTGACTGATGAGGTCCGAGGGGCGAGTCTCATTTTCATTTTCTCGAAGCACCTCGGCGAAAGCTTGGGGGTCGTAAACAGAATCTAATTAGGCGTGTTCGCCCTCCGGCAGAATTGTGTAGCGCGTAATAGAATTTAAATCAGGCGGCGCGGGCGAGAGGAGAGTGCTGCTGATGAACGAGACTTGGAAATTGATTAGAGCGGCTACAGTTTACCGGAAGCGTAATGGACGCGTAATGACGACTAAATTATTGGATAATGGGAGGGAAACAGTACCTATTAGCCAGGAAGGAATGAGATGAGCCCGCTGAGTGAAAGTAGAATATTGTCGTCCTAATAGATTTCTGAATTCAATCACCCGGTTCTGGGCTGAATAACAATTTTCTTAAGGCATTCAGAAGAACTTGCGTTGGCCAAGCACTACTTGGGAGTAAGAGATAGGCTCACAGTAATGTATGTGGCAATAACGATGGTGATATGTCGCAGTCAGGAACATTTACGGACGTACGATTATTTTCAGAAATTTTATTTCCTCAGAAAATGTTTTCAGAGGAAGTGAATTTCGAGAGCCGTTTATTTCCCAAGACTAGTAGAAATTTCTTTGTTTGCAAGTCTCAGCTGTTGGTACGCGAAACACAAACGTACAGAATCGGATTTAATGAATCCCTGTGAGGACTGGAAAGAGCCGGTGGTGGCTCGACGAATAGTTTCAAAAGAGATCACAAAATTAAACAAGCATACAATAGAAAATGAATTAAATAAACTTGTGAAAATGGATTTAAGTACACCCCGTAGGAAAACACGTATCTGAACAAACATATTTACGCAAAAAGAAGGATGCGGTATGTGAGATTGATCGAAACATTAAGTCCGTGGGACATCCAGAAAATTAACCCGTTCAGTCCTGAATTAATTTCAGAGCTCAAGTGTTGCAATCGTTAAACTTTTTGATGAGCGCTGTACGCGTGTCGAGCGTGCTTCTCGCAACCAATGAACAATGTGCTGCGTGTTCGTTGATGCCAGCATTAACCATTCACAAATAAGAGGTCCAGGAGATTCAACATATCAGATTACTAGGAAGGAAGGCACTCAAAACACCGGCCACTGTTTCTTTGTTTTGTACAGCTCCGACCATAAATGTCCTTCATGTGCAACATGTCCTCGATCATGGAAGTAGTTATAAATAGTCTGTCCCAGCGCACATAATATCTAGTAGTGGCTAGTGGCCTGCTACCATCTTGTTTTTGAGCATTGGATAACCTTGACCATTTGAGACCTCCATATTGAATTGCGTTACGGCCACCATCTTGGGAGCTAATATGCAGCCATATCGGATGTCACCCCATGCTCTATCATTCTACTTTATGCTCTGTCATTCCACCCTAGAATGGTCTAGTTCATTGCCCTGTCATGATACTTCATACTCTGTCATTCCACCTTTCATGCTCTATCAATCTTCTTCACACTCTGTCATTCCATGCCACCATCTTGTTTCTAGAATTTTCCAGGTCATGCTCGGTCATTCCACCGTGACATCTTGTTTCTAGATGTGACATGTGTGCCAGCATAGGTTTAAATGATGTATACATAAAATATATATGAAAATGACTATTTTACACAATATTGTAGGCATGGGTATGTCTATACGAGAGGTATGTGTTCATTATGTTAACTCCTGCAGCATGCATGCTGACAACCCACTGAAAAAAAAATTCATTTTTTATAATTATAACCTGTGCTCTGAATTCTGTAACTCAGAAACAGTATAGACATGGGTATTCAAGAGATAATGGAATATATAATAAGTGTGAGATGACTGTAAAATCCCTCTATACAAAATAGAAGAAAATTAAATAGACTTGTCAGCGAGTGTCGTCTGGCATCGGCACTGGCTGGCATTAATTATTCTAGAAGATAATAGATGTTTATTAATATCTCAAATTAGTCAAGATCTAACTCCATGGGGCTCAGTTGTGTGTGTGTGTGTGTTGCTGCGTGAAATTAAAATGTGTGCGGGTTGCAAACCAGCAGGCGGCAGCAGCTGGCCAGAATCCAACCCTGAGCTTCAGGGGCGCTCTGTGGCATCGTCTCTGGCGATGCTAGAATGGATAGTAATGTCGCCCATGATGCTCAACCCTTAGCGGGCTTGGAACTTACTATGTATTTCCTTCACTCTCCCAAGCTTTGGAGAGTGAGGGAGGGGGAAGTGGCACCGGGGCGAGAGTCAACCACCCTGCCTGTCTGGGATGTAAGTTCGTAACAGTCATTCGATGAACTGGCGCATGATGCTGTGTGGACAGTTCAAGAGTACTTTGTACAGTTAATGCTGCTGGCTTGTCCTCACCCTGGCATTCCAGTGTTGCTCAATAATCACCTTGCTTCACCCTTATCGGCACTCAAGCAATACCTCACTATTAAGAGTCGCCCAAATCTCTTCGTTTCATTATTCATGCTAATATTGTATATTTGTATGCCCCTACACGTGTACAATTCAATGAAATTAGATTCTCTACTATTCTTATCAATAAGTATACACCACATTAAACAATACATGAAAATGTTGCAGACTCTTTGGAAATGAAAAGCGGATGTAAATAAGATCGTCTGTGTGTTCATTTAGTAGTATAATTTTTACAATTTAGTTCATAAAATTAATTTTTTGTTGTTTTCCCAGAATAAAAACATACTGGTTTCATGCAAATGTTTGTAACAAAGTGTCTTAGTTTTCAAGAAATTTGGAAATAATTTTGAACCACGTGCACCTAGAGGCACAACTCATGTTGGGAAGGACAGTTCACTCATAAAATGGATCATATCAGCAATGAATGTTTCATAAGCATAACCATGCTAAATATTCTGTTATTTTAGTTACTATAATTATATTCATTCTACTTGTATATATAAATAATAAGTAGATAAATTTTTTTTCTCTGTAGCATAGCAAATTATAATTGCTTTCCCCACCTACATCAAAAGTGTGTGTGTGCCTATAAGTTGTACCGTTAGCTGGTAATAATCTTAGAAATAAAACATTTGTATTCTGAAAAAAAAAACTATTAAATAAAATTGCTGTTTGTACAGGATAATAAATTTTTTCTGTAGTTAGTTTTCAACAAAATTGTCTTTTGTACGCTCACCAATTCCATACTGAAGTGCACGATATGTTTTTACCATCTTCTTACGACTAGCAGACATTTGCTGTAAAAACATACATCGTTATTTAGGTAATACCAGAGGTCCAGGCACGCTCTAGGTTGCATGCAAAAAAAGTGGAAAAAGAGCCGAGTATTTCGATAGCTTTGGAAACTTACGCCCACCGGTTGAGTTAAAAAGAGTATTCGCAAAGTGCGAAACTGAGATGTAATTACAATGTCAAGCAGCTGCCGAGAGAGTGGAATTGTGGACACTTGTGGATTCGCTTTTTAAGCGAATAATGTGATTTCTTTTAAAGGCGTGCAGATAGCATTCTCGCATTAGTCATGTATATAACTGTGGTCTTGTCGGGCAAAAGTTCGGAGCTTCGCTCCGTGCATTTCCCTGCACATAAATGGGACGGTTCCTGATCTCTGGCACTAATCGATTTCCAGACATATTTTTCAGTCCCAAAATGTGGACTTCTCCAACTGTATGTTCTGTTATGTTCGAGCGGACAATGAAACCTCAGGCGAAGTGTGTTTACCAATCTGCTCCTACGAGATAGAAAACATTTCTACATTCCTGAAACACTCGATGCAGTCTGATGAAACGTTGCTTTTTCGAGGCAACCCCAATACTTTGAAGAGTGAAATGATTTGCAGTGCAAACATTGGTTTCACAAAAATAACGACATTCTACCTTCCATGCCATGTTTCGAGAATAAAATGTACGAGTCAGGTAAAGTGCATGAATCATCCTTGCCAGTAAAGATTTAGCTGGTGAATGTTATAAGGATGAACTGCAATCTGGTTAGCAGTTCATACCTGAATGGTCAGCCAAGCCGCACACTACATGAGTTTTCTGCTCTTGTACCTCCGGCATTCAAGTTCGTCGAGCTGCCTCAAACACTAATTTATGCTCCAGTTACAGTTAAGAGAGTGCAAGAAATTGTTGTTCGTGTAGTCGACCAAGAAGACATGTTGATTAATTTCCATGACGAATCAATAACTTTACATTTACATTTAAAGGAAGATGGGACTGAATTTTAAAAGGAAAAATATTATAAAAACTGGCGTAGGCAATACGCCAAAAGTCAGTACGCTGCAAGCTGTCAGTGTGTTAACGTACACTTCCTCAAAAGTCTTGGGACTAAAGTCTGCAAAAATGGATGCTGAAATACTTAACATTTAAGAACCCACCTGCTAAGAAGATTATATTACAAAAACTGAATTTCACTCGTATTAACCATGTCTACCCGGGCCGCATGCATTGTTATCAGAGATTCGAATCCAATTACAAAACCAGGACATTTATACAGTACCATGTAATTCAAATTTTATGTTCAGGAGAACGATTACTAAGGTAGAGGTTGTAGTGCCTGTAGAAACCCAAGTCATCAGAAATAGTATACTGCACATGATTAACAGAATTTCTTATGAATTGGGAGGTGTTGAAGTGGATTCGACAAGGGATGTTGGAATTACGGCTACTATAAAGAACTACCAGGTTCTTACACGAAAACGACTACCTGCAGCGAAAATGGCTGGCTGGGGAGTCGAAGCAGACTATTAACTACCAGTTTATGAAGGTGGAAAATTCGAAGTATGTATCCCACTAGCCATGCTGTTAGGTTTCGCAGAGCATTATAGGCATGTTATTATTAATTCCAAACAAGAATTGTTTATTGTCTTAGCCAACATGCAAACGAATGCGATCCAGGATGTTGCTGTTTGACCAGAAACAATCCATCTAATGGATGCTACCTAATTTGCAATTAAAAATATCGGAGCGTGTAAAGTTTTTGAAATGCATCGAGAAGGGACGAAACATCGATATCGCTTTCCGAACATGGAGTTTGGAAATTTACCCTAGTGTGCCGCGCTCCATCAGTGTAAATTGGAATGTAAATTCTAATTTTGCAAGCGAGAAACCTCGGTACATCATAGTTGTATTCCAGACGGGAAAACAAAATGTAGTAAGTGCAGATCGATCGAAATTCGACCACGTGAAAATAAAGAATTTTAAAATATTTTCCGACTCTGAAAGTTTTCCTTATGGAGATTTAAATGTAGATTTTACGAATGGGACTTACATGATGCCATATCAAATGTTTGCAGATTTCCATAATAGCTACTATGGACAAACACCATCGCCGGTCCTAGAATCGAGTGAATATATGAGCACCGCACCGCACCTCTCCTAGTTTTCGATGTGAGCAAACAAGACGACAGAGTAAACACAGGAGTGGTTGACTCACATAGAAATGGTGTCAGCAGAGAATTTTCCCTACAACACTTGCGCAAATACTTTTATAATTCACGATCGCCTGGTTACATACAATGCACGAGACAAAATCGTTAAAGAACTGATGTGAGTGTGAAAATCCATTCAGTCACACATCGCCCATCAACATGTTCGCTAATGTGCAGGGGTTCACATATCCTCTCAGATTCATCATAAAAGACATATGTATTGCGCATACGAATGGAAGCACAAGTTCCTGCAAATTCATTCCACCATTTGCTTGGCAGCTACTTGACAACAATAGTAAAGTCACGAATCGGTGGTTGACAAATCACTATCAAGAACTTACATGGCAATATGGCGACACAGAATATGAAATAATAAGTAGCATTCTCACCAACATGTTGTCCGTTGAGATGGATGGAGTAGTGTTCGTAACTGGTCCAGAACAAATAAGATTTCTAAATATTTACTGAAGTGCTAACATAAAAATTGATTATGATTGTCCATCACTGAAAAAGCTTGAAGTAGGGTACACAAACATTAAGCACACTTGCAATGCATGTGGGAATTATTTTGCTTGTCCCTGCTTCAACATGCGCGTCTTGCGGAGGTGGGCTATGGACTGTGAAGATGGTGTCGACATGCTGGAAGACGAAAATGAGGCCAGGTGCTAACGGGTAAAAATAACACTACAAGTTATTTTTTATTACGTACCACTACCTAGTCAGCAATATCCATTTTTTCGCCCCCCTCCTGCCATTAGGACATGTGTCAGTATTGTTAACCATGTTTCGTACTCGTGTGTTGCAGCTGGCTCATCTTGTCGCAGCAGTATGGCCGGTAGAGTCCCAGCAGTTTCTTTCGTCTATTACCTTCCTTCGCCTAATGCTATATCTGAGGTAAGACTGACGCCACCTCCGAAGTTTTTTTGGTGTGGGATTTGTAGCATGTCGCTTGCCGACTATCCGAGCTGTAAGCAGCACTAGAGCCAGTGTCCCCGCAACCCCTATGAGGACGCACACCAGATGTGCTATAGGTGCGTTGTGTCAATCGGCCGCAAGGACAGCATGTCCAGACACTTACGTAGCTGTACAGGCATCGTTAGGCAGGCATCGACCACCCATTGACAATATTGCCACAAGACTTTCACACAGTTAGGCGCTGCATGGCAACATTAAACACGTTGTCAATTTAATCCTGAAAAGGAAACATTTTCTCGCGAGTTATGCAACTCGGAATTTTCCGGAGCAGACTCGCTGAAGGCGCATGTTGCCAAGTGTAATGGGTCTTCCCAACCACGGGCGAAGATAGCTCGTGTGGATGCACCGTCTGTCCCTCTACAGCCTGCGCCATTAGTCCCAGCCTGCTTGATGTTGGCAGGGGACAGGTCCCGACCACAAATTGTCGTCAGGGCTGGCGAGGCAAACGACTGTGGTATTTTTTAGGCGAAGACGGGCTTCAAGAGCATCCTGAAGACGTACGCGTCTCTGAATGCAGATGGTACACCAAAGAACATATGTACCTATCTTCAGGAGATGAGGCAGAGTAAAATTTGGCAGCTAGAACAGGAAGTGGCACACCAGGGAGCCATCAAATTGAACCTGTTTCTTGAGTGTGCATATGGGAAGCCCGAACCTCGTGAAGGTGAATATGATGATCGTTCATTTAAAACGAAGAATGTCTCGTTATGTAATACTAGTAACACTGAGAGTGCCGTGGCAGATAGTTTCGAGAAATTGTGTCGGGAAGAAGAAGACTATGAGTCGTGATTCTGGATGGAGTCTGAACATTATTAAGAGACTGCAACTTAGAATTAACAAGTTAGATCCACTAAAAGCCTCCAGCTACATATACCTAAATGCACAAATTAAAAACAGAGAAGCGATCATCAACGCCAAGAACCGAAACCAAAAGTGTTTTAAGTATGCTATTCTCGCTCGTTTTGTGGAAGGGAAGGACCCACAACTTGTCAACGAGCGTTATCTTGAGCTCGAAACCAAATTAGATTTTACTGGCTTAGATTACCCCACACCACCGCATCGCATAACTATATTCGAAAAGAAGAACCCTGGAACTTCAATAAATGTTTACACACTTGAAGAAAATACTAAGGTGGTACCAATACGAACAAAGTTAACACACAGGGATGCCCTACTGTCACAAATAATACAAATGGTTAAATATTGTTAGTAACTTTTTATCATTTTCCATTTGTAGGCAAGGATACCACAAACATTCCAGAATACATGAAATAATTTTGACACAACAAAGATATTTACAAATAGTTTCTGTTCATCTTGGTAACAACTTTACACTATGAACAGAGAAATTATTTGATTCGACGGCGTTTAAACACACCTGCGCACTTTGATTTAGCGTAAGCTGCGAGGTCTGAGGTAAAGCTGGGTTTACAATAAAACATTTAAGGGTTAAAAGTTATACTTTAATTTCCGCGCCCATCACCTGGCTGCTGACTGGGGACGAGGGTACAAGCTGGCATCTTTAGGGTTTTCTCATATTCTTTCCAGATTAACTTATGCTAATGTGGCCAACTGTGAATATTCTAATATCTCACACGTCAATCACCGCCAGCTGGCTGCTGGCTGGGGACTAGCTCGTATAGTCTAGGGTTTTCTCATATTCCTTCCGGTCTCCTTTCACCTGGCATTTTGGCGGGAACGAGTCTCATGCTCTGTCATTCCACCTTGGTTTTGTCATATTTCTTCTGGTCTCCTTTCACATGACGTCCTGGCAGGGACGAGACTCATGCTGTGTCATTCCACATATGCGGCATGGAGCGAAGCCTGTCCACGCATGCTAGCCTAAAGTCGGAACACGCTTGCGTCAAGTACGCCTTAAGCCTACTTATAAGCATAGTTGTCTGTAATTTCCGAACTGCTTAAGATACAGCCACCAAATTAAAAACATAGGCATCACCCCTGACGACGAAAAGTACCGCAGGGCCACATACGTCCTAAGTCCACTTATAAGCATATGTGGTTGTAATTTCCGAACCATTAAGATATAGTCACCAAATTCATAACTTAGACATCTCCCTCAACAGCAAAAAATACAGTTGGGTCAAGTATGTCCTAAGTCCACTTATAAGACTAGTTGGATGTAATTTTCGAACTGATACGATACAGTCACCAAAGTCATAACATAAGCATACAGCCACCCAATTCATAACATAGGTATCACCCCCGACGACGAAAACGACAGCAGGGTCAAATACGCTTTAAGCCCTCCTATAAGCATAGTTGGCTGTTATTTTCTTCATATTCATAACATAAACAACACCCCGTTGACGAACAGGGACGCAGGTTAAGCATGCCCTAAACCCACTTATAAGAATAGTTGGTTGTAATTTCGGAACTGTGTAAGATATAGTCACCATAATGCATAACATAGCCATCGCCCCCGATGATAAACTGGGCCGCATGATTAAGCACATGCTAAGCTCACTTATAAGCATAGTTACCCACCATTTCCCACCCCCAGAAGCTATAGGCACCAAATGCATATCATAAACATCACCTCTGATGAATAACAGGGTGGTGGAAGTAAACTTTAAGGCATCTTATAAGCATAGTCGACCTCCATTTCCCATCCACCCTAAGCTATAGTTGTCAAATTCATAACATAGACATCGCCACCGACAAGCAACAGGATGGTCATTTCAAGTACACCTAAGACCTCGTATAAGCATAGTTGATTACCATTTTCCCCCACCGAAGTTATAGTCACCAAATTCTAACATAGGCTTCATTATCGACGACGAAAAGGACCGCGTGGCCAAGTACACCTTAGGTCTTCTCTTCGTATAAGCATAGTTGCCAGACATTTCCCAAGCACCGAAACTACGACCACCAAGGTCACGTCACAGACATCACTTCCGACTGCAATCAAGGAGATAAGGACAAGTAGGCCTTAAGCCCTACTACAAGCATAGTTGGTCAGCATTTCCAAATCTTTGAAGTTCAGGAACATGTAACAGCCATCCACGCATGTAAAGAAAATAAAGGTATACGTACAAGTGCGTTTCCAAGGTTACCGTTGCATGTAGGAGTGTAGGGTCTGAAATAGCACACACATACGCATCGACTGACATGCACTCGACAATCACCCACCGCCGTCCTTGTCGTCTGCTACTGCATGTGTCAACCAACTCGGATCCCTCTCAGCGATAGTTAGCCTCCGTTAGCCCACTGACATCCAGGCTGTATACATAAATGTGAAAATGTATACATAAATAAACGTTGGCATAACAAAAAACTATATGTAAAAAAATTAAGATATATACAAATGTTCCGCATGCATGATGTACATAGTCGTGCATAATGGTGAAATACATATAGAGTAATATAAACGAACACCATCAGTCCAACACAAGGGCCGGCGGCCAGAGTCATCGTTAGTATGGGTAACCCTTAACAACCAGCCATATATTGAAAAAAAAAAAAGTTTATAATTGCACCGATAACAAGACATACGTAGTCCTAGGTTACTTTAAAACACATATGCGTTAACATAGATAAACACCATCAGCGTAATGCGAGTGTCGGGGAAACCGAGTGTAAAATATATGAAACCATCCTGTGCATGAAAAATCAGTTCACATAACAAACAGTAAAGGACTGGAATAAACGAATGTATTTCACGAGCATGTCGTCATAACAAGTCACTATATATATATATATAATATCCGATGGAGCCACAGTCCATAATAGTGATATCTGTGTTGCTATCATGCCAAGAAGTTTAGTAAAAGCTATAGCTATAATGCACGCCAACATGAGAAAGAACGAATGATCACATGGAACAACCTCAAAAATTACTACAATACGTCAAGTGCGATACACATTACGTGACTTGTAAAGACTGTGTTCTTTGCTTGCCACAAAACCCCACATACATTTCAAACCATTAGCTGTGCAAGAGAGAAATCACTGCTACGTGTTGTTGCAAACAGATGAAAAACCAATTATATAAGCAAATAATTATAAGCACTTAGCAACCAGCACAATCACATATTACACAAGCATCGGGTGCTGTACGCTGTGTGTGTTAAACGATGCTAGACAAGACCAGGCCAGCCTGGTTAGTACAACAGAATAGGAAACGTCTTCGTTACGAACCGACTGAAACGAAACCATCACATTGAGAGTACAGCCAACACTCGCAACACTAGCAGCGGAACACATCCGACCCGGCCGACCTTGTGCGATTAACTAACAACGCGAGAATCTGTAAGGCAGTCCAGGTGGTCGGCCGGCAGCGCGGGCACTGTGCAGGTCTCGGCAAGTTGAAGGGATGTCACAGAACACTAGCCGAGAGGGAGGGAGAAAGAGAAAGAGATGCGTCAGGCTCCAGGGTGGCAGATCTGCTGAGTCACACATGCACTTTTCAAAACGAGAGGAATTCAGTTATAGAGTGTACTGGAACCAAGTCATGGGTGTCTTCAGAAAAGAATACTTAGCTAGACTGCACGACTTACTTCGCAGAAGGTCACGATACATTACTGCATGTATGTTCTTCTGTGATGAGCATGTTGCGAGATACCTCTGGACCAGAGAATTGGGTTCGAATCCACGTTTCTTCTGCCCCTTCTTCAAGTAGCCCTTATCTTCCGCTTGTTGCTACTGTGGAAATACTTTTAGTAAAATTTGTAATGCACACCGACTTGAAAGTAGCCATTGCATGTTCAACCCAGCATACGAGGTGTTCCACTGTGATAACTGTGATGCCATGTTTACCCGCAGTGATGTTGTGTATAGACATAACTGTGATGTTGTGTTTACCTACAGTGATGGTCTGTATATACATAACAAGAAGTGCAAAGACAATGTTTGTCGTTCATCAGAAAGAGAGTGCAAGTATTGCTCCAGGGTCAAATGTCATGAAGATAGTAACTGTCAAATCGTCTACAAGACCTACCCATGCGATAACAGCGGTGTGGTATATGCGAATAAGTGTGTCTTGAATGCTCACAGCAGGAACTGCTCGGATGATGAACAAGTTGTGCATGTATCAAATATTTTTGTGTCAAGTCTGTAAAATAAAGGTAAAGTGTGTAAATTACTTCTATGTTATTCATTTATCTTAACGCACGCTAATATTAGGTTCACCTCCATCACTAGGAAAGAATTACGAGATGTTGTCTATGTCTCAAAGAAAATTAATATTTTTGTATAGTGTCAAGTCTCGAATTTAGGTCCCTACACATACCTCACCGTAGGAGATAGTTTACTTCTATATATCAGCCACATTGTAAGCACGTACACATGCAAAGCTAATCAGACATATGCAAAATATGAGTGTATAAATCACACACATGTCACTTACACACGCACAAGTTAATCACCCTCATCCAACATCCTACTTTCACCATAGACATCTGCTAGCGTACACCACAGGTGACTGACATCTTGCATTCGTCATCTGCAATGGTCGCGTTGGCATTCGGTCATCTTCGTTTCCCCTGTCACCTGCCAGGGGGACGCCAACATCGTTTGCGTTACCGATGGAGGCCGCTATGAGCACAGGTGTCGACACACGACCGAAGTAGACGTTCAGCATACAGAGCACTCACCCATGCATGCAGTACTCGGTGCAAGTAGCTAAAAAAAAATACCCACGATGAATGAATCGAAATTAAATTTGCTGTATGAATTAGCACTCCTCGTTATGATGATCTCACATGTTATAAATTATATTTCGTTCGTATAGTATAATCGTGCAAACGAAATGAGAGGACGTTAACGAAAAAACGTATTTATTAATTCGACAAAACATGAAGCACGGTGAACGCAAATACTTTTAGAAAAAGTAAAAAATAATTTTGTAAATATGCCACAAAGTTAACTATCACACAGGGATGCCCTACTGCCACAAATAATTTAAATTGTTAAATACTGTTCATAAATTTTTATCATTTTCCATTTGTAGGCTAGGATACGACAAAAATTCCGGAATACTTTAAATAATTTTGACATAGCGAAGATATTTACAAATAGTTGTTGTTCTTCTTGGTAACAAATGTACACTACGAACAGAGAAATTTTTTGATTCGACTGCGTTTAAACACACCTGCGCACTTTAATTTAGCGTAAGCTGCGAGGTCTGAGGTAAAGCTGGGCTTACAATGGAAAATTTAAGAGTTAAATTATGCGTTAAGACGTGTGCAGAAGAAACGAATGTTTGTTACCTTATGTATTGGTTTCCAATGGAACTAAGCAAGTCGCGTGCGTTGTTGGAATTTCCTTAAGCGTTAAAATAAATATTTATATTTTACATCCTAAGTGAAACTTGTAAGGCGACCACCTATCAGAACACAGAAGACGGTGTTGTTGGCGGGAAACGCTTATTTAAAGTAATGCAAGTTAAAACAATATTAAAACGTCGTGTGTGTGCACATGTTAACGATTATATTTGTTCCAAAAAATAAGCTTATCTGATAGAAATGTCGGCTTTGAAGTATGATGTGATTGATATACAAAGTTAGGTTAGGAATAAAGGTAAACATAACAGGCTTGCCGCCTATTTCCATTCGTTTCTTTACTAGCGATTGGCACCGAGTAATTGCATTCAACTTATGTTAAGTGTAGAAATAGTAATATTTTGTAATGTAGTCTGAAGTAGAATATTGCTGCTCTCTTTGTTATGTCTAGTTTTCATGAGTTCGTCAGTGTTAACATTACTGATAATAACTTCAGTGTCAATGTTTTTCGCACTGTTATGAGTACGAGGTTTCAGTGCGGAATATAAAATGGTGAGCTGTGGCACACTCGTGTAACTGCAAACAATCATGTATGCCAGCTTTTCAGACAATAACCACTAATGTACATAATGTATGTAAACATGGATGTTACAGAGACGACAATCGTATTGTCGCTTTAAAACAAACACCTGTTAGAGTTGAGCCTTATACGTGATCATCAATGTCCTTTTCTCGCAGTATGCATAAGGTTTTCTGCTTAATGATATGCACACTCATACAGCGTTCGCATTAGTCTAAGTACGTAAATGTTGTACATGTCTCGGGAAATGACATACGCACGTACACGGGGAAACGAATGTGAGTACGTCTCGCACCCTTACAGTCCATATGCTACTATTTTGAAAAGCGATTTGTATGTAGTTCATAATTGTTATTCCTAATTTTTCTGTTTTTAAATAGTGGTATGTAGGTATTAACTTTCGAAATAAGCCACTGAGTTAAGTTCTTAACAATGTATGCTATTTAACATTAAATGATTTAGAAGAGCCGGAATAAACATAACTGGTTTCCTTCGNTAAGTTCTTAACAATGTATGCTATTTAACATTAAATGATTTAGAAGAGCCGGAATAAACATAACTGGTTTCCTTCGTGATTTGTTATAAACGGTGCGTGGCAATTAATTTATAGTTAATATGCAGGGCAGTGAGAATACTGCCAGTTTTTTACAAGGGAAGACATGGATGAGTGTAAAAGTTATATAAAAATTCTAAAATTATTTTTTATTTATTCCATTACTAGTGCTAAAATAAAATTTTCCTCTGGTTTTTACCAGTTTTAATAATACATTACAGATAACTGCGTTTTCTGCGTCAAATACTCATTCATTTCTTTCTTGACAAATAGCAACACTTGCATTATCATGCGCTTTTCAGCTACAGCTCCTAATGGGTTGATAATTTTAAATCTATGCGCCTACGTTCCAGCACAGATTCNATTGATATACAAAGTTAGGTTAGGAATAAAGGTAAACATAACAGGCTTGCCGCCTATTTCCATTCGTTTCTTTACTTATGTTAAGTGTAGAAATAGTTATATTTTGTAATGTAGTCTGAAGTAGAATATTGCTGCTCTCTTTGTTATGTCTAGTTTTCATGAGTTCGTCAGTGTTAACATTACTGATAATAACTTCAGTGTCAATGTTTTTCGCACTGTTATGAGTACGAGGTTTCAGTGCGGAATATAAAATGGTGAGCTGTGGCACACTCGTGTAACTGCAAACACTCATGTATGCCAGCTTTTCAGACAATAACCACTAATGTACATAATGTATGTAAACATGGATGTTACAGAGACGACAATCGTATTGTCGCTTTAAAACAAACACCTGTTAGAGTTGAGCCTTATACGTGATCATCAATGTCCTATTCTCGCAGTATGCATAAGGTTTTCTGCTTAATGATATGCACACTCATACAACGTTCGCATTAGTCTAAGTACGTAAATGCTGTACATGTCTCGGGAAATGACATACGCACGTGCACGGGGAAACGAATGTGAGTACGTCTCGCACCCTTACAGTCCATATGCTACTATTTTGAAAAGCGATTTGTATGTAGTTCATAATTGTTATTCCTAATTTTTCTGTTTTTAAATAGTGGTATGGAGGTATTAACTTTCGAAATAAGCCACTGAGTAAAGTTCTTAACAATGTATGCTATTTAACATTAAATGATTTAGAAGAGCCGGAATAAACATAACTGGTTTCCTTCGTGATTTGTTATAAACGGTGCGTGGCAATTAATTTATAGTTAATATGCAGGGCAGTGAGAATACTGCCAGTTTTTTACAAGGGAAGACATGGATGAGTGTAAAAGTTATATAAAAATTCTAAAATTATTTTTTATTTATTCCATTACTAGTGCTAAAATAAAATTTTCCTCTGGTTTTTACCAGTTTTAATAATACATTACAGATAACTGCGTTTTCTGCGTCAAATACTCATTCATTTCTTTCTTGACAAATAGCAACACTTGCATTATCATGCGCTTTTCAGCTACAGCTCCTAATGGGTTGATAATTTTAAATCTATGCGCCTACGTTCCAGCACAGATTCAGTATTTGTTTTCCGTCAAAATGTTTGTTCAAAATCTTATCAGATGGCTAATTACTGAAAAGGATGCAAACAAGTATGCCTGTCGGAATGTATCAAGTATCGAGCCGAGTGGAGTATGTTTATATACATAAGTGCATTCGTATGTTCCGACATAGCCTTAATGACACTTGAATCGAAATATTTAACGTACTGATTATTTGTACGAACAGTCACCTTTGTAGTCGATCACAACCCCAAACTGTAAACACCGAGTCACATTGTGGACCTTCGTGCGTCTAACCTATATTTCTCGACTAGTGAACAATCATTTCTTGTCAATTTCCTTTCACATAAGAACGGAATAAAAACGCTACGATGATGTATGACGTCATTCATGATTAATATCATAGTTGTAATTGTAAGTGCTAACAGCACTCGCATTTTATCACGAACGCCTGAACTATAGTAAAATGATGAATTAGAATTAAAAGCGATGATCGTTATATATTTACGATAATCCATTTTCGCAGAGGTAAATAAAACCAAATAGTAGTTGATATCGCTGCAAATTTCACCAAATACAGATTTCTACGACATGAACGGAACACATGACATGGTCGCCACTAGTAAATCATGAGTTGGGTATTCACAGCTGCAACAAAAGCTGAGAACTCGCGTGTGACAGGCTCGCTTTAGCAGAACGTGAACAAACACGCGGGTGAGCCGAGGCCAGGCTGATTACCTACTTTTGCCGGCTGCAGAACTGGCAATACCTCAAGGGTGGCGAAGTATTTGGACTGCTGCGTCGTCTGCTGCCTCCTAACTCCCAGTCGAGAAAACTAGCGCTCCTCTGAATCATCCCAAGAACTAACATAAAAAACTGGTCAAACTTTTCCTTATCCCATGGCCGCTCTAGTGTTGTATATCTTTACTCAATGTTAATACTCTGCTATATGTTCTGTATCAATGAAATTTAATTTATACATATTTTCTGTGTACTCTACTAATTTCTCAAACAATACATGTAACTTTTTTTGAGTATCTTGTTTTCAGTCACACAAATTGAGAATAGAGAATATCAATTCTGCAAAAAATATTTACATAATCCAACCCTCGACCTCCCGTGTGTACTTACAACGGAATATACACCACTAAATGATCAAATGATCAGGACGTTTTTAAACATCTGAACTGACGAATTTTTACTAACTTAATGGCAACGTGTGTAGTGTGTAACATGTGTATATATATATATATAACATATATATAACATATATATATACATATATATAACAGGCACATTGTTGATGTTCATCAATTGGCCGTGTGGGCGGTAAGCAGAATAAGTTTATGGGAGTCAGAAAATTCTGGCGACGCAGANATATAACATATATATAACATATATATATATACATATATATAACAGGCACATTTTTGATGTTCATCAATTGGCCGTGTGGGCGGTAAGCAGAATAAGTTTATGGGAGTCAGAAAATTCTGGCGACGCAGATTATTCTACGACAAATGCTCTCAAATAGCCACGGTAGTCCATTACAACCTTCGATGGTCACATTTTAAGAGCACTAGACAAACTAATTTCGCAATAAACCTTGTGTTTTGATCATTGACGCTGTCCTTTGGCACCATCTGGAATATAGTACAATCGCACCAAAAACGTAAAAAAATCATTAGTAGCCAGAGTTTAGTTCTACACGCGAGGGCAGTGGACGAATTAAATATGGCATAGACATGGGATGGTTTCGGCGGCTTAAGTTCGAATAAACAAAATAAACGCGAGGGTTTTTATTCTGTCGCAACGGAGCCATAAGATAAATATTTAGAACCGCTGAAGCGCGCATCCTGCGGACAGATGCCGTTCCTTGCGTTCTTGCACGTGTCGTTTTCGAGGTACCCCTCCCCCTTTTTCACCGCTCAAAACCCCTCCTCCTCGGCGTTCCCCGCTCCATCCCGAGCAATTTCAACAAACGCGCGGCGAATAAAAAAAGAGTTATCCACACGTGCCCATCACAGCGATTACTACGCGTGCACATCACAGCGATTACTACGCGTGCACATCACAGCGATTACTAGGCGTGACGACGGCACGCTTTAATTCCAGGCTTTCCTAGCTCCGTCTGCGTCGCTCTAATCACACGGCAGCGCCTTCCTCGTCGTGTCGTCGCTGTTGTTGTTTTTCTTAATCCGTGCGCGGCGCTCATTACCCTGCCTCTTGTCCCGTTCATTACCATAACAGACGTCGGACTGCGGCCTTGGCACGGAGCTGACAAACATAGCCAACCTGCAGCGGTACGCGGCTATACAGCCAGCGACAAGACTCGGGCCATGNTGCTACTTGTCACAGAAAACACGCAAGGCCGAGAACACACATTGAGGTTTCGCCGCATATCCTGTTCTCGGTCCAAACACAGACTAGACAATTACACAGAGACGAAATGGCGTGGCGGTTTCCTTTGACGTTCGCGTGCCCATTTCCTGATTGGCTGCGCGAGTTTCTGAGAAAGGGCGTTGCGTCTGATCGCCTGCTGTACGCTGCGCCAGTTGCCTTGTTGGCTGGAGCTGGCGAGTAGGTTATGTAGTAAGGTTCAAATGAGGAAATAATATTCGCGCAGCTTTAGGGAGGGAAGGTAGAGGTGACAGTTGTGTAGGGGAGGGATCTCCCGAACGCACGGCCACTGGAGGGAGGGAAACCACGTGACACTACCGGTGCTGTACACACCTAACTGAAAACATAGCTCTCTACTATAGGCAATTCACTGTAAAGTGAGCACTTTTGAAAGCCATCTCATTTGGAATAATAGTCAATAAATATATTTTATTTTAGCCTTAGACGTCAACATCCAACAAAAATATAAATCCACCTCTGAGCCTTTGTATATTACATTGAGAATTCGTACAGCTCTAGTATATACCGTACGTGGTGACGCTACAGGTAGGGCCAAGAACGGACAGGTGTACACTTTGAGGGAATACGGACGCAGCCTTAATTTCATAAACGCTCGAAGAATACGCAATGTGCTCAGTTTATCGTGAACAGCCTACAGTGTTGCCAGCTATTTTGCAGGTACTCTTACAGTGCCACAGGCCTTCCAAAATTACACTAATTTTAAGGGTACTTGTAAAAAACGTATGCTACGGTGAGACATTTTACAGTGAACGCATCAGTTACAATAGTCTGACAAGATGACCAACATATAAACACAACATAAAACTTTCAGATTTGAAAAATCACATCTTAAGAATGACAATAATTTGTGATTGCCGACGTGAAATTTAATTTAACAGTATTTTCTTCGGGCCTATTGGTCTCTTGCCTTTGCTGTAGAGCCAACTGCGGTGCTTAAATAAGCGGAGAGGGTGGGAACACGTAATTTAAGTCGAGTTTAAGCATTATCTGGCAATTCTGACCGGCGAAACAGCAATGATATTCCGTTCCATTTTCTTTCCGTTCCAATGATAAATTTGAAGGTTTCAGTGTCGCCACTCGCCAATTTATTGGCATGACTGACCACAAAATTTACCTTCTGCTGGTCTGTATTTACAAGTTTAACAACGCACTGCTACACTGCATTTTGAAAAAAGTTCCTTGCAGCTTAAATATACTACTTTCCCTTAGTTAATGAATTAATTATGATCCATGCTAAAATGACTGGAATTATACCACAAATACTATATTATGATTCATTTGGCAGCACTGGTGCAACTTAACACGTTTCGGAGGGCCAGACGTCGGTGTCACCAAATAGCGTATTTGTGTTATTAAGGTAGAAGTAAAGTGGATCTCCTTATAGTGATGCAACCCTCAACACAATAAATGCAGAACGCTTTAAAATNATTCATTTGGCAGCACTGGTGCAACTTAACACGTTTCGGAGGGCCAGACGTCGGTGTCACCAAATAGCGTATTTGTAAGGTAGAAGTAAAGTGGATCTCCTTATAGTGATGCAACCCTCAACACAATAAATGCAGAACGCTTTAAAATTTNATTTACAAATCAGTTGTCAGTGCGCTCTGGGCGACAGAGATTCACACTACCTCCCACTTGGCTTAAACCTTAATGTTCATATTCGTTTCTTCCCGCCCGCTGCATTGTTTGTTTCCATACCGTGAGTTTCTGACAGCAGCACTCGCGACACCTCTGGAGGAAATAAAGAACTCGTTTCAGCGGCGATATTGAATGCGGTTTGTCGATCGGTTTGTCGAACTATAAGAGCTCTGCTACAATTACCATGTCTCCTGTCATCGGGTGTCCTAGGCCCTCTCTGACGTCGAGAGCATTGATTGGCCCACGTGATCGTGTGACGTCATGAGCCATGTTCTCGCATTGTACTCTATCCCCGGTCTGCAGCAAATTGGTTTTTTTTTTTTGTCCTCGGTTGTCCCCTGTCCACAGTTGTCCAATGTCTGCGAGTCTTTATTGGAAGAAGAATAATAATTCACCGGCGAAATCCGCGCGCAATTTGTAAATATTAAATAAAAACTTTTGTAAACATCGACATCGAGGCGTATATGGAGTATGCCGTTGCTAAGCAAGACGAATTGTAAATATGCGCCGTTCAATTACGGCCTGAATTATTCAATAAAAAATAGGAATTGTAAAAAATTCAAAATTAGAGGGAAAATTTATTTTGACGAAGGAATTTAATTTTGGATAAACATAAAGAAAATATGTCCCTATAACCGATAACCAAAATAGATAAACTACTATAATAATCTAAATCGCCTTTAAATCAACACCTCAAAATTGTAACAGCCAAATACTCGTGACTCAAAACAAACAAATATAAAACAAAATGGCGCGAAGCATTTACTGCTACCTGGTAGCAGTTTTCGGAACCTACTTGTTGGGACACTTTCGGACAGCTGTTGTAGCAGTAAATGGTGTGCGAGTCTCGTGACGTCAGTGAGGACAGAGGACCGAGGACATCCGAGGACAGGGGACACGGCAATTGTAGCAGGGGCTTAAGAACCGTAACAAGGATGTAGAAAGCACAGTTCCAATGCAGGGCCATCTTTAAATGAGGGATTTATTATGCCATACCTCCTCGGTTCCTACGCCTACGCCCAGCATTAGAAAGCGAATAAGGCACTGGTAGCAAAGCTTCAATTTCATTTTTTTTAAGAAGAGACTATATAATATTATTGACTTGCACTGTCTTCTGATGCTCGCCTCCTCCTGACTGCATACCTAAAGATATGCTCGTTCGATAACTACTATTTTAAGAGATGTTATGGAATTGACAGTAAACAAGAAACCCCAGTATGTATCAACATGATTCAGGGGTTCAAGGTGATGATAATTAGACATCGGATTATATGCATTTGCATAATTGCATATGCAAATGCATAAACGCGATATTTACAGCGTTATTGCATATTTGAATAGTTTCTTCCCAATCTTGCTTATTTCGATGGCGAGGAGAAT
>NQII01001077.1:336365-378580 GCA_002778355.1 Clitarchus hookeri | reverse complement strand
GGGGCGACACTCTCCGCTGACAGCAAACGCACTTTCATATTCAGTTACCCTCAGTGTTTGTTTACGCACGTTTGGTTTTTGTTTTGATTCGACCGTAATAACGACAATACCGCCAGTGAAAAAGAACACCCAGAGTTTAATGGAATCTCGAATTAAACGTTACCCAAGCCAATTTACAACTGATGGCGATGTGATTTTCTGCAAGGTTTGTGACAAGCGTGCATATACCTTCTTCGAAAAAAATATCAGATTGATTAACACGCAAATGCTGTTTCCCACGTAGCAGCAAGAAATACATCTTCAACAAGTCGTCAACAACTGCTGGCTCAAATTAAGCCTTCTACTTCGGATTATACAAAGAAAACCGAATTTAATAAAGATTTATGTGAGTTGTTTATTGGTTGCAATATTCCATTTCATCAACTGAATAACCCAGTGTGCCAGCAATTTCTCAAGAAATATTGCACAAACCAGATAGTTCCTGAAGAATCTTCGATTAGGAAAAACTACCTGTCGGGTATCTACGAAGACGTGTTAAGTGAAATTCGCACCGATCTTTCAAACAATTTACTCTGGATTTCAGCTGATGAAACAACAGATTCATAAGGACGAGATATAGCAAATTTGATAGTTGGAAAATTAACAAAGGAACCCTCTACTCCTCACTTGGTTGCCTGTAAGGCCCTAGAAAAAACGAACCATTCAACTATTGCCTGGTTCATAAATGATTCCATAAAATCATTGTTTCCTGATTCTTCTATGGACGAAAAAATCTGTGTCTTTGTTTCTGACGCTGCTCCTTATATGGTTAATGCTGGCCAAGCTCTGCAAGTGTTTTATCCAAAACTACTGCATAAGAGATAAGAAAAGAGTTCGGGAATGTCAATAAATTGATTTCCTCTACAAAGAAAGTGTTTCTAAAAGCACCGTCGCGGGTACAATCTTACAAAGAGCAGCTGCCAAATCTAGCACTGCCCCCAGAACATGTAATTACGCGATGGGGTACCTGGTTGAAGGCTGTATTGTTTTATGCTGAGAATTTTGAAGCCATAAAACAAGTGTTTGGTCAATTTGACAGTTCAGAAGCCATTGCAATTCATTCAAGCAAGATAGCATTTGAAGACGCTTCCATCAAACAGAATATCACCCTCATTACTACACATTTCAGCAGCATACCCGACGCCATTGAGAAATTGGAAACAAAACACCTTCCACTCTTCAAGGCCCTAGAAATACTGGAGAAAATGATCGAACAGACTGACGCCCTTCCTAATTCACTATTGGAAAAGATCCGTAGCAAATTAAATGCTGTTCTGCGTAAAAACCCGGGTCTTGAAGCGATCAAGGAAAGTAATGTATATCAACGGCACAGATAACACCCTGCCAAAAGAGATATCTGAAGAAGTGGCGCCAAATTTAAAATTCTGTCCAGTGACGTCGGCTGATGTGGAGGTAATTTTTGGCTTACAAATTAATACTAGGCGACAAACGTCACAAATTTGCTCTAGAAAATTTGTAAAAGTACATTATAGTGTATTGTCACAAGAATAATGCGTGATATTGAGTTTAATTTGCTACATGACAGGTACTTAACATAATTTGTTAAATTATATGATTGATTTATTGCTTGTTATTATTTTATTGTTGCTGATTAAAGAAAAAACGAAAATGAAAATGAACTTGGGCATTTTTATTGTGCATATTTTGTGCATGTTTCGGCCTTCTTTAAAGCATATTTGCATGCATATTTTGGCATTTTGTTAGTACATATAATCCGGTGTATAATGATTATTAATCCAGTGGGGTTCTTATATCCCCAGTGGCGGTACGGACCCCACGATCCCCAAGACTTCTACGCCTATGGCCCATAACTTCTTGGTATTAAAATTAGGATCTAAAAAAAAGCGTTTTAAAAACTAAAATGGCATCGAGAAACGTAAGTTACAGTGATTGACCAATCAGAGAGGGGAACATAAATGAGAATAGTTTTCCCAAGCATGAATTTTTTACGTGTGTATCATTAAAACAATTGTTGGTTGTTTGTGATCCCTCCAGATTGAGCAGTCAGCAGTTTGCTGTCAGCAGTTTGCTGTCAGCAGTCTGCAGTCGTGCAGTCTACTGTCGGCAGTAGGAATAGCCACAGTAGCACTCGCAATGAGCAGTTGTTTCAAAGTAGACGGCCGCCCTGCGAACATGCAAGGCACGGATGATTTATGGACGCGGAGACGCAGCGGCTTTTCACAAAGGAATGTTTGCAAAGCGTGCCTCTTATGCCTATCAGGGCGCGTGCCGCTTCCAACCATGGGTATCGGGTGTCTTTGAGATATCACTGAAGAATTTTCTAGTCGTTTACTGCCATAGTTTCTGTCAGTGTGACTCGGGGAGCGGCGACACTTCCAGGTCAAGGCCAGCGACTAGAGAAGCGCGTCTGGCCTCCGAGCGAATATTAATGAGAGTCGAGAGTCTGGGAGATTGTAGGACGAGCTAGAAGAGCAACGAGTGGCGCCGGAAATGACCAGTGGGAGGAAAATCTGCGACTACGAGCGTCAGAGCAGTGAAGAGTGAGACTGGCAGGCTGTGCCGTTGGACTGGATGCGTTAGTGAAAGACATTACAAATGATGGCAACAGACCGACTGAACGTGTGTTAATGATGATAATGAGTTAATTGACTATAACCAAACAGAGACATTAAGGAGGACGTTAGCTAGAGTTGAAATATCCATTAAATATTGTACTCACTGAGAAATAAATAGAGTTATAGTGCAGATAGATAACTTAATGTTGTAAATAACAGCAGTGGGAATAAATTAAAAATCATAATTAATTTTTTTTTTATTAAGACCTCCATCCCTGACGAACTCAGATGCGCCCCTCAGGCGTCTTGTAACTGTATGTGTATCAACGTGTTGAATTGACGTCAAAATAAATAAGAATATTTTTTAACGATAAAATCAGTAGCGATACAGTTAGGTATGGTGTCATTCCAGATTATTCTTATCCGAATATAAAAATACAAAAATATTAGGCAACCATAGTAAAAGCCGAAGAGTCTTTTTGAAGTATCAATTGTCGTTGCTGCATTGCTTGTATACAGCTATCCTCAAATAAAATAGAATATGATTTTATTTATAAAAACATTTGTAAACCAAAACTAGAAGATATTGTTCCTTATTAAGTCAAGATTTGATTGGCATTTTTAGGTTATGACTGTGCAAAGATGTGTTTACAAAATTATCATTTTCCTTTATTCCGGAAATGCTGCAGGAAATGACGTACAAGAACGAGCTATGGAATCAGTGTGCGAATCAATTTGATGATGGTATGGAGAGTAATAAAAATTATTTGTCTGCCAGAGAATGTTATTTGTCTCTCTGAAGAGCTATAATGCATGATGATCGAGACAAATCGTTTCTACATACAAATGTTTACAGCAAATATTCCTACCTTTCTTAAAATGGAAAATACTAGCTGAAAAAAACACACTAAACCACAGGCGGCTAAAATTTGTACTAACTGTCAAAACCCAGGTTTTTTTATGTAGCATGAAATTTCTTGTCGCCCTTGGTGTACTTAATTTCATGACAGGCACAGATTGGAGACACATAACACTGCAGTTTATAACAGAATAAGCTAATACTTACAGCTGCCATCAGATGTCAACCACTTCGCTGGAAAATACGAATCTCCAAAAGTCTCGAATTCACTCACTAACATATTCCCCCTCCCCCTCCCTTTTTTCCCCCACGCTCAGCAAACAACTTTAATTCGCTCCCTGGCTACGACTGGGTGGGAATCTCACGTGGATACATGTAGGCTTTATTAATATCCAACTGCACGACTGCCAACTGTGGGCAACGAGCTCCCACTGTTCATTCTAGAGTATTTCGCAGACCCAGCATTAAAAAAAAATAATGTGAATTAGTCCACAATATTAAGCAATCTTCTTTTTCAAACTTTATTCGTAAAGATTTGAGTTTTTTATCAGCTATATACAACAGCTGGAGTTAACATAATAATACACTGGAATATCCGCAAGCTTCAATACAAACAAAACTATTTTAAGTAATTTCAAACAGTGTGTTGTTAGCAGCATTGATTACGATAGACAATGCTAATGATGACCTCTGTACAAAAATTCATATTTTTAATAGTTATATTATAAATAGAAATGCATTTACCTATTTAAAAATGAATAACATTAAAAACTTAAATGCCAAAAACTTAATATTGTTGAAGAAAAAAATTTTTTTAATCAGAGAAATAAATTACATGTATAAATATTTATTATTAGCTCATGAATTTAAAATTACCGATCATTTGGTATCGTAAATTTCTGAGATCTTGTGCGACCACATCCAAACTGATTATATGGTCTAAGCCTTTTGCTACTATTAATGTGTAACTTTCTTAGAGCATCATTTTTACACTGAAGAGCCAAAAATAACTGGCATAGGCGTGCGTATGCAAATAACAGAGGTATGGAACCAATCAGAGTAACGTGATGCGGTCGGCAGCTAGATCGGTTACTGCTGCTACAATGGCAGGTTATCAAGATTTAAGTGAGTTTGAACGTGGTGTTATAGTCGGCGCACGAGAAATGGGACATAGCATCTCCGAGGTAGCAATAACATTTGGATGTTCGCGTACGACCATTTCACGAGTGTACCGTGAATATCGGGAATCCGGTAAAACATCACATCTTCGACATCGCTGCGGCCGGAAAAAGATCGTGAAAGAACGGGACAAACGACGACTGACGAGAATCATTAAACGTGACAGACGTGCAACCCTTTCTCAAATTGGCGCAGATTGGATTTGTGGACTGCCCTGCAGGATACATGGGGTGAATTGCATCCTGCATACCATCTGACATTAGTCGAGTCCATGCCACGTCGTCTTGAGGCACTTCTGCGTGCTCGTAGTTGAAGGGGGGAGGGGTGCTACACGATATTAGGCAGGTGTACCAGTTTTTTTGGCTCTTCAGTGTATCTGCAGTTCAGTATAAGAATGAAAACAGTAATATAATAACCCTGATTTTCAACCCACAAAAGCCGTATCAATAAATACAAAAAAAAATTACAAGTAGTATTAAACAGCTGTTCTATACCCATAAGCTGGTGGGCGGTGCCTGTAATACTAGGGCGCCGCGCGCTTAACTATTCCGGAGTCCATTACACTTTGAGGTTATGTCAACTTCCTCGAAACTTTAAACAAAGACAGACGATGATTATGTAACATATATTTTTAGAATACTTACATGATCTGTATTCGTGACTCTTATAGGTCACTTTTGATGTCATAAAATTTATGATTTAACTAATATGTTTGTTATAAATGTATTCTGCCGTGAATTTGTGATATAATAGTGTTTGAATTTTGAAAATCGGTCCAATAGTTTAATAATAATGAAGGTTAAAAGTTTCGAGGTAGGTGACTTAACATCAAAGTGTAATGGACGCCGGCTTCGTTTGGCGCCCTAGTATTACAGGCACTGCCCACCAGCTTATGTGACACTTTTTTTGCCAAACGGTTTTAATGCAAGAGTGTTGTAAGTAGCATTTTTGTTTGATGTTTGTAATGTAATGATGTTAATTTTAGTTCGTTCTTTATTACTTTTTTAAGTTTAATGTTTTAATCTTTGGTAATATTTTGTTACATAAGTTCATCGCAATGGTATTATAATTCATTTTGCTCCGTGCCATTAGAAAATACACATCACATAAAGCTTCGAAGGCAATACAGTGTTTCTAGGTATTATCCTAAGAATGTATATCGCAATATTTTGACCGTTAATGTTGATGTTGATAAAGAAGATGATTCATGGTGTGTTAAAGTTTTAAGTATAGAAGAATATAATTACATTCTTCTTTCTTTTTTGTATCGCTTTGGTTTTCAAGGTATAACTGCTAAAGCTGGTAGTGGACTTTTGGAATTTTGTTTATTTAGGAAGGCTCATATTGCAAAAGATCCGACAGTTACGGATTTGTCTGAAGTTGAACCGCGAGACATAATTTGTTGGAAGGCTATTCCTGTACATGAATGTGTTGCTAATCAGAATGCTGTAATTAGTAAGTACTCTACATCCGTGCTCTTTTCTCGTAATAAGATCAAGTTTGAGATTGGTGATCAAATTTGGCTTTATTGGAAGTAGGTTGGTACTACTGGTAATATGCATATACTCGGACATGTTGAAATATCTTTTAATCCATAAACATTGAAAGAAAGCACTTAATAGTATACCGCGAGGCACTCAAATAATACCGCAAACGAAGTTATGCCATTCCTTATAAAACAACAAAGTTCCCGGTGGAACCGGCGCTTTCCTCGCCAAACCTCCCCTCCTGGTGGCCGATGCCTATTAACAGGTCATACCAGGTGAGCTTCTTTCTACTGTACTTTATCTCCCGCAAACAAAAGCTAGATCGGCTCTTTTGTTTTGCAGGGCACCACCGGGAACTTTGAATTTTGAACTCTGTCATACTGATCGGAAAAGAATTTAAAAACACAACAGCTAAATACTTACAAGACAACACATATATACTCTGCCACGCTCGTACTTGTCCTTCTGTCACGGGTAAAAGTTAAGTATGACGGCACACTCTTAGCACTTTCTCGGCCCNGCAGTCACGGACTTAGATTTGGGAAACATCTGGTATCAAGGATTGTTTCCCGTCTCCTCGCCCCCGGGCGCAAAGAGCATTCGTTCGATTCCACACTGCAGTCGTTCGTTTCGTTCTCATTCACACACACAATCTCACTCACTACCATTCTCAGACCTTCGGTCTCGTCCAATCCTGAAAAACTTGCGCCTTCCTTCCATCATCCTAATCACGTTCCGGGTCAATCGCTGGGGTCGTTATCGTTGGGAGGATTCCTGGAACAAAACAAAGTTTTATCCATGAAAGGGTCAAATCAGGTAATCTATGTCACATTCGGTGTTTGGTTAAGGAGCCACCCAAGGAGGAGGATTAATACCTGACCACAGACTACCCTGTGAAGGGCTTACTGTGGTCGAAGGTACGCCTCCCGTATGTGCGGACGGCATCCTTGTAGATCGAGGACGAGTCGAACACTTCCCCCCTCCTCCAGAAGCACTCCTTAAGCAAGCTCGGGAGTGCCTTCTTGTTTGTCGGCAGACCCACCTGGGTGACGGTGAGCTTGTCAAGCACTCCATGCGGGGGAAGAGGATCTTCTAACCCCCATCCATCGATCTAACCAGCAGGGCTATAGCTGCAATCAGGATCTTTGGTTCTTCCAGTCTTCAGATCTGGGCTCCTCGTACGACTTCGTCGTAGAGCTCCCATGTTTCTTTCGGGTGGGCTCCAAAGGGCCAGGCGTGGACCGAGGCATCAATCGTGTTTTTATTCGATGACCAGTCTATGGTGACAATTCTTTCAGATGGGGGCACCATTTCATTTCTCCTCACCAGGGCTCTGAGTAGAGAGACTTCTCTTCCTTCTCTTTCCTGTTTTACTTCTTCCCTGTCTCTCTCCTCACTCTCCCTTGGTTTTCGTAGAGCATGGACAGCTCTTCTCCTTTGGTCCCTTAGGAGTTTACCCATGTTGCGAGCAACATGGGCAAAGCCCTCCCTTGCGTACAAGACTGGATTCCAGGCACAAGGCCATCCATCATTTGGCCCCTCTGGATTTGTCTTATCTGGCGTTGTCAGATTCGGGTTTGTGTCTTCCGGGTCAGCCAATTGCAGGACTGACCCAGTCCATCTTGGCACCTGTGCCTGCTGCACAATAGGTGAAGTCTTGATCGGTACATCCATTTGTACCGCAGGTGTTGTAGGCGTGGGGGAGCGATCAGTTTCTCTTTCAATTAGAAAGGCTGTGGGAAAAAGATGTTGTTGTTCCACCCATTCTGGTTTTCATGTTCCTCCGGATCATCTCTGCCCACCCCTAGGGTAATATTTAAGCTCTGGCCTAGCCATCACACATCAAATTCTTCATTTATTTTCTCTACTTCCTTCAGAAATTCCAGCATACGGGGAACAAGAATCCTGTCGGAGAGCATTTCCCGGACGTCGATCCGTCCATTTCTATCCTCGAAAGAGGTCCCTTATAAAACATCAGGTTTTTAAGGCCCGAAGGCCAGCACACCCTCCATGATCCGCACTGCAACTGTACTCGGATGAGTAAGACAGTGCACAACACTTTCTCCTCTTCTCTCTTCGGGCCATTCACTTTTCTTTATGCCGTTACTCGGTATTCTACCGGTTTTCTCATTTAAAAACCTGCCCTCCTCGCCAATCAAGGATATTCCGACTTGCTTATTTTATAAAACTTTACCTGAATACCCCATTATGGGTCATCAGAAATTCGCTCGTTCCATTTATCAAAATCCTCCAGTCTTCTGCCTTATAAAACAACAGTTGAACTTAGGCTAACTGCCGCTCTTTTAGTAGCATAAAATCTGTTTAAAAAAATTATATGTATTTTGTAATACATTTAACATGGCCATCAATTATTATGTAAATGCCATGCCTATTATCCTGGTAATGAAGATCGTATTAGACATAGTTCCGCCCAGAATATTTCTACAAAAAACACATAAAAGTGAAATTATAACTGTACGTATATAAATAAATATTAAATTTTACAATTGCATTGCCGCATTACTGACTGAACCCCTCAGGTCTCTGTCTAGACCAGAAAATACTCGGGGAAATAGACATTGTAAAGTTCTAAAAAACGTATTAATGTGCTGTACTTAAATGATTTTTTGTTGTTGTCACACGGCAGTTGACGTTCGTAAATGTAGCGTATATAAACGAACTTAATCCAGCGATATAGCGACGACTTGGTTGCTTCATGAGGAACGAAGAGACGGGGGTGTGGTGGGCAGAAAAGGGAAGGGTTGGACATTTTAAAACCTTTCTACACTTGCCTCGAGCACGCATGTTACAAGCCACAACCCTCCATAAAAAACGTTTTAGAAAATAGGGAATGAAAAGGGATTGTGTAGCGAGGGGCGGGAG
This sequence comes from Clitarchus hookeri, assembly GCA_002778355.1. NCBI lineage: Eukaryota > Metazoa > Arthropoda > Insecta > Phasmatodea > Phasmatidae > Clitarchus > Clitarchus hookeri. Next base: position 369,596 of record NQII01001077.1, on the reverse strand, counting down.
ATCGTCTGGATACCTGCACCAAGGCTCAGCGACAGATGAAAGCGAGACGTATACAACTGTTCATCAGTCCGTGTCTGTCACACGTTTGCCCTTCTGCGTCTTTCAAAGATAAAAGAANGGGGGGGGGGGGGGAAGTCGGTGATCCAAAGAAGATGAATATAGTTGCATGCAACCTCCGCGTTAAAAGCAAAGGTTCAAAAGAAACACATTTTATACATATATATATATATATATATATATATATATATATATATATATATATAAAGGTGGGAAGTTAGACACTGAGATTGAGACACGCGGACACTATCACCAGACTCTATCTCGCCGGATTTATACTCTAACAGTTTTTGAAATAAAGATAGCACGCACAAGAATATATTGCATTACCACATAGGATGTAGACAAAAACATATTGAACGCTCCCATTTTTGTCACTTGCACTTAGGAAACAATTAAATTTAATGCTTTCATCAACATAAAAATAATCTTGAGCACATCAGTTTGGTTATTAAGTATTGTTTTTCTGAGAATGCATAAAAGAAACCCACATACATATACCATAACAAACCATAATTTTTAAAATTATTGTTAATTTTGATTTTACACGCCAGTAAATAAAAAATGTTAAGTTTTCAGGTGATTCAACCATGCCTGTACCTAGTAATTAAATTTAATCTTGCATATGGGGCGCCTATTTAAATCCGTAACTTAACGTGGGGTGTAATTACGTGTGTTAACAAGTTTTCAATTAGAATATTTTTTCAAATCTAATTTATAGTTTTGTGTTGTATTTTCTGTGCATCAAGTTTACTTACTGTGTGTTAGTCATGTGCAGATGACACCTAGCGGATAGATTTGTAGGCACTTGTTTAAATACTATTGTGAATATATATGTTGCTGAAAGTGAGCGAGGCGCCAACAGTGGTAACACGATGGACTAGCATTCGCGAGGAATCCTGTTTGATTCCCGATTCAGCCATAACGATTTCAGTTTTCCATAGTTTCTCCACAATCACTCCAAGAGAATGTCAGGGTGCTTTCTAACCATAGACTAAAATGAGGTGGACCGCTCATTCGTCTTCTGCGCATGTACCCAACATTGACCCACCCCAATCATAAACAACTGTCAAAGTCACATGGTCAACAGTGATGAAAGTGTTTGTTTATGTCCTCATTTTTAAATTACAAGCATTATTATAAGAATAAAATACTTTTAACAATTTTAATTTAATCAAAATGCATTACAAATTGGTTAGAGGAAGTATACATACATCTCAAAGCATTTATTTACAAATCATTTTTCTAACCTAAAATCCAAACCGTGCCGTTTTCGCTAGACGTGTTGGCATAAAAGCAGTTCAATGTTGGGGCACGGAGATTGGTCGTGCGCTGCCAGCGAGATCGGTCTACCTCATCTTTAGTCTATGTTCCTTACCACATGCCGCGGCCGATTCCTCACCCGCTGCTGACTGTTCGAGTGAGGTTATCTTCGACGAGACGTTAAAGCCTCAATTACCATCATATTACTATGTGTAGCTGAACTGTACATAGCTGCTCTCCTTACTGGCAGTAAGCTAGTGTGGTGTGTATAATTGGCAGTAACGAGTCTCCTTGGATGGCCCCGCATGGCAGATGGTCATCGCGAACCAGGTGGCGGGGGAAGCTGAGCTCATCCAGTGAGTGACTTCAACGCGCTAGTCGTCCGACTGAGGAGAACGGTTTTCGACTGTTCACACAGACTTCTTCGTAAAGGTTGGATATGCCTTGGCACCGTCAAGGTGGCACGCACAGTGTGTGTTACTGCTGACAGGTGAGGTGGTATCCACGACAACCCACCGCGATTNGCACCGTCAAGGTGGCACGCACAGTGTGTGTTACTGCTGACAGGTGAGGTGGTATCCACGACAACCCACCGCGATTCGAAAGGACGCATCCCTTTCTATCAGACTGCATTCAACTGCAGCTGATTATAAAGTCTGGTGATAGACACTATTGGTAAGGTATGATATTCATGACTGGCCGGTACGTCACAGCAGGGACAATGTTCTGGAGCTAATGAATGGCGACAAGACGTGACATTGGAATGTTTGGGTAGTTGCAAGTGCTAAATGCTGTGCGTACTGTTGTGTTATACAACAGGATGGTTCCCGAGGAGTTACGGCCACTCACGGGGCTTATTCCTTGCATCATTTGGAGCAAAATACGCGTGTCCTATTTCCAATATTAACAGAGTAATTCGACAAATTGGAAATGCCTACATTATTGCGTGTGTGGGTGGATGAAGGATATTGCTTGCCAAAGGACTGCACAAACACGTGAGGAACTGCTTGCGCGTATCTTGCATGCCGCTATAGAAGTCAAAGAAAGCCGTGTGCAGCTGCGTAGAGCAACATGCGCGGTTCATAAGCGTGCGGCCAAGTGTATAGAAGTAGGCGGAAACATTTTTGAACATATTTTGTAAACTTGTTAGATGCAATTGTGATGCTCAACTGTAAACAATACGGTCGGATAATACGTCACTGTATTTACTTCTGAAAGGGTTATTATTTGATTCGTAATTTTTCAAATGTTTCGAATTACTCTTTTAATATTGGGAACAGGACCTACATTTATATGACGTATTTTGCTCCAAATTATCTAAGGTACAAGCCCTGTGAGTGGCGGTAACTCCTCGTGAATCATCCTGTAAATCAGGAAGGCATCCTCCTGTATAAACTCTGTATGTTCATACAGGTAGTAGAATACCACCACGTGCTATAGAGAATATGTATGTTCAAACAGACTTCACCATGCATAATAAACACTGGTGATGCGTTGGCTGGATTGTAGGAAGATCGCTTCTTTTCGACGGCTGGATCTGAAGCCGTTGTCAGATTTTGGCCGGTGCCTCACGGAACGCTTTACAAAAAATGTTTTCTGTAAAGTCAGTGATTGCGTATACAGAGTGTATCTAAATTAGACGGACAAACTTCGGCTGCTAGTTATTCACGGAAAAAGGTGAAAACATAGCCTATAACTTATGGTTAAAAGTGAATCCTAAGGACGGCACACATCTTTGAAGTTGAACCTGAAACACCAGTTGATTACAAATATTGGAGAAACATCGAGTGTCTGGATATGCGCAACGGAACAAAGATCTGTTAACACCACAACAACATGTATGTCGCTGTCACCACATTATTTCATGGAAATAATCAGGGCTACTACCCTTATTTCGACGTAATGCCCATGACTGTGCAGCATACTTGGGATTTAAAAGAGGGATTACTAACCCGCGTGTCACAATTATAACTTTACACTTTATTCAGACACTCAGTGTTTCATCTCCAGTATCTGTAATACACTTGTGCCTCATGTCTAACTTCAGAGATACGTACCGCACTTACGGCTCACTTTAGACCATTGGTCTTATATGTTTTCGCCTTCTTTTTTCGTGACTAACCTGCAGCCTTAGATGTGTCGGTCTAATTTAGGTACAACCTGTATACGTGTCTGCGAGTAAGTAGATTTTTTTTTATTGGGAATGTGGCATTTGGCCAGACAAGGTAGAAATCAATCATCTAGAGTAGCCACTTTATAATTCTCTCCTATTACATGTAATCAAAGAAAAAAATATGGAAAAAGGGGGAGGAAGCACATTTAGAGCTTGCCCATGCAGTTTGCTTAAAAGATAGGAGAAAAGTACAAAGTGGCATCTGCAGCTAAATCGTTTGGCTTTCGTCGCGTATAGTAATGTCCCATTGTTACAGATATAATTGCATAGTTACATCAGTACGACGGAAACACTGCATGTCAGTAGGGGCGATGGGACACTAGGTGCGCGTGTCAGAGTCGCCTTTATCGCTCCCTTGCTTCCGTGCCTCGTATACGCAAAAAAAAAAAAATCTCGCCCCTAATACTTTTAACAGCGGGATTTTGAGCGCCAGTGTAGGTGAAGTGAGGCGAAGATGGAGCATTAATTGAATGCAAGCGCCGGGAAAGTGGGCGTACCCCGATAAATCCCGCTTGCTAAAGGCAACGCCACTTTTCCGACATGCGAATATCCGGGTGACCTGCCCGGGAATCGAGCCTGGTTCGCTTTGGTGGAAGACGAGTAGTCTGACCACTACATCGCTGCGGCCCCCGTCACCGCTGTGGACATTTGGAGATTGCAGTTCCAGACCATGCTATTATTCACATCGAAGAAGAAGTTACTGCCGCTGCTTACTGTGTTACGGAATACGTCGGAGATGCGGACATTGCTGCAGTAGCGAACCTTCCGCGAACTTCACGGAAGTATATATATATTTTTAAAAAATCTTAAAGTGTTAGTACGGGGTGAATATTGCATGAATATGAACGAAATTATGTTGTTAACTATCATGTAAACGAAATTATTGCACATTCTTAGCCATGGGGGAAAAAAAAAACGAACATACAGAAAATAATATTACGTTGCATTCAAAATACGGAGATCGGCAAAGTAAAATATGCATCCCTTACGAAGCGTATGGTAAATTCTACTTTTTACCATATGTTAGAACGCTTCACTGTATGTATTCAACATAATCTCTAGTGATATGTTAAATACGGTTGTGTGATATAAATCGCTTAGCAGGAATAACAATACCATACTATTTACGTTCTTTTATCGAGTGTAATATCACATGCTACAGCTTCTATTTATATTTTGAAGTCCCGTCATACAGGTTAACCCGTTTACTGTGCACATTTTTTCAAGTGCGGAACAATATACCCAGACAGACTATCGCCTGCGTCCTCCAAGGGGATTAAAATACTCTCGAGTGCAAGACGATTTCCACATGAAAGAAATATCCTCTCTCGGCGCCGCTTTGTTCGGAGACCATAGGGATGTCACCCTCCCATAAAACCTGACCTCCACTCCGCTGCACTCACGGTACAGATCAACCCCTCCTTTTCTTATCTTTCTTCGTGACACACATATACGTTTCCACGCATATATATATTTCTTCAAAAATCCCTACTTATCAGATGATATTACCATTTGTAATACTAGTGACCTATCTTTACGACTTATACCTTCTATGGCTTCCCACGAGACCACACAAAAAAAAAAGATCAGACCCCTGTGCAGTGCATTTTCGACGTCGTTGACGACGATGAAACTAACAATTCGGAGCCGCTCGTTTCCGTTTTTCGAAATAGATAACTAAGCATCGCATTTGTGAACAATATTGTTCAAGCAGCATGTACGTCGCAGATTTTTCTGGAATTGTTTGGCCTGTGTGTCTACATTATTATTTTAGAATTCAACGAAGTGAGTTAACACTAGGACTAGTCACTATTACGATGTTAGGCGTGTTCGCATTCTGTTTCCATACGGAAATAGCTCGCACTCCAAACTGGTCTCGAACATAATCACTNGACGTCGTTGACGACGATGAAACTAACAATTCGGAGCCGCTCGTTTCCGTTTTTCGAAATAGATAACTAAGCATCGTATTTGTGAACAATATTGTTCAAGCAGCATGTACGTCGCAGATTTTTCTGGAATTGTTTGGCCTGTGTGTCTACATTATTATTTTAGAATTCAACGAAGTGAGTTAACACTAGGACTAGTCACTATTAAGATGTTAGGCGTGTTCGCATTCTGTTTCCATACGGAAATAGCTCGCACTCCAAACTGGTCTCGAACATAATCACTCAATACATCATCCTTATTAAAAACATGGTTTTGAAGCCTTTCAATATGGCCATTAAAAACTGCGTGAATATTTTCAAAACTTGTAAAGAGCCCAACAGTAAAATTGCAAGCGCAGCACTACGCAAAGTTTGCACGCCTGTTCAGAACCAACCTTGCACAAAGAGGAGATGAAGCATTTAATTAATGTGTGCGCCAGTTTGATCGGTGAACGTTGAGTTAGATGCATTAAATTTGCATTATCGTTATGTTCAGGTATAGGTCACGCAACAGTGTACTAATTTGAATTAAGAAGATGTATTATCACAAAGTTTTCCCTTTCGAGAAATTGAAACATAATTAAATGTAATGTTATGTTAACCAATAAAATTCGAGAAATGATGTTTTTTTTTTCTGAATTTGTTTTTATTCTTACTAACTCCCTTGTGAACCATGTATTGTGTTGTTGAGAACTTCATACTACTGCTGTGCCGTTGTAAAATTTTTCCACAAATTTACGGAACAGTATTTTACAGATTTTACCTAATTTTATATATTTTCATCATTTTTGTCTAAGTAATTGTGTCAGTATGTTGGTAAAGTCTAGGCCAATGCGGTTTTATTACAATTTTAGGGCAGTTGTGTTAGTCCAGAAATTTTATTCCAGTGCTGTATTCATGCACTGGAGTTAGTGCAGAGTTAACTTCGCTGCCAAGCCTGGCAGGAAGCCGTTGCTTGCTGCAGGAAGCTCAGCTTACAAACAGGATGTTAGTCGACACGCTTGCATTCCTTGAAGCATGGGAAGCTTCGCTCTGTGCCTTGTCCGCGCTACTTGCCGGGGCTGCAACGCACGTTAATCTTGCTGTAGGACAGTTGTGTGCGGTTGTGGACTGCTTTCACTACCCCCAGCGCTCTCTAGGAATGGCTTCCGAACTAAATGTCACCTCGCGCGACACGCAATTTGACATCCTTCCGCCGTTGCTAAATGTTTTCGGCCTGACTCTCTGCACAGATGCGGTCGCTGCATGACATGTTCGACGTGTGCTCCCGTGTTCAGGGAGGTTACTGTGGCTAGATGATTCCCCTGCAGCAGTTTATTTAGTTATAGAAGCGTCATGTAGANAGAAATAATAGTTTATTAGATATGTAGGAAATTTAATTTGTGAATATTCTTCATCTTCCTACTCAGTTTCTTCTCTTCCCTCCTAGATGGAAGTTCAATGTTTAGACGATGTTTCGGAACATAGTATTATACGATGTTTTGGATTCCTAGTTTCATTCAAAGTTCAGACGAGGTTTATATCATATTTTGGAATGATCTTTTGGATCAAGAATTTATTTCCGTTTGAGAACTACTTTCCTGACTTCTCTTATTTGCTGTCAGGAGCAAGATTTCGTTTGCAGTTGCATGACTTCACCTGAAGAAGTAACAGCTAAGTGCTAGCTTCAAGGAACATTGTTTTTATTAACATTGTTATCTTCTGTATCGCGTATCTACGGTTAATACGTCACTGACAAACTTTTATTTCTTACAACATTGTGATTTAAAATATAATTGGAATATGTATCTGTAATTTATGAATTTTGTTTAGTGTGATTCATTGGCCAAATATAAGAAAATACGCACTTGTTTTACAAATTAAAGTCAGATAGATTATACGGGATACACTCTAGGGCTTTTCAAACTTTCCAAGGTTTTAGAGGCTTTCAAGTCCATAATAATTTCTCGAGTTAATTTCTGCAATTCTTTCTGCAATTATTGATCGAGTGTTTACCTCGGAACTTGAGCATTTGTTGTCTATAAATTCAAGTGAGTTAATAAAAACATTTATTCTGAAACTGCAATTTTATATCCTTTTCATTTATGTCTACCTTTGGACAATTTAATAACTTATAAAAAATATAATTAGTAAAGTATTACTAGAATCAGTTTCCAGGTAGTTAAAATGTACGTGGTGTCCCGTTTGCCTAGCACAAACACCTTCTAAACAATTAAATAGTAATAGTGGCTTAATAGCGTCTGACATTATGGTAGCAGAGAAATACTATAATTTTACGTAAGTGTCCGCAGCATAATGTTTTGCTGTTCCAGTAATTATTAATTGTTTATTTACGAGGCACTACGATAATTTCTGCCACATTGAGCATGGTTGATTATCGTGATTTAAAATGATATTGTATATTTCTGAATGCAAACATATAATTAACAAAAATGCCACATACCACGGTAGACTGCAATGGGAGATGAAGTTTTATTTACGTTATGCTTGTTTGAATTGTAAATAAATTAACGGCGTTGGGCCCCAAAAAATGTATTATTTTATAATTGCACTAAACATTGTCTAACTTGTACGCATTGTATGTGAAAACATTTTCCTCAAATAAAATTTTTTAACACTTTATGTTTTTTTTAATAATTTGAAGTAAAATACAAAATTTTCTGTTTTGTTGCAGCCATAATAACAGATACTAACCAAGTTGTGTAGTTGAAAAAATTTACAAAACAAACTAATGCCGGGGGCTACTGCTTGACATATATGTAATCACAAAGTAGCGGATTATACATTAAAAATACTTTTAAAATTTCAAAAATATCATTATATTTAACATTATATATGTATATGATTTGTTATTTGGTGATTTACATATGTGTTACGCGGTAACCCATAGGATTTGTTTACTTTGTAAATTTTTTCATATGTACAACTTGGTTAGTATTTGGTATTATGGCTGCAACGTAAAACAAATTTTTTGTATTTGACATCATATTATTAAAAAAATATAATGAGTAAATATTTCTTATTCTAGGAAAATTTCATTACATACAATGCGTACAAGACGAACAATGTTTAGGACAAGTATAACATGATTAATTTATGGGGATCCAACATCCTTAACGATTTGAAAAACTCCAAACTTTAAATCTATGGGCCCTAAAATGTGTGGATATAGGCGACAGATTTTACAGAGTTGACACAAAGTGGAAATAACTATCCTCGTGTGAACTTCAGTGTGAATCCGCTTTTATCGCGCCCGTGAATCTGCGCCTAAGGGCGGCAAACCCTTCCAGATAAGTGGGCGTTTTGAAAAGGCCAAAGCGTTTTGTGAGAACCCGGCTACTTCCGTTACCTATGGACGGCGAGATTCGAGTTCGAATTCCGGTATAATTTTGAGATGCAGACTGTTTTTTTGGTAAAAATTTACGAGAAAAATTTTATGTAAGTAAGGGGGAACCCTTCCCCATCATTTTCATAATGGCGGTTGTATAGACATTTTAGCTAAGTGTGCTATATCTGCGAAGCTATGTAATTAATTATAGATCATCTTTGTATACTTGCAGTATCTATGCAAGCATCAAATGAGCTAATACGTAAACTAGTTTCTCCGCCATTTTAGAAGATAGCACAACATGCAAAATTAAGCTTGTATGTTCTATATCGGGAAACAGTTATACAGTTCCCACCAAATGCATGCGACAACGTATACTTTTGTAGTCCATCGAAATTTTTATGATTGAAGAGTTTGGTAATATATTTTGAAAATAAGATCCATGTAAATATGGTTGCTTAAATGCCACATGTCTCAAAAAATTTCAACCGATCTTAATATGCTAGCAGTGTCTATAAGAATTATGAAATGTGGTAATACATAAATTTTCTTTAGCCATTTATGAAGATTGTCACATGAAAAAATGTGTTTTTTTATGCTATATCTCAGGGACCAATCAACCGTTTCCCAATAAATTTTGCACGCATATTGTGCTACGGTAGCCCATTTAAAAATTCAGGCCAGGTGAGGAAATTGAACATTTTGCTATATTTCCGGAACCATTCAACTAATTCCCACCCAATTTCGCAGTCCAATAGTTCTGCAGAAGGTCATGAAGACTTATATAATTTAAGTGGGGCAGACACTAATCTTAGAATTGGCGGCCACATAAATAATTTAGATACGTTTGAAACATCTAACAACCTAACAAAATTCAACTAAACCTATTATTGTGACAGTATCTATTAGAAGCATCGCATACAGAACCTTTTTGAGCAATTTTGTAAGATATCACCACATAAGAAAATTAAATTTTAATGGCATATCTCATGGACTAACAAACCGATTTTAACCCAATTCAATTCTTCTCACAAGTAGCGCTACGGTACGCCAAGAAAACTTGCATGTTTTTAATGGCCCAGACACTTATTTTCAAAATGGCGACCCTGTAAATATTCAAGGTTAGTAAACTCTATCTACCAAAACATTAGACTACTTAATTCCGAAGTTGATTCTCCGAATCCTACCTCCGTAAGGCAGTTGGCTGCATGCTAGTTTATAGTACACGGTTTTCTGTGTTCGAGTCCCGGGTAAGACATGTGTGTATTTGGTAATTGTCTCACTACTCTTGCATATGTTTCTGGTTCGATCTCTAATGACTTTACTGTCAATGATACGTTAAGGTCTACTTGCCGTCTAATCTTTTAAGAACTTCATTAAAATGTATTGGCACTTATGTAGAGCAAAGTAGGCTAATTAGGTATATCAGTAACTTCTCGTTTTAAATTAATGTTCTGTCTGTGTTTTGAGTTACGTTCTGAATTTTACACGGCTTACAAAAAAGCAAAGCAGTCTAATCTGTAGTGTGTAATATAGAATTCCTCCTGTCGTACACACAAGCTAGACTGTAACTTTGTATAGTGTGGAAGGGAGAGTACACTGATGAGAATGTCATTTTATATCTTCGACCAAATTTTTTATCCCTACTAACATTGAATTCTGGTCTGGGGTTTGAACTTGCGCGGCTCCACAGGACGGCAGTGATTTTGCAACAACGTAACACAACTTAGATATGTCTTGCCAAGGACGTGACACTCGGAAACATAAGTTGCAGCAAGTATCCGTAGGCTAGAAACAGCATGCATAAAACCGGGAAGAACATAATACAGACATGTCACTAGCTCCACAAGATAAAATACACACAGAGGCTTGCGAAAAATAGCTGAGATTTACGTAATTTGAATGAAAAATTTTTGATTCTAACACCCTTATGAAATCTGGCGTGTGCAAATATTATTTTTAAATTGATTGAAAGTTTTAAAATAATTTTTAGTCTGTGTGGCCATAACTATAACTGTAGCCGCCTCGCAAACATTTATCATATTAAATTCAATAATAAGTTATGTCTTTAAAAGATTTCTTAACATTTTTCAAAAATTAAATTGAATTAAACGTATTTCTCAAACCAACTCAGTCGAGAGAACAAATAAGATCTTGGCCGAGTTCCGTAGGCAAAATAGTCAGAGCAACTTCAATATCTAACGGTCCAAGATGGCGTAACGTTTTCGAAATGTATTTTCAAAATTTGTTTATTAAAATTCTTGATGACCTTTTTGCGGTTAAATTCTCAAAAATACTTAGCTGAAGATACTAAGTTGCAGCAACATCCTGTGGAATTCTCGTCGGCTGGTCCCGCTGGTCATTCCCCTTAATATCTTGCCTTAGTGGTATCTTCCCTCGCAAGGCTCTCGGGCCTGGGGGACGCTAATAAAGCTCATACCGTACCGCACGCAACATCGCGGTAGCTAAGCGCACAGACCCCCTTAGCCCTGTGTGTAACACACTGCCAGGCCAATTACGCTGCCTCTGCGCAGCTTTTGAGAATATATATTACTATGTTTCCATCCATGTCTAATGATAAGTAGAATAAAGGCTCAGACTACATTACCTGTAGCCTATTTAACCTTAGTATAAATTCTAATGTTAGAATTAGTGCAGTCATCAGCAGTTAACTAATTACAACTTTAACTACAATCATTGATTTTCATGGTCATGTAGGGCGCTCTGCCCAGGCTGGTTATGTGGGAATTCGTGACAGGTGGGAAATAGCCTGAACCACCACACGTTTTCCAGGTCAGGGACACACATGCCAGTCGAGGTAGGGGTCGGGGGCTACCTAGTATTAATATATAATAGTAATTAGAATAATTAATAATTTAGTTTTGTAGGACAATAATAATAATAAATAAATGTCCTCGTGGATTTACTTTTAGGTTTTTAGATTAACCATATTTTCTTTCAGGCAATTACCATCTTGTCGTGGATTAGTAAAAGTCAGCTGGTGTCAGCTCTGCTGGCACTCCTGACAACTAATTCAGTTTTATCTTTAAGGTTTCAGGAACCACTGGGGATTCGGGGGGGAGTAGCACAATCGCGCTCTCCCCCCACCAGAATGATGTACCACATCACTCTGGTTAATACAGCGTGAGTTGAAAAGATTCCCAGCCACCTCTCTACTAGTTTCTCCTCTCCCAATAATAAAGAGCATGGTACCCACATATATATTTCTCCTGTAGCATTTTTCTCATAATGCATGTAACAATTTTTAATTATTTCCTGTCGAANGGTACCCACATATATATTTCTCCTGTAGCATTTTTCTCATAATGCATGTAACAATTTTTAATTATTTCCTGTCGAACGGGTTTTTACGGTGTCTGTGCCGGTTTTTCCCTTTCTCTTCTAGATGTAGTTAGTTAACTATAAGTACATTAGGGAGGTTTTTTCATGGCCAAACTCGGCCATGGGAACCCCAATCCCTCTTTGCCGCGATGCACGTCTCCTTGCATGTTTTTCCTTCCCTTGTAAGCGTAAGGGGTTAGCCCTGAGACGCAATAATCCCGTTCCTACCGCGGACTAACATAACACTTAGTTTTAGAGTAGGTTAGAAAAAAAACTCGCGGTAGCTCAAGCTGGAACTTCATTATAAAACCGCGCAGGTAGGGCGTGCAGACTTCAATATTCCAACAACACGTAGTGCGTCTTCGCCTCGTCGCGTCGCGTCGGGCAGTCTGCATCAAATATCCGTACTCGGCCAATATTAACTCAACGAATTAAATTTCCTATCAGGCCGACGACCCACCAGGTCTCGACCTGCCTGGCGGGAAACAAGATAGCTAGACGCCTCCTAAACTACATTACTTATCAACGCTTCCAAACGTCGCGGCAATCACGAGAGGGGCTACATCATTTATCACGCATTACGCCATGCGTTACTATGGCAACCAAATAACAAAATCCCTCTATGTAATGCAACCCACGTGCAATAACTTCATAGTAGAATTAAACGTAAAAAAAACTTTCTGAGGTTATATATAACATCTTGCAATTAACAACAAAGATATTAAATCAGAAGTAATAAATAATAAATCGCAGCTGCCCCAAATAACCAACAGAAAAATAATTTAAATGTTACGTGATTACAGACAGTGTATAATTGATCTGAAATAACTGTAATAGATAAATTTAGTGGTTTTGATGCGTTCCACCGTCTTAATTAACGATTAATTCCAAAACTTCGTTCCGCACATATACCTGCTCCCTGACAACTCACATCAAACAGTCTTTGATACTGCGTTCGAAAAGACGTCCAGAAGGTTCTGTGATCATGCGACGAGCAGCACAGTTGTCAGTCAGTTCCATGTAGCTGAGATGATGTGGGAAAGCCTACCCGACGGTTACAAGCATGGCCCGGTGCCTCGGGTCGATCAAAGCAGAGGGAATTTTCTCTTATAACGGCAACATTTTTACAGAGCAAGATCTTCTTGAAGAGCCCACAGAATCAGAGAAACAATAGGCAGCTAAGTGCATCCTCTTGCAAAATCTAGTTTTGCCCAAAATATATGAGACTGTAGCACGATCTTCAATAATTATGTAGAAATAAAGAGCACGAGGCTACAAAAAAATGTATGCTCTAGCCGATAAGCTGCAAAAGGTAAAGTGATGATTAACGAATATGGTGTTCACTCTAAATCGGAATCAGTGAATATCTATTGATTGCCAGTTGAAACTGCTCCATCCGGAATGAGTAGAAAAATACAACTACCAACCTCTTCAGTTAAAAGAAATCCACTTATTCAAACAGTGGAAAACAATTTTTTTTGTAGTTGAATAATAAATAAGCACGAGGATGAAAAAAAAAGTGCATCACGGTGTGAAATAAATTAAGAACAGTTATTTTGCTGCAAAAAAATATTACCTCTACAAAAAAAATTTGGTGTTGTGGTAAGACTGGAACCTCCAACCAGGAAGCAACAGTTGCTATGGTGTTTACGGTATGTCATCATATTAACTCNGTTGTGGTAAGACTGGAACCTCCAACCAGGAAGCAACAGTTGCTATGGTGTTTACGGTATGTCATCATATTAACTCCGCTACTTTGCTGTTATAAAAGTTGCTCTCGTACTCTGCGTAATAACAGAAACATACACTGACTTGCAAATGGCTATAAGATTCGCGATGTGGAAGTACTTCATTCTGTCGAAATATATACATATTCTGCGCACGTGCATCTATTTGCAAGGATCTAAAGANTGATGTGGAAGTACTTCATTCTGTCGAAATATATACATATTCTGCGCACGTGCATCTATTTGCAAGGATCTAAAGACATTTAAAATAAATTTCAGTTCAGATTCTGGGCTCTAAAAATATTTGTAGTAGTCCCGATTAATGAGGTTAATGGTGTTTTTTTAGTATCCGCCATATACAACGCAATGAGACTTTACTGAATGAAACTCTTATTTTGAAATGACGTATTGACTATTGATAACTGCTAATTTACAGTGACATGTTAGAACCAATTCAGTATTTTGTAAAATTTGTCGTTTTCTAATTATTTGACCAGTCAACTTGCAGAAAACAAAACTTTTATCGGTTAAAATCCGTGTATTTTTTAAAACCATATACCTCACTGTCGAATTAGTAAAATTGATACTGATTATCTGTCACCAAAAATAACACTTTAAAACTGTAGTGTCTCGTTGCATTGTAAAATGGTGGACACTAGGGAACATCGATAATCTTGTAAATTTAAACCACTTGATTTATCTTTAAAAGAACAGAATCTGAACTAAACTTAACTTAGATCGACTTACTTTTACGGAGATGTAGATTTGATTTACGGAAAGGCACTCCGTAATGACGAATAACGGAAATGAGCTCCGTAAAAATAAAATACGGAAGCTCTTCGTATTCTTGTGGCTTCTATTTTGAGACACGAATAATGCAGATGATACCCGAAGCGTATGAAATCTCATCTTTACAATACTACTTCGTGTAAAATAGCAGTAGGTGAGTGGCGAACCACTCATGGAGTGCCTATTCGTAGATTCATGTTCAAAATTCCGCTACAGGAAAAAAACCTTCCATATACACAGTGAAACACGCACATAACGAAAATAAAACAATTTTTTCGAAACCTCATTTTATAAACCACAAATATAGCAAGCGCTCTAACACGACTTGAAACGAATACCGGCGCGTTCGTCACTATAATGTAAAATTCATATTTACGAAATGTGTCGTGTAAAGGTGTGATAGGTGTGTGGTTCGAGTTATTGATTGTTAATTTTTCGATTCGTGTTCAAATCCTACAACAGCACAAAATATTCAAACTTTTTTTTTAAATTTCCTTGTTATACATANAAATATTCAAACTTTTTTTTTAAATTTACTTGTTATACATTGTGAAATACATTACGAAAATGACTAGAAACTAAGAGGTACAGGCGTCGTTCAATATAAATTCCGTATTTACAACGTTACTTCTTGTATAAAAGCGTGGTACTTGATGAGGGTTTACCGAGTTCAAATCCCGCTACCAGACAAAATCTTCAATTTATTTTAATGGTTATATTTATACACAATGAATTACCCACATAACGAAAGTAAACCTTTTTCTGTTATCCTTTTTTTTAAAGCGCAGATTAAAAATTAAACTTCCAAGATTGTGGACACGTTCCGTGAATTCACGGATATTTATATGAACTTTACGGAGAGAACGATATTGCAAAAAACGAAGAGACCGTAATTTAACGCAGATGTCTGGATAATTTGAAAACCGGTATTTTCCGTAATTTTACGGACATTTTACTAACGGTGTATGTATATATTTCGACAGCATAAAGTACTTTCACATCACGAAACTACAGCCGTTTGCATTATAACTAGACGCAGGAAGCAAATTTTCTACAAAAATATGCACAGTGCACAAGCGGCAAGAGAAAAAAATTCAAGTAAAAGTGCATTTTGCTTTGACAGTGTAGCTTAACTGGTTCGTTGTACAAATTTTTGCTTTAAACTAAAACATTTTACACCTTTTCCTGAGAAAATATTATTTTATCTCATGCTATTAACATTAAAAGTCAAAATTATTATAAATGCTTACAGTAATAATGTTTTTTTTTTTTTTTTTTAACAATCGGGAGCAAAGTTTATTTATACTGAAACTGTTATCGTATCCTCTATAACATGATTTTTTTATTTGTTTCATTAGTCGTGTTTAAATTTCATTGGCTGAGCATCTTGATCCGAACCCACTTAAATGGCGTCCCTAACATCGCCTACAGTTGGCGAAATTACGTTCCACAGATAAGCGGAAGTAGAGACCACTCTTGTGCACTCCTTTCCCGAATATGTGCCACAGTAAAGTTCTTAGCGAAAACTACTGTAGCCACAAGATCATATAATGGCTGGAGAAAGCGTAGTTTAGTGAAGTTACCATATAGTGGAAATATTTATTACAATGGCATTCAGAATTGTAGCCTAATACAATAAGTTGCTGTAAAAATGCGACTTCATTGTACCTTTCTATAGTCTCATAAATAAATAAGTTACATTGAATTCTAAAAATATACACATTGTCGCTGGCTTGCTTTAGAAGAAGGGGCAGCGGTGGCTGAGCGGTTAGACTGCTCGCCTCCCACCAAGGCGAACCGGGTTCAAATCCCCGAACAGAGAGGTCTCAAGACCTCGCGGTTAAGAGCCGCCCAAATCAACTCAACTCATTTTATAAGAAATACCAAATAACGTATCCTGTATATACATTTTAAAAATACACTTTGTACACAGGCCGCCATGATTCGGTCTAGGTGCTCCTCGTGGCTGCTCCTTCATGACGAGGGCAGATCTAGATTTTAGATTAGGTGATTGGTTGCGAGGGGCGAGGGGGAGTCACGATCTCGTCGCGAGTGAATTGGAATTACGTTATTGCATTGGCAGAATCTCCTGTATGCGACTTGCGTAAGGTTTAACTACGCCACCTAGTTACAGGCGCACACACACATATCTACGCGATATTTTTTTTTCAGAAAAGTAGAATATTTTTTTTATTTGTTTCGATCTGAACGCATTACTGCTCGTGAAGACAGTACTCTTGCTTTCTGGCCGAAAACCTTACGACTACTGTCGTGGTGATGCAGTGATTTCATTCCGAGTTTCTTGACCAGTTGTTTGCCCGAGCGAAGCGTGCCGTCGCCGAGCGGCAGAAACAGCCTCTTATTCCACGAACTCCAGAGATGCGCGCGACTGAAAAACGCGGTCACTTGCCAGCAAAATGTCGGAACGTCGTTAGCCAATCAGCGCCTGGGAAACCTACCCGCCAGCCGGCGCGGCGGCACAATCAATAGGGAATCTATAGCAGCACGCAGTAGCCAATCAGACACAAAACCTCGCGCAACCAATCAGGGAATAGGTACGACGACCTTAATCCCGGACGAGGACCACCAAGTTTCTTAAATCGACTAATTGCACCGGATATTCGTCTGGAACGGAGTCGCAAAACCACTTTGGCAAAAAAAAAAAAACTGCAGGGCATCCAGCGTGATCGATCTGCCTCATGTTTGTTAGTCTGCGGCATAATGTGATGCCGCGCTGCTGTGTTGCCGCGACGCGAATGACGTGCCGAGCGCAAGTTGCCCCAGCAAGCCCTTCGTCTGCGCGGCCTCTCAGCGCAGGTATTTACGACGAGGGCCTGGAACGGTTGGCACGTGAAGGGGGAATATTTCACTTACGTCCAACGACGAGGCTGCTATAAGTCACCACTTTTACGGCCACGCATCACATGCCACGTTTTGAGTTCTTGGATGCTGCTTTCTCTATCTCTCTCTCTCTCTCTCTCTTTCTTTTCCCCCTTTCGTTGAGGGACCNTCCCGCGGGTGTATTTGGCCACTTTTGAGGCAGCCAAGGGCGACAGCAGTACGCTTACCAAGTGTGTCGTCGCCTCCAATTGCTAGGCACAAAAATAGCATGCCATTTTTTTTCTTTCGTTGCACTCCGTACGACCATGGGACTTGTAAGCAGTGATCCTCTTACTTTACGGCATAACGTTGAGCACGTGTTATATGGAATTGCTCTGACTGATTTTTTGTTCCCACTTATTAACCANTTACTTTACGGCATAACGTTGAGCACGTGTTATATGGAATTGCTCTGACTGATTTTTTGTTCCCACTTATTAACCAAAAACACCAGGTTTCGCCATTTTCCAGTATTAGAGGATAAAAACTGGCTTTTATGTACACTGTAATAAAAATACACGTCAAAAACCTTGAGAGAACATCCCTCATATCTGAAAGATNTAAAAAACTGGCTTTTATGTACACTGTAATAAAAATACACGTCAAAAACCTTGAGAGAACATCCCTCATATCTGAAAGATGAGAACGAATTATCAGAACGTCAGAGATGCTTCGCTTCCGTACTATATTTCCCCTTCCGCAGCTGGGTTTACGTCATACAGCACATACGCAGGGTTGTTTTTGTGTGGAATGCCATAATAGTTACCGTGTGTTTTGTACACTAAACCCTACACCAAATCAGTGAACCCAATATACGTGATTTCATTACACACAAAAATAATCCAGCCTGCAGGTCGTACGATGCAAACACGTGTATGGAAGAAGGCTCTAGTAATGAAATGAAGTATTTTTATAGCTATACTTATTTTACGTGTTTTCTGGGCGCAGACACAAGCAAGGAGTATCTAGCGTATCCGGACCACCCACGATGAACAGGAAATAACTCCAGTACGTCAATTACAACTACTATGTAACAAATTCATAATTCATTTTCTGGTCTACTTAATAAAATATACACAGACAGTTGCCCAGAGAGTTATTTCTGCTTTCTAGTACAGACATGTCTAACACAAGTTATAGTGTGCATTTACAACTTTATAAAGCCATTTGTTCAAAATATTTGCTTTATGTTACTGATTGGTTGACTTGTATGAACCACTTTCTGATTGGGTGCTAATCCTGGGTGACGTTATGGGTGGATGTCATAAGCACCATGGAATTGGCTTCCTCGCATCACGCTAGCATAATGTCTTAGCGTTAACAGCCACAGACAACTCCTTTTTAAAAAACGAAACTTTACAAAATTATTGTATGCACTTTAATTATCATCGTCACCTTGGACTACCAGCACNTCCTTTTTAAAAAACGAAACTTTACAAAATTATTGTATGCACTTTAATTATCATCGTCACCTTGGACTACCAGCACAAAAAGCTCACCCACCTTCATCTACGAGTGACACGCCTTCATTAGTTCCAATTAATTTGTATAGCTTCAGCATGTTACAAATATAAAAGTGCATCTAATAAAAATTGCAATTAATGTTTCCATAAATGTTTTAAATACAGCATATTTACTAATTACTCTAAAAAAAATGTTAATGACAAAAAAAAGCAAATATTTTTACTAAATTGGGAATGTTTGGCACTTCTTGATAATGTGCAGATGCATCACCCAATTCTAAAATATTTCATGTTTGTGTCATAAACTTCTATTCNTTGGCACTTCTTGATAATGTGCAGATGCATCACCCAATTCTAAAATATTTCATGTTTGTGTCATAAACTTCTATTCTACAAAATTCTTCTTTGTATCTGCTCGTAATTATCACAACTTACAAGGCTATCATCAGATCGTCTGGGACATTGCAAGGTGGCACAGTGGTAAACCGCTAGACTCGCATTCAGAATGGTGATGGTTAAATTCCTTGTCCAGCAATTATGATTTAGGTTCTCCGTCATTTCCTAAAATCACTCCAGGCAAATACTGTGATGCTACAGGCCATGGCAGATTCCTTCCGCTTCCCTGATTATCTGAGCAAATTTCTCCGTCTCTAATGACCTCGCTGTTAATAAGGCATTAAACCTTATCCACCTAGACCACGTGGTGGTAATCCAGGATGTGGTGAACGAATGTAGCTTCTTTCAAACATGTAATCTGGGCTTGATTGTTGTCACCATCACTTGAAATCTTTCAGCCTCGCCGTCATATGCAGAAGACAATTAATTACATTACAAGACTCTGAAGCAAGCATTATCCCACTGCCCCCAGATGACGAAGATTCATCGTGTCCTCGAATTCTTGCAGTCGCCATGTTTGAAAGCGTACATAGATCTGAATACGGAAAAGAGGAAAGCTGCCAGCAACGATTTCGATCGTGATTTCTACAAGCATGCCAACAACTCTGTGTTTGGCAAGCTAATGAAGGAACCGACGAAGGATGGAACCGGTGTGCATTGAGATGAGGCTAAGGAAGCTCGTCGCGAAACCAGCGTACAAGGACAGAACCATTTACAACGAGAAACTGGCCCTGACACGACCAGAAAAGGTGACTTTTTAATTCTATAAATCTATATATGCTGGGTTCTCCGTCCTCGAACACTCCAAAACAGTGATGTATCGCTTCCGCTACGACGTGGTGAGACGACGGCATGGCGATCGATGCGACTTGGTATACCTGGATACCGATAGCTTCGTCTATTCTTTCCGCACCGAAGATTTTTTACCGGGACCTAGCTACTGATCCTGCATTCGGTGCTAAGTTCGACATGTCCTGCCACGCTGTCGATCGTCCCTGATACTCCCCAACCAACGCCAAAGCGTTGGCGAAGTTCAAGGATGAGTTTGGAAGGGCAGTTATGACCGAATTTGATGGGCTTAGGGCGAAATTGTGTTGCTACAAGTGTATGGGGCAAAATTGTTAGGACGGTCAAGGGAGTGCAAAAATGCGTTTTTAAAAACAAGATTCTCTTTGGCGATTATAAGTCTGTACTGCACCAGCAGTGTACAATGCAGGCCAATGTACATGCCATTCGTTCTCAACAACATGGTATCTGCAGTGAATGCATTAATAAGTTTGCTCTACAGCCCATGTAAGAGGTATTTATTATCTTGCCAGGTGTATTGTTGTTGTCGCTGATGGTGAATGGTAGCATACAGTAGCTGATGCTAGATGTGTTATTTTTCTTGTCTTGTGTGTTGCCTATATGCTCTGTGGAGAGATCCTGTTATTTTTGTTTTCTTTGATATGGTTAGATATGCAGGTTGGAGCTTTGGGTCAAGCTGCCTATGTGTATAATGCTTATTTTATCCAACATCACACTGTAGCACATGCAAGGGCCGTATTCATCTTGCCAGGTGTGTTGCTGTTTTTTGAATGGTAGCACTGTTGAATGGTGGCACACTGTAGCCCATGCAAGAGGTATAGTTATCTTGTCAAGCATGCTACTGATATGTCGCGATGTGTGTACTATTTCACATTCCACAATCACTCATGCGTGTACTTGTGCATTGGATTTGTCGTCTATGTTGGGTCTCCGACCTGGGGCTTATATAGCCAAGTCCTGGGGGACTCAACGCATATCCTAGCGGGGGTTGTGAGTGTGAAATGGTATTCGTATCTTACTAGCACTGTAGTAACTGGTGGTCGAATCGTACTTGCATTTACTCTTTATTTCAGCGCTGTCCCCCCCCCCCTGNCTTCTTCTGTGGCTGTCATCTTTCTGTGCGTTCGTTTGTTAGCTTTGAATTTTTTTAGGTGGTTCGTTTTCCGTTCGCGGCTTCGTAAGCCGCCTGTGCACTGTGCTTGCAACGCCACTGGTGTTTTTTTATACGCATACATGTACAAGACTTGTTTCCCATTGTTTTTTTTTTTTTCCTGGCGTAGTGTACTGTCCCGGTCCCAAGCCCGGGAGCAGTCCGCATGGTTATGCCATGCGGACTGTAAAGTGCGAGGGCGATTCTGCGAACCGCATCATCCTTGCGAGAGTGAGAGAGCGATGACAAAGTCGTGTAAGTGTAATTTGTGTTTTTTATCCTTCAGCTAGTTACAGAAAAATTAAAAAATGTTTTCCCGCGCGCGTGCAACGTGACGTCTAGAACCGCGCGCGCGATCGGCCGTTGCTCCGTACCGCGCAGACTAGTTGAAGGTACAGAAGTGCACGCACTCGAATGCACGGACAAGTTGGAGATACAGAAGTGCTCGCGCACGTGCATGATTGCCGCGCATTTTGCTCTGTATACAAGCATATAACTTTTATATAGAGACGCGACCTGTCCAATTGTTTTATGCATATATATTTTATTTTTTGAATGACTGTATTTTTTTGATATACTTAATTTTATGTATAAAAACGTGGCCTGTCTGCGTGTGTATGTATGGATGCATGGGTGTTACATGCGAATGTAGTTTTTAATTCGTCGTCAGCGCTCGCGCAGACAGGAATATGCATAATACAATTACTATTAATATTTAAATATATAACTTTTACACATATAAAAAGTGTGTGCACGTGCGTGCGCTCGGGGTGCCAGCAGTTTTTTGCTATTTGTATTCGTCATTAAACATCCTCTTTTTTTCACGACGACGTGTTTATTATCTGGGAGTGCGTAGGACGATGCGAGCATTTACTTTATTTCTTCTCCTAACCATGCAATGTCAATTAGATATATATATATATATATATATACACACACACACAATATACACACACACATATATATACACACAAAGTAGGTGACTGTCCAAATTTTTTTTCCGAATGCCAGGATACAAATAACTATATATACGTATTCGTCATTAAGTTCGCCTTTCCTAGATGTCGCAGTTGTCTTGTGGTCAAGACGCTCGACTGCCGTCCCAAGGGGTGCCAAAAGGATCCCGCAAGTCTCTGGCATTTTTTGAGTTCTGAAACAACAACAACTAAAAAAAATTCCAGCACTCCAAGCAGCTATCCTTTGAACTAAACTCCCCGATGCTAGCGCGCCCCTACAGGCAACGTGATTATCAACACACACAAAATGGCCGCATCGATACCAGCACTCGTAGCTGCGAACGGTAGAACTTAGTACACACTGGTGGCAAGTTCGAGAATTAAAGATGGCCACCTGCAGTAGACGACTGGCGGCAGGCGCGGCAACTTAAGATGGAGGACGTAAGAAGCAAGAGAGAAAATAAAGGAATACAGAAGTAATATGAGAAAACCGAGGCATAGAATGCAAGTGAGAGAAAGGAAGGAATGAGAGAGCATGAGAAAATAACATCGGAATGCCAGAGCATGAAGTAAAAGAATCGGAATGCAAGAGCATGAACAAACAGGGTGGAATGATAGAGCAAGAAGTTGGGAATAGGGAAAAAAAGGGAAATTCCGAGGTAAAAACAAAAGACGCTGCTGACGAGGAATGACAGAGCTGGAGGTTTCAACATGACATCATCCAAAATGGCGGCCGTGGCTCCCGGCTCCCCGCCAGGATGCCAGCTCTCTTATTTTCCTTCTACTCTTATTTATATCGGCTGTTCATAGTTAATCAAGTACTTTTGAAAGTCCTGCGCGAGATTTATTTTCCGCCCATTTTATATCCTTCCACCACGTGTCAAATTAGGGCACCGTGCACTAGGTAACCAAGTCACGTGACAAGGTCTCCACAGCTAAGTTAACGATGTACGGTACTTGGTCACAACGGCCAGCTGGATGCCGCAAACGGTCGGGAACGCAAGCAGTGTGCAGGCGACTAAGGTATCGTATCCTGGTCACCGCAACAGATCGCTGTGATTTGTGGTTATGGCGACGACGGATCACACGGCCTGTCACCTAGTGCGCAAGCGCAATTTATATTGCCGTGGACGCAATTACTTTATTCATGTGTAACTGTGAAATTTTTATATACCTAAAAAAGTTATTGATATAGCAATTCTTACTTTTACGTGCACAAAACAAACAAAAATTAAATAAAATACTTTTCACTGACCATAAATTTAAATATCACACTTTGAATATTACGCACTCTCTGCTTTGTCCCGCGCGAGCGAGAGGAGGTGAAGGACAGAGCAGTTATATGATATCGGCGGCGCGTCACAATGGGATGTTTTGAATGACAGGCGAGAGGACGCTGTTGACTTCGAATGTATTGAATTTCTGCATTTATCTGAAGAATTTTCTGGTCGTTTGCTGCCCTAGTGACTCGGGGTGCGTCGAACTTTCCAGGTCAAGGCCATCAGATTATAAATAGTTTGACGGGCCTCCGGGCCGGGAGTTCAGTGGATGAGTGGCTGGAATTTTGGCGATAGACGACGGACGAGCAAAACGAGTTGCGAGGGAAAGTGGCCAGCGGGAGGAAAATCTGCGACTGCGAGCATCGGCGCAGTGAAGAGTGCGACTGGCAGGCTGGACTATTGGACTAGGTGCGTGAGTGGAAGACACTACCAATGATGGCAACAGACAGACTGAAAGTGTGGTAATGATGAGTATGAGTTAATGACTGTAACCAAACAGAGGCATTAAGGACATTAATTAGAGTAAATATTGGAGATAGATAAATTAATGCTGTAAATAATAACTGCGTGAATAAACTAAAATCAAATTTTGTTATTTTATTTTTATTGAGACCTCCATCCCTCACGAACTCAGATACACCCCTCTGGTGTCTTGTAACAATATGGTGCTAAGAGATTCAATTACTATTTTTACTTTGCTGTCAACTTTATTGGGAGAATGCCAGTCGTCCTCATAAACGTATTTGCACTTCAGGAGCAATACATTTTTCCAAAGAATCATTCAATCACCAGGAACAAGCTAAAGTAAAACTGTGAGCTGTAAATAAAATGTTAAAGCTTATAGTTAGTCCTGATTATGATGGACTCCGAACTACTTGCTTGTAGTATGACCAACAAGTATACAACTTATTTTGCTCACGAGTAGACATGGGTAACATAGTGCTACGCTGCACAATTGTGCTAACTCAGTTCATTGTGCACGGTGCGCCAACTCACTTACTTGAAAATATGTAACTAATGACTCAGTGGAGCTGGTAGCGCAGTAGGTTAGTGAAGTAGATATAGGAAAGATATATCAATATTAGTTATATCAAGTCTCACACAGGAGCAGTAGCTGTCCTCCTGTCGCTCCACTTTATTATACCCCTTCTATGGATGAACAGCATTAATGGACGGTTTCCCTAGTTAGAATGTACCCAGAGGCGATTAGGTCACTCCGTGTAAGACCTGTCACTCCAACTAGTAGGTCTGGGGAATAGCAGCTGGCAGAGAGCCCTAACACTGGCAAGTGCTAGGACGAGCTGCCGAGGAACAACTCTCGTGGTGGTGGCTACGTGGGGAGGAGGAGCTGACAGAGCCCCAGCACTGACAGGTGCTAGTGTGAGCTGCGAGGAACAACTCTCATGGAGGTGGCTCCTCAGGGGTTAGGAGCTGGCAGAGGGAAGGTGCTGGGGCGAGCTGCGTAGGAACCACTGCCTTTTCCCGACATCCATGGCCTTATAAACTCGCGTCGGCGTGTGCCTACGGGTTTTGTTGGCCTTCGGGTGGCTTTGGTTGCTATTTCCCTGTCTTCGTGGGCAGCCAGCCTTGCTGCGCTCTCTCGGAGATGGCGAGAAGCTGGGTAGTTTTCCTTGTTGTACGGGTGGCATCCGACGCCCGGTTAGTTGCAGCATACTTCCATTATCATGTCTTTATCCGTGCTGAAGGGAAATTACCAGGCGATGGCGACTTGCATGACTATAGTTTTAATACTGCAAAGAACGCTCCTAGTGTCTTACGTTTGCAAGGAGACTGGCAGCTGGCGTTGGCAGTGGCCGGCCATGGTTCATGTGTTTGTTTGGGCATCTGTTGCGCACGTGATGCATAGTCGACAAAAAAATAGTTAATAATGTATGTCACGCGTCACACTTTGCTTCCATAACGACCCCTGGGCATTCCGTACTCTGTACTCCACCTAGACAAGGGATGCTCAGTGTGGCTCTTCCACTTACTTGACGAAACTGATCCGCCCACAAGTGGTTTGTCCTCTTGGTGGTTTCCTCAGAGGTGTTATTCTCTCCAAATCTTACTCATCTAGAATCACCTGTTCTGTGTCCGGGCCACGCAACATTTCATTTGGTAGGTTGTTCACTTGCTCTGCTATGTGTCCAATAGTGAGCTCGAATGGTTGGAGAAACAGTGCCCCATCAGCTTAGCTTTCCTTTTCATCCCTGAATGTTGTGCAACTACATCAGTGCCCTTTTGTCAGTACACAAGGTGAACAGTTTCCCTTCCAAATGGAGTCGCTATTTTTTCATTGCCCAGATTATAGCAAGGCATTCCTGTTCGTTGCTGTAATAACACAATTCTGCTTCCCCAGATTTCATGCTTGAATTGTCAATTACCAGTTTTTCCCCTTCCTCATCCACTTAGTACAAGACTACCCCTGTGCCGAGCTCACTTGCATCTGTTTGTACGAAGTCTGTGATTTAGTTCGATGGGTGCTAAGGTGAATGTGCCCTTCAGTGCATCAAATGCTTGTTATGCCTTTTGGTTCCACCTATAGGGTCTCTGAACTGACAGCAAGTCCATTAGAGGTGCTATGGTCACAGCAAAATTAGGTATGAAATGTCTCAGCCAGTTTACCAGTCTGATGAATCATTGCATTTGTTTGCTCATTGTGGATGTTTTTGCCTATGCGATCTTTCTGAACTGCGTGGGTGCGGTTGGTTGCCTTGTTCGCTAACTACATGCCCCAGAAATTCTGGCTTGGTTACCGCTAAGTGACATTTTTGCAAAGTGCAAGTTAGATGGTATGTAGCTAACCCTTACAACACCAGATATAAGTGCCAGATGTGCCTGTGCCAATTTGTTGACCACACAAATGCATCATCTAGGTAAACTGTTGCAAATTCCCCCATGTATCCCTCCAGTACTTTGACCATCATACTCTGAAAGGATTCGGGCGCCCCTTTTAACCCGAATGGCATGGCTCTGAAATTAAATGTGTCCATTCGGTACTGTGAACGCAGTCTTGTGACTGTCCCATGGGTACACCGGCAGATGCCAATAACACGATCCTAAGTCAAACTTGCTGAACACTCTGGCGTTCTTGAGACCTGTTAATGCGCTCTTTACACTTATCAGGGTTGGAGGGGGTCAAGGTCATGTTTTTCACTTTGCAGAAGTCTACACAGAACCTCGTGGTAATTTTTTTGTCGGCTACCACAATGTGGAAATTATACTCTCACTTGGATGGCTCAATCTCCCCATCTAACATAATTTACTATACCTGCTTTTTTATTTCATGTCGCTCCCTCGGCCTAGTCTCGCGGCTTGACATAGATAGGCTGCTCGTGCATGGTGTGTTGATGTGACGCATAGCCACTATCGTCCATTGCAGAGGTTCATCACTGCAAAAACTGCCTTCTGCTAATCGATCACCTACTGTATTGCGGCCTGGTGAGGAGGGAGTACGTCTTGTTGGAAGTCTAGGAGCTGCACTGGAACCCTGGGTGTAGGAAATGTGCCAAGGGCGTAGACGGTATGCCGTTCCTGACAGCTGATGTGAATCCTGGTAGTCCCTCTCATAATCACTACATTCTGTTCCACGATCCAAGGCTGGCCCAGCACGATGTCCTTCAATAGATGGGTTACTACATGGGCTGAGGTCTGAGACACCTGATCCCACACTCAAACCTCCACTTCTGTCAATCTGATTAAGTCTCCTTGTCCTTGGCACATGTCCAGCTGCATGGTCCCGGGTTGTGGTTCAGTGTCCTTGGCCACAAGTCGTGGGGTCAGAAATAAATTCTTAGTCCCAGTGTCTATTAGGGTGGTAGTCTGTAGGCCATTCACTTTCATCGGCACTTGTAACAGTCAAGAGCTGATTGTGAAAATAAGGTTCACCATTCGCTCTGCCGTCTCTGTTGGCAGTTTTGCATCAGGTTCTGTTGGGTGGTGGGTTGGGGCCAGGGCCCTGACCCCTCCTCACTGTCGGTTTTCCGGCTGTTCACACTCTGCTCTCTGTGTAGGGGCAATCTTAATGACAGTGGCATGTTGGCTGGAGGCAGTAGTGACACTTGGGTGGACAGGGCGCACTGTCAGTCTCTACTGCCAGTGCCCCTTAAATTGCACATGGTCTGCTGCTGCAACCATACTGGCTCCACTCTGCAGTATATCATGGGTCCTGTTTCCACCAGGTTCCTCCACAACCATTTCTGCAAGCTGTTCTCTGTGGTGGTGGTGGTGGTGGTGGTGGTGGTGGCCTGTCGTACATATTCCTCCAGTGGGGCCTGATGGAATTACCTTACAAATGGCTGCAGCTTCTCTCTGACGAGTTCGATGATGGTAGGGAGTATGGCCTCAGGAGGTAGTGTCGGGCAAATCCTGTGGCACAGCTGTACCTTGGAAGCAATGAACCCCTTTACTGCATCCTGGTCATGTTGGGCTTCTCTATAGAACTTCGCCTGACAGCATGAGTTGGCTCGGTAGTCCAAAAGCGATGCTCTAGGCATGCTTCGAACTCTGGCCACAGCATGTCAAATCTCCGCTATACAAGCCACCGGTCTCTAGCCTCGCTCTCAACTTTTCGCTTCCCAGATCCATCCACTTGCCTACCCGTACCCCGTACCTCACAAATCTGCCCTCACATTGCCTTACAAATGTGTAAGGTCCTCGTGCATGGCCCCTGAGAACTCTGGCAGCATGAGCTTTGTTGGTTTTCCAGCCACTCATGGTAGCATGGGTACATGCTCTGGGAGTTGCGCATGTATATCTCACATTAATCCCTGTCCACTCGTTGCTCCTACCTCTCCTTTCTCCACAGCAAACAAGTATGCTACCGGTGGTTTCGTGTCCTGCACGACGTCGTATCCTCCATCTTGTGTGGTGTGGTGGTTGGATAGGCAAGCATACATATCCCACCACATGTCGTCGCTCGTCAACAAGTCTAAGTTCCTCTGTCAGTTGCACCACGCCCTTTGCTTCAGACAGTGTCCCATGCCCATTACTTTTCCGACCACATGATCAACTTCTCTGCGCACTGCACAGTCCATTTCATGCACACACTTCTTCTTGCATCAGTTCATCACCTGTTCACGGGTGTTACTAGTCACTGTCTGGAGTGGTCAGGGTAAACTGATCATGTGACCACCACATAGGTGAAAGATGTATTGAATACCCAGGGCGCCAGTTGGCCACTGCAACCTAACACATGTAAAATATGAGTTCTTAGGGTGGTGTGGAATGTTCAGCCACCGTGGCTGGCGGGCACGTGCAACAAAAGATAAAAATTTGCTTCAACTACGTGGCCTCCAATATTGTAAGGGTCGCACTGCACACCCATAAAGAACAGACTTGTAATGCTATGAAATAAAAATGCATGTCCTAATGCTTAATTACCAATATTGTTGGTCATAGTCGCTACATAGTACATAGCATAACACTCAGTCTGATAAAATTCCATTAAAGGTTCCGGAATAGTATATAAGCAGACTGAAAAGAAAAATTCAGTTAACATAAACTTGAGATGTAAACCCTCAATGGTAAACATGTCTGCCACATCCAGTCTGGCAACATGGTGACTGAAAGGTAACCTCTCCAGGTATCTCTCACACAAAACATTTTAACCAAAAATTAAACTGAAACAGTGAAACTTTAATTATTTTACATAAAATATTCCAAAAATAATCATTCTTTCCTAGTGTTGAACATTGTTTCCAAAATTAAAAGTGCTTTGTATTGTCTTGGCTTAGAGGGCCTAGATTATGTGACGTTGCCATCTTGAAGGTTTCGAAAGTATGCAACATCACATGGCACTCTGGCTCTGCTGTAACAGTATGTGATGCTATGTTTCAGCCGTGCGCTTTAAATGGATCCCTGATTTTCAATACTGACCGCCCATACTGCTCCCCTGCCCTAACAATCACACTTACATAAGCACTGCAGGTGTTCTCCGGATGCTGCTCGCTAGTCACCTGACTGGGCTAAAATTAAGGATGAGGAACAACAATATTTTTAATATTCAACATTTCAAATATTAAATTTATGTGAAAAATTGCTTTATTTGGAATGTATTTATTCAGTTCAGATCCAATTGTTTGAAGATGTAACGTTTCCAACTCAACAAAAGTTACTTCTTAGCAAATTTTTTTACCAAGCCTTATTTTTGAGTAAATCTAAACTTCTACCTTCTCATGAGATATTGTAATGGTGTGATTTGAATTCAGGGTGTTATGCAGTGTAAATTAATATAATTATGCCCAAACAATATAATCAAACACCAGACCAGGTAACCAGGAAGGCGAGCCAGCGAACAATGCTAGCATGGGACTTTTTTATGACAACAGTCATGCCCCAGCAGAAAAATGAGGGCAGTGGGACCTACAAAGACGTGGATACGAGATAGTCAGGTGTTGTCTCATCACCAGGCTATCAGCAAGCATCAAAGTTTGACTTTCTGCGAGTCCCCTGCGAGAGGCCGGCCATTCAGCAAACCAACTCCTTAGTGCCCTAGTGCAAGAGGTGACTTTTCGGCACATGTCGGTCCGAGCCGTGCGATCAGGCATATTATCATCGGTGGTAAACAATGTTTGGTATATCGGCTTCGGATTAGCTGCTTTAGACACTCCTCTTAGTGACTTTGAATAAAAGTAGAGGAATTGTGTCAACACAGCAATAAAGGAATTATGATATTATTGTGTTATATAACTATTAGATTAAATAGTATTAAGTCTCTTCACACTTAGTCCCCGATCCCTCTTATATTGAAGTAAAAGCTTCTTGGTACATAAAGTCAAATAACAAACAAGGGGTGGATTATGTTTGGAGCAATACAGTAGCATTATTTCATGCTACCACTGTTCCTGCTAATATTTTGAGACATTTCACATACCTATTGGAAATGTAACATCTGAATCTTGTTTCTGAGTCTTGTGGTGAACTTAAAATAAGCAGCAAGTCAGGTTGTCAATTACACAATCCCAGTTTCAATGCCCGTATGCGAAACGCTTGACATTTCATATGGTGGAAAATAGGATGGGCATTGCTGATGGGTTTTCTTGGTGTGTAACCCCGTACCCCAAAACTGTATCATTGTGTAAGTCCTCAGTTTTATCTGTTTGGGGAAAAAACTGCTGCATTTTGGAGTACTCGAACAATGTGATCATGGTTATGGCATATTGTGTCTATGAATGATCCTTACAACTTATTCTAATTACACAAACAAATGTTGCATATAACCATTTCTTTGAAGAGAAGCAGTACTTCTCAAATGACAACAATATTGTAGTAAGTGATGTTGACGATAAAGTAATAAAAATGTCTTATGATTAAAAGCAATGTAATCATGGAACATACGAAAAATTTCTCGATATTTGAGCATGCATCACGTCGGCATGCGATACAGACAGTAGGTGCATACAGCTGCACGATTTACTATAAACCGACACACAGCCTGCTGTAATGTAACTCAATGTACCATTAATCTGGAAATTTAGGGCATTTACAGTCACCTGATGCTATATGCAACGCAGCATTTATGCATTAATAATCTTATGAATTGAAATTTCTAAACAACAGGAAAGATTAAACCCTGCCTCAAAATGCTACCTGAATGCACAAAACTAAATCAATGTGGCACTTGTTCAAAATGGTAGGTCATGATTAACTATGGTAGTCACTACGATGGGCTGCAGTTGTTCTGAAAACCATATCAGCTTGCAGGAGTACAAATTTTAAATATGATTCAGCAACAAATTTGGGAGAAATTAAATGGTAACATGCATTAGCTTTATAAATAATGCGCATTATTACTGACTTTGTAATAATGTTTCCAGTACAGTGATTTACTATTTTTATTTAAAAGAAATTTAATCAAATTTTGCTCTTTATTGATATGGTACAGAATGCTGTGAATTGTTATGATAATGAAACAAAGGGAGTTTTGAAAAAATTATTTTAAAGTCATTATTTTAGATATTTTTCAGAATGGAAAATATAATTAAAAAGTCTACAATGATTTATCTTTTGATATTTTTTAGTCATTGCCGCAAGTTTTACTCAATATTACAAAAGTTCGAAACACAGATGCTAGAGGAACAAATTAACCGGAAAAAAAAAATTACTAAAAATATCTAAAAAAAGAAAAAGCCAAAATTACAGTATTTAAAATTTAAAATAATTAATAATTTATAAAAAACATTATTTAAAAAATTATGCAAAGCATAATTTGTGTAAATAAATATAACACATACTAATTTTAAACGCTTTTGAGAAAATCACTTTACATTGAAAGATTTAACAAGTGCATTAAAATAAGTTTTTTATATTTTTTCGAATATTTATAAATATGTACACTGCATAAAACAGTTTCAAACACAAACATATTTACTCCCACAGAACAGATCTCGTAAGCATATGAAATTCCACACAAATATGTGGTACTTATAACACGAAACATCTCAATATTAAATCTAGTTTTAAATTACTTAGTTAAAAGTTAACACAACATTTAGTTACACTATTCACATTATTTATTTTCAATAGTAAAATAATCTGACATAGTTACACCAACAGCCTTAAAATGCCATATATCACCACAAATTTGTTTTACCTGGGGTTTAGAGTGGCCAAAATATGATGAATAATGAAATATTGAAACAAGTCTTTGTTCACTGTTTTTTCAATGGCCATATTTCTGCATCAAATCAAGTACTTAATAGTTTTTGTCTAAAGTTACAAACACTGATGAGGTTATTGTCTTGATAACACAGACAGTTGACTACGGAAGATATGATTTGTTTGTCTTACAACAACATGGCCAGAGGCCTAAATAAATATAATACTCTGAGAAGCTGTAATCACTTTATCAACATGCAGTCGTTCGAAAATCCGACGTCTCGACTTTCATTACATGGAAATAAAAGCAAACATGTCTTAACAGTTTCAGCTTTATTTCCAGTTGTTTTAGATCCCACGTAACACGTAACTGCCAGGACCTTTAAGCTATTTTGTTCCTGCAATGCTGAAATAACTTTAAGTGGTCTGAATATCCCAGCAAATTACAAACATGACTAAAATGTCATGGTCAATAATTTTCCCGCTATTACTGCATGGCACTCGCATTCTATGATGAATGCTCAGAGTGTTTAACACCATGTCACGTGTGCAAGCTGGAAATTCTAGTAGCACCAGCTCAATACAGACAAATCTCTTAACAAGCCAAGAATAACAAAAACATATCACAATTTGGCATCAACACCTATCAGACCCATTAAGCTATAAGGTCTGTTTACTTATTACTGTTTATTTACGCTACCCCTTCTTGATACTGCTGTTAGGGCAAGCAGGTTATTAAACACAGAAAAACCAGTCCAACAGCAAGTGTTTAAAATCTCTGTTCCCGCAGAATACTAAACTCAAGTGTGATTGAACGAGGAACCCTTATATTTGACTTTAGATAGTCCTACACCTGGGGTCCATAGTTTTATTACTCTTTTTTTGGGAAGTGGCTTCTAGCGTTTACTACGTCCTCTGAACTAACACTATTTAGGCCAAGCATACCACCAAGAAAGAGTCAGCCTGTGACTGAGAAGAGAGTTCATTTAACCACTTCACCTTCGATTGGTCCCCCCTCCATGACAACAGATGTTAAGATTACTCATTCTATCTTCTCCACTCAAAAACACAGCCCGGATTACACACAAACGCAT
>NQII01001077.1:272131-336356 GCA_002778355.1 Clitarchus hookeri | reverse complement strand
GGGGGGGAAATACAAATACTTTCCTGTATGTGGAGGACAGAGAGGCTCTAATGAGAATTACTTTGAAACTGTAATATTTTAGTGGTGTTCACTGTTTATTGCGTTAAAACTGAAGTTAGGAATATGGGGAAGCAATCAGCATCTGGAAATAATAATATATTCATTGAAATTAAATTTGGAAGCGTGCAATGTTTGCATTGCAAATGTAATCAGAGCAGCCTCAACATTGAAAACATGAATTAACACATTATTAAATGTTTAACCATATATAACACCTTTTATAAAACTTATTCAAGGCACAACAATGCTACAGTAAAAACGGTTAGCTTATTATTACAGTATTCCTCTCTGGTTTGCAAGTTGGTATACCTGATAGTATATAATAACTAACTCTCATAAGTTACTGGGAATCAATGACTGCAGTGTCCACCCAAACGTTAATTTTAAGTTGTAAAATTTTGCAAAAAAAAAAAAATTATTTTAAAATTATAATATTTCCCTCTTCTTTTTTTTTTTACAAACGTTGCTGTACTGATTAGATTTTAAGGGGTCAAGATGTTTTGGATAGAAAAAATTACATAGAACATATAGTATGGTGTTCAAAGGCACCTAGAGGTAAGCCCTTGTAGAGTTTCTATTTTCCCACAGACCATGACATTTTTAAAGTCACTTCTTTCCCAGGGTGAGCAGGTTGTGCTTCCTGGCGAAACATAAACAGCAGCGTTTACAATACCTGGATAGGTTAAAAAATAATCTGCTTCAAGTGCAACGTGGGATACTGATATGCTTTCTGGTGAAAGAATAGCAGTCTCAGTAAAGCTGAGATGCTAAGATGACTTTGTGCAGCTTGGGATTCTGACACGTTAGCCAGAATGGAAACTGCAGTATCGGTAACGCCTGGGCAAGTACGCCACACAGGGTAGCAATGTGTCTGCCCGTCGATAAGAGGTGGGGGCGTGGCCTAGACGTGCCACAGTAGGAGGTGGTTGGTGGAGTCCTCGCGACCTGCCACCTCGGACACGCTGGACGTACGGAAGTCCTCGTAGCCGTCACCACCTGAGATGACGAGCAGCTTCTGGCTGGCGACGCCCGCCTGCAGGTCTGGCTTAGCCTTGAGCGAGTGACGGTGGTGAGACGTGGGCCGCATCACCACTGTGTCAGGTGGTGGCGAGGGTGTTGTCTCCACAAATGTGAGGAAGCGGACGTGCCCTGTGTGTCCGTGTGGTACTCCTGGTATCCAGAAAGAGAAATCAGGGGGTGTCACTGCTAGTTTTGGTTTGACATAACACAGTGGAAAACAGAGCAGCTCAAGGTGAAGGGATATACTGATTATAGTGAACTCTGAACCACATGGTTGCTAACACTGCTGGTAGTCATATCAGAGTGAATGTGAAGCCGTGATTGGTTTACAGAATGATTCTTATAAGGGTGTAAGTAATTAAATGGCTGCTGTTATAAAATATGCCATTGCAATGTTACAGTAAATCAGAATTGCACTTTTTGTAAATTTTTTAATGAGTTTAAAGTAAGGCATGTGTCCAAAATAATAATTCATTTAATCATTATTTAAACATGCTAACATGATTTTAATGCATTTGCATTTGCATTTGTACTCACTTAGTTTGTTAGATACCACAGTTGACTTATCAATCAATCTTTTTAATGTCTTTGTCTCACACTTGGTAATCTTGGCATTGGTAATACAAACAGTGGTCAGTCATACGGAATGGCTAGGACCAGTATGCAATAAAAGCACTACTATGCATCTGTCATTATTTCTCGAAAGATAGGTAATAACCCTTGCATAGTGAGTTATAGAGCCAAAGGTGATCGTTATCCCAAGAGATACGCTGTGGTTCACTTAGTGATGCATTACACATTCCAGACCACCAATGGTCAAGAAACTGTCATACCTGGAAACACTGGTACACTGAAAGTCTAGGCATAGATGAGAGAAGAAGCTGGTTTACATGCAAGAACCTCAACTGAGAGTCAAGGGAAGTTTTTAACCATGTGCCAAGTTGATATTGACCTAGTTCTCACATATAGCTTGCTGAACATAAAGCTGTCACAGACAACTCATAAGACATAACAAATATTTCTACATCTGTTGTAAAACAAATTAGAATTAAATTCTTAACAGAAGGAAAGCGTTAATTTAACAGCAAGATTTTTCATGGAAGATGAAGAGGCTAGAAAATTTTTCTCTATCACATAGGTATATGTTACTAATTTTGGTGTAGTTTTTGGATGCTTGTTAAGAATGTGGAGATTTAAATTTACCAGTTTCAGGAAAAATTTTGAAAACTACCCGTTACCATTTTTCATATCTGCTGTGGAGATGTATGTGTGCGCAAGTTCAGAGAGGATATTATTACCTCCTCATTACCTGAAACATTGTGTTTACTGAATTTGGTTTTCTATTGCCCAATTACATGTCATTATACGTACTGTAGTAAGTTCTGAACCACTTGTATACTAACTTAGAGAATTCTGTCAGGCTTTGGATGAAACTTAAACTACGGTTGCTTCATTTCCCAGTTATGTGACTTACGAGTCTTGTGTATTAAATGACGTGGTGGGAATAGGCTGTTAGGCTTCTGATTACCACCACTCGCCGCCTGATGAAGCTGGCCTAGCCAGCTAAACGTTCCGCGACCGTGCATCCGTGTGGAAAATGTATTTGTGTAATTTTTGTGTATGTGAATCTACCCATGAGTAGCACCCTGTGAGTACTTGAACATTATGTATACTTTTTATAATGTAATCTTGTATATTATTACGATAAATATAAAAAATTGAAATTGTTTCATGTCCAATGTTATACACTTAAAATTTTAATCCGCATTAAATTTTATTAGACAAAAGGAAGACGGGGTGAGATAGAGCGAGTGCAAACATATTTCTTGAGCAGATGGTTCAGCTGAGAAAATTCTTTCCGACACTTTTCTTTACACTTCCCTCCCCTTCAAGCCAATGGCTTGTCAGCAAAGTATCTGCATCTACAATGAGCACTAAAGCAGTCACATTTCAATTTGAAACATGTTACTGAAACATACAAAACATCATTGGGCTAAAAAAACAATCTGTAAAGAAAGTAAACTAAACTTAAAATAAATGACAAGTGCAAACCATTATTGTAATGATTAGATAAACATTATTTCATTTATTTTTTGCTGTTCATTCAATGCTTCTCGATGTAGCAACTAACTGTACTTTTCTATCACCGTCACTGATAATAGTACTTGATGGCTCTGATACATTCCATGCCACACTTCACAAACCCGGGTTTATTAGATTGCCGTCAAGAAAAACTGGTTAATCAGGTGTAGCCTGATTCCTTCCCAATTTTCTAACAAACGGTGTTCCCTTTCTAAGACCATGCATCATTCAGCGGCACTCAAGCAACAAAAAAAAAAAAAATCTGATTTGTTTATTAAGTGTTAGTTATGCAGTTGCCATTTTGGCACAAAGAAAACAGACATATTTTGTGTCCAGATATAACAAATCTAATACAGTTAAGAGTGTGCTAATGTTAATTATTGAGTATAACATTTAGCAAATTGCTTTTGTGCATCATATATGAATAACAAAAAAGGCAAAGTTACTTGTATTCTACTGCTAACTTAGAAATTGCACAGAGTACTATATATTGTTTGGGACCCTGCCTTTCTCAATGTGAGGTGTTGTATGCTACTTTCTGCTGTAGAAGGCCGTCTCCTGATTTCATATGCTTGAATAAGCATTAACAGTTGTGCACTGAAACAAGAATGCAACTTGCAAAATGCATTAATATGTTGAAACTGAATACCAAGGGAATGCAGCCACATAAATTCAGGTTGACCAACCAATGAAAACCCAAAAACAATAAGTTGATTTTTGCAGAAAAATAATAAGACTATAAAAAGTGTGAAAGCATAACGTTAATTCATACATTTCTAACTGTGACTCAGAATACCTCACAGGATTACAAATAGGATGTTGCAGTGTTGTGTAGGTTTACTATCGCTTGAAAAACAAGCATAGAATTTTTAAATTACAAAATTGAAAAAAAGGAGACAAAACATAAGAACTCATGGATACATATACATTCATGCAAAAGTCAAACGAACACATTTTCCAAGTGGATGCGCGGTCGTGACGTTTTGCTGGCTGGGCCAGCTTCTTCAGAAGGCCAGTGGTGATACACTGCAGTCTGTTGAGTTTTCCATTTTACAGCTATATAAAGAAAAGCATAAGACACTCGGGCCTACTGATTACGGAGGGTTCGAACCACTTGGGTACCAACTCTGTTACCAACCGAGTTATGCCGAGTGAACATTGTGGTCTTCTGTGGTCTTCTTGCCACATGGATGTGATGTCTTACTACGCACGGCCACTGACAAATCAAAGGTGAG
Organism: Clitarchus hookeri; assembly: GCA_002778355.1. NCBI lineage: Eukaryota > Metazoa > Arthropoda > Insecta > Phasmatodea > Phasmatidae > Clitarchus > Clitarchus hookeri. Next base: position 331,959 of record NQII01001077.1, on the reverse strand, counting down.
AAAAAAAAGACGAAAGACAGAGAGTGAGTGAGCTAGAGAGAGATTCGGGTGGTACTCAACAGCTAGAGTCTTCAGCAATGATGGGGTTGAAGCATGGTGAAGACTGAGAAGTGATGGAATGAAATTAGTGGGAAATGGGAGAACAGAGAAAACCCACCATCCACCAGCAACAACTGCTACATTTCCTAAATGCGAAAATCCATATTTGACCCAGCCTTTAATAAAACCCAGTTACACAGGGTGGGAGCTGAGTGCTCTGACCACCAAACCACTGTGGCCCCAGGAGCCAGGGAAACCAAGAAGAAGAGAGAAGGAACAGACACTTGTTGAGGGAAGAAAAATAGAACAATGTGAAAGGGGAGAAGTGGTGGAGAGANAAGAAGAGAGAAGGAACAGACACTTGTTGAGGGAAGAAAAATAGAACAATGTGAAAGGGGAGAAGTGGTGGAGAGACTAAGGAAGATAGCCTGGCAAGATACTGCAAACAATAAGAAGTGAATATGATGAGTCTCCTTGCCTACACTAGCAGAAATGACCAACACCTGACACACAGGTCTGCATGCTGGGGCGCAAGAAGGTGCTACCCTTAGTGCACAAAAGCACCCAATCAAATAATTTTAAGTTTTTTGTGCAATTATTGCATAACACTATTTTAAACCTTAAAATTTAAATTTNAAGAAGAGAGAAGGAACAGACACTTGTTGAGGGAAGAAAAATAGAACAATGTGAAAGGGGAGAAGTGGTGGAGAGATTAAGGAAGATAGCCTGGCAAGATACTGCAAACAATAAGAAGCGAATATGATCAGTCTCCTTGCCTACACTAGCAGAAATGACCAACACCTGACACACAGGTATGCACGCTGGGGCGCAAGTAGGTGCTACCCTTAGTGCACAAAGGCACCCAATCAAATAATTTTAAGTTTTTTGTGCAATTATTGCATAACACTATTTTAAACCTTAAAATTTAAATTTCCCATTTAGAAATCCTTGCACCACCACTCATGAGTTGTATCTAAGTTTCTTCAATAAGGGGCGGTAAAACGGTCCTTAACAGCAGCAGTCTCCTTGNTCCCATTTAGAAATCCTTGCACCACCACTCATGAGTTGTATCTAAGTTTCTTCAATAAGGGGCGGTAAAACGGTCCTTAACAGCAGCAGTCTCCTTGTTACTGGACATTTCCTTCGAGACATCTTGAATCACCTGATATACAGGTGCTTAACCTTACGATATATGAAGGCCAACGTGTTTATGAAAATTTGATGGAGGGCTGCAACTTCCTATTCTCAAAATCCCCATCACCACATGTTTTTAATAGTCAATGATGTCACTTGTAACAATAAATACTAACAATAAATGTAATTAACATAAATGCCTTAATAATTACATGTACTGATTCCGCTGTGTAAATTATAATATTCTTTATAATAAATATATTATTCATAAATACATGCTGCAGTAAAAATATGCCACAGTAAATACACATAATGGATGGCCGCAAGTTGCACACTGATGCCATAACACTTGTCCTTGAACATCCCAGCACACCAGTGAGCCAATACACTTTTAAGGAAGTAGCCAGAGTTGGGCAGAAAGGAACACTACCCTTTCCCCTCCCCAGCAACCAAAAAATGGAAAACAAATTTGAAAAATAACATTTTTTAAATTGAAAGGAAATGTTTGACTTACTTTACATCACACTAAAATTAATTACCTCTGAAGATTAACTCCGGCAATGCACATATCTGTATCCTGCAGTGCTGTAAAGGAAGGTGTGTGGTGAGCAGCGTATTTGATTATGCTTATGCTACGCAGCTACACTCACCAGAGGGAGTGGGCACGTTTAGCAGCTTGGTGGTGGAGGGGGAGACGTGGGGGAGGGACATGGTCAGCACGACCCCCGCACTGGTGCCCACCCACAGCAGGTCCTTACAGGCCAGCAGAGAGGTCACCCGCAGACATGCCGCCTTGTGCTGCCGGATTATGTCGTCGCAGCCTGCAACAACGACAATCGTGCACTCGCAACGTAGCTCCCTGGGACCAGGAGCAGATCCAGACTTTCAGTTTGGGGCAGTCATTTTCCAGTTGTGCAGGTGCAGGTGAAGATTTTCATTTATGGCATGGGGGCACTGCCTCATCACAATTTTACGAAACAATATTAATTAAATAAAATCACTATTTTAAACAGTTCTAATATNTGGGGGCACTGCCTCATCACAATTTTACGAAACAATATTAATTAAATAAAATCACTATTTTAAACAGTTCTAATATTGTTTCACTTCAGTTTTATAACATTTACAGGAATTCTCATGACAATGTAAGGGTTTGGGTGGACATATTATGAAATTTTGGTGGAGGGTTGCAACTTCCTATCCTCAAATCCCTTTCACCACATATTTTTAATAGTCAATGATATGTCATTTGTTACAATAAACACTAAGAATAAATGTAATTGACATAAATGCCTTAATAATTACATGTACTAATTTCTTTGGGTAAATAATAATAATTCTTTTTAATAAATATAGTTTTTATTAATACATGCTGCAGTAAAAATTTTATTCATTCTTTTAATCAGTACATATTTTTAAGTGCAAAACATTCAAAAATAGGTAACTATAAGGATGAAAGGACAACCTTACGAGAGCACACTTGCCATATAACAAACATTGTCACATCATAGTAATTTTTGTTCGAATAATCAAGTACTTTATCAAGANAGAGCACACTTGCCATATAACAAACATTGTCACATCATAGTAATTTTTGTTCGAATAATCAAGTACTTTATCAAGACATTTAAAACTGCCTAAGAACTAGTGTTTCAGTTTTAAAAAATAACCTTTTGTTCACTTGTAGATATTATTTCAATCCAGTTTAGTTCAATATTGCTCCAACACAAATCCACAATCTAACTACAAAATACTAGTAAATATTTTTACTATTGAAAAAAAAAATTATCCTTGCACAGTAAAAATGTTTTACAATGAAATGGCAGAAACCTATTTTTTTCTGTTTTCTTGGCAGTATGAAAATTACACAAATTTGCTTCCAATGCAGATGTCTTTATTTTTTTATGTCCTCCACTATCACCAAATCACTGTGCATACGGCAGGGCAGTGTTTAAGCACGTGTCTTTTTCCGCCCACTCAATGTTTCCTTTGCAATTTTGCACTTTGGTCAGTTTACACAACAAAACAAAAAACCTTCACTTTAAGACTCCCGGGCACGATCTACAATAGTAACTATTTTTTGGCATTCTTATCCGGGTTTGCAACGTAAGCAGCTGACTACAATCGCCACCCTCACTCAATAGTTGCAAATACTGTATTTGGTCATTTTCAAGATGCTAACCACAAAGCACAGATGAGTAAAGTCGGTGGTGTTTAAAAATATTGCGTGAATGGTTTACTGTGTAATTATTACATTCCACAAAAAAAAAAAAAAAGTTATCTGTATTATATACACGTATTATTTACTTTAGTCAAATAACCAACGTTTTTGGTTAGAAATATTTGTTTATAAATTAAATACACACAGGCGTGATTCTGCCCATGAACGAGTACAATAGTGACTCGGCTCAATATATATAGAATTGTACGTGTAACGATAATCTTTTGACCTTGCTACCAATCAATTTATGAATCGTTCTTGTGACGTACAATTTCGTTCTGTTTTTATAGTCAACAACGTGATCACCTTGCAAATAGTTTTGTTATCCGCACGTATGTGAAGTAAATGAGAGATAATGCTCTATAACGAATGGAAAATTGTAAAACTTAATGTTTGTAAGAAGTTTTCAAAATAAAAGAGGCTCGCAATTTGGTTTTGGATAAACTTAAACACACAATTTTGTCAATGTTTCGCGAATACTGGAATTATTACAGAATTTCGTGAATGAACATAATTTCACAGTATTTCGCATTATTTCGCAGTTTGCGAAATTTTCTATGCCCTCCTGATAATCTGACATTTCACTNATAATTTCACAGTATTTCGCATTATTTCGCAGTTTGCGAAATTTTCTATGCCCTCCTGATAATCTGACATTTCACTTGCAGACTAGCCAGCCAATTCATTAAGCAACAGTAACATCAAAATANACATAATTTCACAGTATTTCGCATTATTTCGCAGTTTGCGAAATTTTCTATGCCCTCCTGATAATCTGACATTTCACTGGCAGACTAGCCAGCCAATTCATTAAGCAACAGTAACATCAAAATGCACAGTTATTTGTAGTTCAGTTATTATGTCAGATACAGAGTTTTACAGGTTAATTTTGTTATGATTATTAAATCATTAATAAAGTTACTCCCTTGGCAGACATACAGACTGGAATTGTCGCAGTTGGAAGCGCAATAGAGACTCACTTGCGAGCATCTTGGTGACAGCAGGTGCCATGTTAACGTCGCAGAGAGATTCGTATGAGGTGGCGTGGAAGAGCTTGACGACAGCAGAGTTCTGCAAGGAGACCCACACGCCCAGCCCTGACGCCGCCATGCAGCTGACTGGCCGCGCGCTGTCCGCGCTCACTTGAAACGAGTGCTGTGAACCAAAAAGCAAGACAACCTCTTACACACATCTGCAGCACTTTTCACATACAGGGAGCATGGGATAGGGAGGATCATGCCACATGTACTGCAATCAGAGTCCCAGGTCCCATTATTGAAATTTTTTTAAATTGCTATGACAACTATTTAAACTGTGCAGTTGAGGCTAATTACCAGCACACTGTTCTCATAAATATCATATTCATCCAAATGTAAGGCCACATTTTTATAAATTTTTTATTCCAAAAAATTTTACGTCTTATTTTCAAATATAAAAATATTTGAGGTCATTTTGCTTGAGTAATAGGTTATTGTATTTTGTGGCTAGATATGCATATGTGTGTCATTAGAGTACGCATATAAGCAACAAAACAAAATCTTCCAAAAATTAACAAATGGCGGTTTATGCAAAATTATAAAAAAATATGTAGTATTGTACCCAGAAGTGATTTCCAGCTTAATTACATATGAACNAACAAAATCTTCCAAAAATTAACAAATGGCGGTTTATGCAAAATTATAAAAAAATATGTAGTATTGTACCCAGAAGTTATTTCCAGCTTAATAACATATGAACATATATATATTTTGTAGAGAAATTAGTTCTTTACTGCAGATGTAAAAATGTGATGTTCGTCTTATTTCGAGGTTTTTGTACATTTGGGTGAATATGTATATGCTTTGAAATTTTGCTACACCACCAATAACTAAGAAGTAATGAAAAATCTATGTCCAGTAAATTCAGAGAAATCATGATAAATCAGGATTGCTGAATACATGGACAATCAAATTACCATTAAAAAAACGTGGCTGAGAAAACTAGCAATTTTTCAGTTACAGTAAGCTTACATTATACACATACATAAAATGCTCCCAAAATCTATGTAGCAACGACACAATTAAATCCCAGTTTCCGCAATACAGAACAGTTTGAAATAAATTCTTAAACCAAACGTAGTAAGGAAATCAATTCAATGTAATGAGAAGAGACTATAGTATTTATTACTCTCAAAAAGCTTTATGCATCAAGTTTAGAGATGGCAGTAAGTGCACCTAGTTTGAAGGGTGAAAATGTTTAACACACACTTACATGGATTTCATTGTAAAATGTTTTGTTACTATGTTAACAGCATATTGCCACATCCTCGCGTAATTTTCTGAAACCATGAAACAGTAGAGAAGAACATTGATTATCTGTCAGCTGTCAACTTCAATTAACTGTCAGCCCCAGAGAGGAAATATAAATGAAAATGGAACCAAATAGGACATTGCAGTCAAAAAACTAACTTTATATTTTCTTGCAGCACCAGGTTATTTGCAATATGTATTTCAATGCACTAATTAAAACCTCTATTTTAAATTTACATTTTACTGTAATATAGGTAGGCCTTTGATTCATAGTCATGGGAGATTGGGGGCACAGGGTTATGTCTTTCTATTATCCGTCTATTTACAAATCTATCACAATGATAGTCATGACCTTGACAGATAATCAATGTTCTACTGTAATAATTTAAAACAAGTGTTGCACAGATAATGAAAAAGTTTATTGATGCATTTATGTGTTAGGCACTCATATATTGTGTTTAGCTACACAATAATAACTTTTTTTTTTTACAAAACAATGGATTTAACTCATAACCCAACAGACACTCCACCTAATTTCAATTGAAAATTCAACAGTAAATTTTTGGCTCTCGATAATCATCTAATGGCCAGCAGATAATCGCTAATAACATTTTTTTTTTTTTTTTTTTTTAACATTATATATAAATTTCGAAATATTGTACTGTAAGTTGTGTGTTTTTATTTTTCATGACATTAACATATTTTTACTATCTCTTAGAATTTTCTACAAAAATAATGAATGTTCAGTAAAGAAGTAACTGAATTATCTGAAAACTAGTCCCACACAAGAAGCAGCTAGTAGTGAGTAAAAAATGACAGGTGTGTGCATGCCCCATCGAAATATACACAGTGCTCATATTAGGAACTGTGCGGAAAATCATAGTATCATCTAGCGATTACAAATGGTTGTCAACCTGAAATTGGTTTGATGCNGATTAGGAACTGTGCGGAAAATCATAGTATCATCTAGCGATTACAAATGGTTGTCAACCTGAAATTGGTTTGATGCACTAGTCAATCTTGTATCCAAAGGTGAACTTAACAACGAGCAATGACCCTCCCAGGAATTCCCCACTGCTTTCTGAACGTGAAGTGAAAATTGGTAATGTAANAACTTAACAACGAGCAATGACCCTCCCAGGAATTCCCCACTGCTTTCTGAACGTGAAGTGAAAATTGGTAATGTAAGCATGAAGTGACTGGACCTCTCCCTCCCAATCCCTCGTGGGAAGTACACCCGTAATACTTTAGTATAAAGGCAATTGTCTCCATACATACCACCAAGTACCATCACTTTCAGTATTCCATTACCACGCCACTAGTGTTTCCTAGTTAATAAACTGTAGGGTCAGTATTATTCAGCATTTCAATCTAGTTGCAGGCTACATTTCAAAGTACAGTACCTACTTGAATATCGGAACAGCTGTCATCTTCCTTTTTCACTTGACCATCTGGAACTTGCAAATTAAAATTGGTGCAGCAAATATTAATGATTAAGAATTTTTCATTGTTGTGTCCTGTATATATTGTTTCAGTTACACAGAGAAACAAAAATAAAACTCTTAGTTANTTAAGAATTTTTCATTGTTGTGTCCTGTATATATTGTTTCAGTTACACAGAGAAACAAAAATAAAACTCTTAGTTACATAGCTTGCAACCAACCTAGAATGTGAAATTTTATGCCTTGTATCAATCAATGAGTTGCGTTGCAGCAAGCCATCAACTTTGAAAGAGTGCTAAGTGATCAATCAAATGGCTGTAAAAGGTTACAACGGAGTTTCAAAACNAGCAAGCCATCAACTTTGAAAGAGTGCTAAGTGATCAATCAAATGGCTGTAAAAGGTTACAACGGAGTTTCAAAACTACAGTAGTTTCAATCAGCCTACAGGATTCTGCAAAGTGTTGTGCAGTGATAAACAGATCTATATCCTTCATCCCAGAATCCGAGTAACATTGCAGTACATACTACTATAACATATTGCCGAATTCGTAAATAAAAATAAACATGGCAAGTCACTGAAGTTAAACCAGTTTTTTTTTATGTGCTGTATCATNGTAAATAAAAATAAACATGGCAAGTCACTGAAGTTAAACCAGTTTTTTTTTATGTGCTGTATCATCATCATGGCAATAAACATATTCTTAAAAGTCTCAAGCTTCCCCACCTGTCCCAAAATGCACCAGGTCATGATTGAGGAAATTTTCATGAATATTTGTTCAAATACTACAACTTTGAAGGGCTAGTAATTTTTCTGTGCCACAATACACAGACACACTCATGACTGATTGTGATATTTCCGACTGTGAACTTGAACAGANAGGGAGCATGGGATAGGGAGGATCATGCCACATGTACTGCAATCAGAGTCCCAGGTCCCATTATTGAAATTTTTTTTAATTGCTATGACAACTATTTAAACTATGCAGTTGGGGCTAATTACCAGCACACTGTTCTCATAAATATCATATTCATCCAAACGTAAGGCCACATTTTTATAAATTTTTTATTCCAAAAAATTTTACGTCTTATTTTCAAATATAAAAATATTTGAGGTCATTTTGCTTGAGTAATAGGTTATTGTATTTTGTGGCTAGATATGCATATGTGTGTCATTAGAGTACGCATATAAGCAACAAAACAAAATCTTCCAAAAATTAACAAATGGCGGTTTATGCAAAATTATAAAAAAATATGTAGTATTGTACCCAGAAGTTATTTCCAGCTTAATAACATATGAACATATATATATTTTGTAGAGAAATTAGTTCTTTACTGCAGATGTAAAAATGTGATGTTCGTCTTATTTCGAGGTTTTTGTACATTTGGGTGAATATGTATATGCTTTGAAATTTTGCTACACCACCAATAACTAAGAAGTAATGAAAAATCTATGTCCAGTAAATTCAGAGAAATCATGATAAATCAGGATTGCTGAATACATGGACAATCAAATTACCATTAAAAAAACGTGGCTGAGAAAACTAGCAATTTTTCAGTTACAGTAAGCTTACATTATACACATACATAAAATGCTCCCAAAATCTATGTAGCAACGATACAATTAAATCCCAGTTTCCGCAATACAGAACAGTTTGAAATAAATTCTTAAACCAAACATAGTAAGGAAATCAATTCAATGTAATGAGAAGAGACTATAGTATTTATTACTCTCAAAAAGCTTTATGCATCAAGTTTAGAGATGGCAGCAAGTGCACCTAGTTCGAAGGGTGAAAATGTTTAACACACACTTACATGGATTTCATTGTAAAATGTTTTGTTACTATGTTAACAGCATATTGCCACATCCTCGCGTAATTTTCTGAAACCATGAAACAGTAGAGAAGAACATTGATTATCTGTCAACTGTCAACTTCAATTAACTGTCAGCCCCAGAGAGGAAATATAAATGAAAATGGAACCAAATATGACATTGCAGTCAAAAAACTAACTTGATATTTTTGTTTAAATTAATTTGTACATATTTATTATAAATACTATACGTATAAACTGAGTTTTATATTTTCTTGCAGCACCAGGTTATTTGCAATATGTATTTCAATGCACTAATTAAAACCTCTATTTTAAATTTACATTTTACTGTAATATACGTAGGCCTTTGGTTCATAGTCATGGGAGATTGGGGGCACAGGGTTATGTCTTTCTACTATCCGTCTATTTACAAATCTATCACAATGATAGTCATGACCTTGACAGATAATCAATGTTCTACTGTAATAATTTAAAACAAGTGTTGCACAGATAATGAAAAAGTTTATTGATGCATTTATGTGTTAGGCACTCATATATTGTGTTTAGCTACACAATAATAACTTTTTTTTTACAAAACAATGGATTTAACTCATAACCCAACAGACACTCCACCTAATTTCAATTGAAAATTCAACAGTAAATTTTTGGCTCTCGATAATCATCTAATGGCCAACAGATAATCGCTAATAACATTTTTTTTTTTTTTTTTTTTAAACATTATATATAAATTTCGAAATATTGTACTGTAAGTTGTGTGTTTTTATTTTTCATGACATTAACATATTTTTACTCTCTCTTAGAATTTTCTACAAAAATAATGAATGTTCAGTAAAGAAGTAACTGAATTATCTGAAAACTAGTCCTACACAAGAAGCAGCTAGTAGTGAGTAAAAAATGACAGGTATGTGCATGCCACATCAAAATATACACAGTGCTCAGATTAGGAACTGTGCGGAAAATCATAGTATCATCTAGCGATTACAAATGGTTGTCAACCTGAAATTGGTTTGATGCACTAGTCAATCTTGTATCCAAAGGTGAACTTAACAACGAGCAATGACCCTCCCAGGAATTCCCCACTGCTTTCTGAACGTGAAGTGAAAATTGGTAATGTAAACATGAAGTGACTGGACCTCTCCCTCCCAATCCCTCGTGGGAAGTACACCCGTAATACTTTAGTATAAAGGCAATTGTCTCCATACATACCACCAAGTACCATCACTTTCAATATTCCATTACCACGCCACTAGTGTTTCCTAGTTAATAAACTGTAGGGTCAGTATTATTCAGCATTTCAATCTAGTTGCAGGCTACATTTCAAAGTACAGTACCTACTTTAATATCGGAACAGCTGTAATCTTCCTTTTTCACTTGACCATCTGGAACTTGCAAATTAAAATTGGTGCAGCAAATATTAATCACTAAGAATTTTTCATTGTTGTGTCCTGTATATATTGTTTCAGTTACACAGAGAAACAAAAATAAAACTCTTAGTTACATAGCTTGCAACCAACCTAGAATGTGAAATTTTATGCCTTGTATCAATCAATGAGTTGCGTTGCAGCAAGCCATCAACTTTGAAAGAGTGCTAAGTGATCAATCAAATGGCTGTAAAAGGTTACAACGGAGTTTCAAAACCACAGTAGTTTCAATCAGCCTACAGAATTCTGCAAAGTGTTGTGCAGTGATAAACAGATCTATATCCTTCATCCCAGAATCCAAGTAACATGAGTTTTTTTTTTTTTGTCAGAAGTAGGAAACTAGGGACATTGCAGTACATACTTGTTTAACATACTGCCGAATTCGTAAATAAAAATAAACATGGCAAGTCACTGAAGTTAAACCAGTTTTTTTTTATGTGCTGTATCATCATCATGGCAAATAAACATATTCTTAAAAGTCTCAAACTTCCCCACCTGTCCCAAAATGCACAAGGTTATGATTGAGGAAATTTTCATGAATATTTGTTCAAATACTACAACTTTGAAGGGCTTGTAATTTTTCTGTGCCACAATACACAGACACACTCATGACTGATTGTGATATTTCCGACTGTGAACTTGAACAGACAGCCCCAAGAGCAAGGGTTTAGGCATCGACACAAGCACAGAATAGTTTGGAACATGAAACTACATAGCAGCTCCTTTGATGTGTGTGTGCTTGGTTGCAGAATGGCTGCGTGATGTTCTTGGAACAAGCCATATGTCCTACTGGACACAGAGATGCCCACAGGGAGGGGGAAATGGGGCAATTTTCCTAAGACCCATGAACTCAAGGAGACTCTCCAAGCTCTTAAGACTGAAAAAAATCTTCCCCCTGATAATTTACAGTCATGGTCACGTGAATATGCGGAACCCACTCATAAAATGATGTGTGCAGTTAAGAACACGACGCTGGGCATTAGAAACTGTAAGCATATAACGGGGGTTTGTTTTAAAAACAGGAAACTCACTGAATCAGCTTGGCACCAAGCCTGTGTGGCACGGCAGGGTACTGACCAACCATCTAAAAATCCACCTGTTGGCACATTTCAGCCAGTCTGACGACATCAGCAAACTGTGTGCAGGATATCTGAACGCCATCAGAATGATACGAAAGGCACTAAACAATTGTGATGGATGTAAGGGACCATGTATTGTAGTATGCACGACTAGAAAATATGTATCCTTCAAGCTCACCAATTGTGTTCTTCTTTCTGCTGCTCTTGTTTAACGAAGGGCATTTTCAACAATTGCCAAACATTTAGAGAGCAGATTTTTCTTTCCAGTTATAGAAGTTACTTATAAACACATATCAGGAAAATGTAAAATTTGATTTAACTTTCATTAAAAACTCATTGGCAATAAAAATATACACAAGTTACTTCAAAACACATATCAGAAAAATGTAAAATTTGATTTAACTTTCATTAAAAACTCATTGGCAGTAAAAATATACAGTATGTAGATTTTGTGATAATTTAATGTGAACAGAATACATGTTTCTCATAAAAAATTAATATTTATTAGCTTGACAAAAAACAGTAAACCTGTTTCCAATAATTAATATTAGAGTACACTGAAAAACCATTAATGACCAGACACCCGCCTGAAAGGAGAGTAGACTTATCCCATAAGTCATACAAGCGTGTTGTGAGTCTATATAAAGCAGCAAGCATTCAATAGAAACATTTAATAGCTAAAGCAATCAAAATTGATGTACGACAAGAACTGAGTGAGGTGCAAAGGGGCATGAGTATCGGTACCCACCAATCTGGTCACTCCATCTGTGAGATTTCTGGAAAGTTTCAGATACCACATTCAAAAGTGAGTGATTTAGTAATGAAATGTTAAAGGTCAGGAAGTTTTAAAACCACGACCTCGATGACGGAAGCCACGAAATTTTGACAGATAGGGGCTGTCGATACCTTCAACATGTGGTGAAGTCAAACTGGCAAGCATCATTCGAAACTGTGGCCACAGACTTTTGACTGGCATCTGGTAGTGAAGCCAGTACTTGCATCATTCATCGAGAAGTATTTGCACTTGGATTCCAAGGGAGAACCACAGCACATAAATCAATGATCACTACACTGAATTCTCACCAATGATTACAGTGGTGTAAAATATGTCGCTTGTGGACTCTAGACGAATGCAGCAGCCTATCAGGTAATAAATGACAATTCTATGCTACCCACCCTATAGTAACAATCTGGAGCTGGCCATTTTCATTTACAACATGGCAATGCACCCGTTCATAAAGCGAAGGCCAATAACGAGCGGTTTGATAACACGGGAGAGAATGAACTTGAATGGCCAGACTAGAGCCCTGATCTAAACCCAATTGAGCATCTCTGCGATGAGTTACAGCATAATTGACAGCCAGACCAGATTGCTCCAAGACAGCTACAGAACTGTTCGCCATGTTGCAGAAGGAATGGAAGGAAACACCTGCAGACATCTACCAAAACTTAGTGGAAAGTCTTCCTAGAAAGGTAGAGGCTGTGATAGCAGCAAATGGAGGACCTACGTCATACTAACATAACAACTCCACTTAAGAAATTTACTATGGGTGTCCAGTCATTAATGGCAATAAAATATACGTAGTACAGCATCAATTATGAGACGCTAAAATTGCTTTTCCCCAGGCCCCCAAAATTCCCTGGGCAGCCCTGACTGAACATGTAATTCTGTAAAGAATCCCTATTATTTTGGCTAGCATCTGTCCAGTTCATGTCCACACACTCATTTGTAGAGTGTTTGGCCATTTTATAAGCATATCATGAGTGGATGGTGACCTCAAACTGACCTCAACTTGGAGNAAAAATGTAAAATTTGATTTAACTTTCATTAAAAACTCATTGGCAGTAAAAATATACAGTATGTAGATTTTGTGATAATTTAATGTGAACAGAATGCATGTTTCTCATAAAAAATTAATATTTATTAGCTTGACAAAAAACAGTAAACCTGTTTCCAATAATTAATATTAGAGTACACTGAAAAACCATTAATGACCAGACACCCGCCTGAAAGGAGAGTAGACTTATCCCATAAGTCATACAAGCGTGTTGTGAGTCTATATAAAGCAGCAAGCATTCAATAGAAACATTTAATAGCTAAAGCAATCAAAATTGATGTACGACAAGAACTGAGTGAGGTGCAAAGGGGCATGAGTATCGGTACCCACCAATCTGGTCACTCCATCTGTGAGATTTCTGGNAAGAACTGAGTGAGGTGCAAAGGGGCATGAGTATCGGTACCCACCAATCTGGTCACTCCATCTGTGAGATTTCTGGAAAGTTTCAGATACCACATTCAAAAGTGAGCGATTTAGTGATGAAATGTTAAAGGTCAGGAAGTTTTAAAACCACGACCTCGATGACGGAAGCCACGAAATTTTGACAGATAGGGGCTGTCGATACCTTCAACATGTGGTGAAGTCAAACTGGCAAGCTTCATTCGAAACTGTGGCCACAGACTTTTGACTGGCACCCGGTAGTGAAGCCAGTACTTGCATCATTCATCGAGAAGTATTTGCACTTGGATTCCAAGGGAGAACCACAGCACATAAATCAATGATCACTACACTGAATTCTCACCAATGATTACAGTGGTGTAAAATATGTCGCTTGTGGAATCTAGACGAATGCCGCAGCCTATCAGGTAATAAATGACAATTCTATGCTACCCACCCTATAGTAACAATCTGGAGCTGGGCCTTTTCATTTTCAACATGGCAATGCACCCATTCATAAAGCAAAGGCCAATAACGAGCGGTTTGATAACACGGGAGAGAATGAACTTGAATGGCCAGACTAGAGCCCTGATCTAAACCCAATTGAGCATCTCTGCGATGAGTTACAGCATAATTGACAGCCAGACCAGATTGCTCCAAGACAGCTACAGAACTGTTTGCCATGTTGCAGAAGGAATGGAAGGAAACACCTGCAGACATCTACCAAAACTTAGTGGAAAGTCTTCCTAGAAAGGTAGAGGCTGTGATAGCAGCAAATGGAGGACCTACGTCATACTAACATAACAACTCCACTTAAGAAATTTACTATGGGTGTCCAGTCATTAATGGCAATAAAATATATGTAGTACAGCATCAATTATGAGACGCTAAAATTGCTTTTCCCCAGGCCCCCAAAATTCCCTGGGCAGCCCTGACTGAACATGTAATTCTGTAAAGAATCCCTATTATTTTGGCTAGCATCTGTCCAGTTCATGTCCACCATTTGTAGAGTGTTTGGCCATTTTATAAGCATATCATGAGTGGATGGTGACCTCAAACTGACCTCAACTTGGAGNTCATTTGTAGAGTGTTTGGCCATTTTATAAGCATATCATGAGTGGATGGTGACCTCAAACTGACCTCAACTTGGAGAGAGGAGGTGTTGAGTATCTTTATGGAATTGTGGCAGCCGCACCACAACTTCCCTGCGATGGGTAGCATGCGGTTGACGGGCGTGGCCACCGTTCCTACGGAGACAGTGTATGGGTCAGCTGTGTTCCACCCGCCGGCTGTGAAGAACCAAACACTCTTATTAGAACATTATTGTAATATAATTTTACCTTTTGATAGGCATGTTGGTACCTCGTAAGTGGACAACAAAATTTCGCACAGACCTGTNATTGTAATATAATTTTACCTTTTGATAGGCATGTTGGTACCTCGTAAGTGGACAACAAAATTTCGCACAGACCTGTTTCTCACTGCAGCAATCAGATTATGGTCTCGGGCAGATCCATGTCAGAATTTCAGGCATGTGGGAACCACAGAAGATGCGATTGATGGCCAATAAATTTTCTCAGTGTCTGCCTGTTTTCCCCCACTGTTGCAATTAGCTTCTCCTCCAATATGAAAAAGAGTTACAAAGTTGCTAATGATACACATTTTCTGAAAAAAGGTTATGAGGTATTCTGCAGGAATCTTCGCATTATTCTAGCTCATAAATATGCACCATTTACAAAAATAATTATGCATTAAGTTCATTCTCTGTAAGTTCACAACTTTTCTGAAGCCCTCATAAATTCTACTTTTATATACCATTAACGTATCCTTCCGTTACCTAGAAAGCAATGTGATGTCTAATATTTCAACTGCCACATCCTTTTGTTTACACTCAGAGCTGTACAAACAATGCTGGCATATTTCAAAGAGTGTAACATAAAATGTTTACAAATTTTAACCATATTTTGATAGGCTTTATGACTATTAGCAGCAGTGTGTCTATTGATAATGGTTCAATTCAGGGCCATGAACATGGGTGGGGTTTTGGGGGTTAAACCCCTCCCATGAAGTGAGTGAAGAGTGAAGAGATTTGGGGGGGCTCTTAACAGCGAGGTCTTGAAAGCTTATGAGGATGATTGAGGTAAGTATGGAGCAGCGCTGGAATGAAAGGGTGGGGGAAACGGGAGATCCCCAAGAAAACCCGCCAACCAGCGGCATCGTCCGGCACGATTCTCACATGTAAAAATCCGGGAGTGGCCCGGCAGGGGATTGAACCCAGTTTGCCTTGGTGGGAGGCGAGCAGGCTAACCGCTCAACCACTGCAGCCCCACCCTCCCATGAAGATGCAAGAAATAAAATAAAACTAAAGATCATTAAAAAAATTATAAATCAACTGTGCCAATCTCAATTTCAATTACCATCTTAAAAGTGAAGCTATTTGATTGTCACTTAAATATTTTTATAACTGGGCTGTACCAAAAAATTATGTTCATTGTGAAATTAAAGGCAAAGTTGATATAGCTTCGACCCTACCAAAACAACTATCTCCCATTTTCAAAACTTGTGCACAGGCTTGGTTCAATTCATAATTATTGTACAAGTGATTAAAATATCCAAGTTATTTATTACATGGTCCATTATGCACATTACAAGTTAATACTTTGCATTGACTGTGTTTAACTGCAAAAGGAGTAACTGTGTAGGCATTAATTAGGTTATTTTGATGACAAAACAGCCTAACCAGAATAAATATTAAAACAAACAATCATCCAACACAACAAAAATAGAGGAAGCTTAAGCACACAACTTGCATCACTTATTGTATCACGTAACCTTAGTGATGGCAAACAAGATGGTAGCTTACATTGTCAACTATCTCGTACATGCTCACTAACAGTGTCTCATAGAAATTCAGCAGTCCTAGAAACGCTTGTAATTCTTTGTTGCATGTGGGTGCTGGAGCCTGATGGATAGCTTCCACCTTCTCTAATGTCGGGTGTAACCCAGCATCACCACCACTTCTGGTATCCCTGACATCATAGTCTCCATTAATCTTTGAAACACGGCTGTGGCACAACCAACACCAAAAGGCAACCGCTTCACTCTTAACATCCCCTTCATAGTGTTCACCATCAATAAGTCGGAAGTTTTCTCCTCTACTGATACCTGCAAATATGCATCTGCCAAGTCCAACTTGGTGAAAATCTTCCTCCTGATAAATTAGAGAACGCCTCAATGGTTGTTGGGAGTGGGTAGACCTACTTCTTGGACACCCTATTCAACATTCACTTGTAATCCCAGCAGAGGCGCACTGATCCATCTGCTTTACGAACGACAATGATAGGGGTCGCCCAATTTGAATAGGTGGCAGGCTCGTAAACGCCCTGCTCCACCAATCTATCTATTTCCTTTTCTACGCTAGCTTATAGTTCAAATGCAACTGGACGACACTTCTGGAATACTGGTTTTGCACCTGGTTTAATTTCTACACGTGCAGGTGGTCCTGTGTATTGCCCCATCTTGACACTCGCACACACGTTTGGATGCTGACTCACCATTCTGGCCATCTACACTGCCTAACAGTGCACCGGAACAACCACCAAGCTGGCGTTGCAATGGCCTACACAGCCCAGAAAGTTGCAGGCGGCAGAGAGAGTCAGGTGCATCAGTGGCAGGGAGTGGCACGCCTCGAGATCCACTACATGTACCTCCGTCAGATAATGGAATTGTAGCTTTGGGAAGAAGTGGCCAACAAGTGCAGCCGGTATACAGCCCACAATATGCCAACCTGCAAAGTATCTACCAGCGGCAGTCTCAAATTCAAACTAGTGAGGCGGTTGGAGAGAGGAATACCCAGGTAGCGGCAGGTACGCAGCTGGCAGAGCAGATCCAGCAGCATTCTGCCAGGGGGTTATCCACCACCCGCAGCTTCGAGCAGCATGAACCAGCAATTGGGGAACACACCATGGCAGAGGACGATAGGGGTATAACAAGTCCGTTCAGGGGTTTCACAGAGCTTGAGCACAGCAACCAACATGCTGAGCAAGACACACCACTTGGTCACCGCTTCCCCCCCAGAAATAGACGACAGCCAGTGAGGGTAACGGATTAGGTGCAACAGTAACTAAGATTCTTGTATTTCAGGTCTCTCTGGACACAGCCTCCCAAAGGTATCATTGCTGATAATTGTAAAACCAGCCCCTGTATCAACCTCCATGACTAATTCCCTGTCATCCAACGTTACTGTTATTCATATTGGTAGCTCGCTCTTTGGTGACTGAGTACAAGGCAGAATCTTCCTGAGACGCATCCCTCTTGTCCACTACACTGTAAGCGCCACTTCTTTAGTTCAACTTAGTTTTTGTGCGGCCGTCACGAGTTCAATCTGTTTCCTTTTAGCTATACATGCTCACTCCAAATGCCCTTGCTTGGAGCAGAAATTGCACACAGTGCTTCGGTGCCTGCAACTTTCTGGGCTGTGTAGGCCATTGCAACGCCAGCATGGTGATTGTTCTGGTGCACTGTTAGGCAATGTATATGGCCCATTCCGGTTGGGTTTGTTCCTGGGTGGGGGCCGACGCCTGGAAACACTCACTTTGCCATCTCACTCATCTCACCCTGCAAATCACTCACATTCCGACTGGCCGCTTTTGCTGCCACAGTCATATCCACAGCTGCCTGAAATGTCAACTTGTACTTGGACAGAAATGCATTCGGGAGTGCTTTGTCGCACACTCCAGATACTAACATATCTCATAGCATTCTGTTCACTGCCTGAAAGTTGCAATGCGCCGATAGTAGTCGCAGCTCAGTAACATAGCTGGAAATTGATTCACCCTCGTGCTGATCACGCTTGTGGAACTTACATGACTCCACAATTTTGCTTGTTTTAGGTTTGAAATGAGGTGATAATGTCTCCAAAATCTCTGCTATGTCCACCTCGCTCTTAGCCTTTGGTAAGATCAATGGTCCCACTGAGTTGTACAGCTCAGCTCTGCATACCGTAGAAAAGATTGCCTTCTTCTCTTCCTTGTCTGTCACTTTATGTGCTATGAAGTAATAGTGTAAACGCTCCAAGTACGTTTTTCACGCGTCCCGGCCCGGAACAAATTCGCCAAACGGAGTAAACAATGCCATTCTAGGTTATGGAACCCTCGACAAGGTCCCAACACCAATACTGCGTCACGTGCTAATTGCTTTACCTCGTTGCCAGTGTTGTTTACTCTGTAGTTCACCTGAATGCAGTTACTTACGCGCACCACCTAACAACACAGTCGCTACAAAACCGAGTGCCTGTGGTGTCCCTAGAGAGATCTGTGTAATTCGGATAGGAATCAAGTGTTAGAATGTGTATTAAANGAACCCTCGACAAGGTCCCAACACCAATACTGCGTCACGTGCTAATTGCTTTACCTCGTTGCCAGTGTTGTTTACTTTGTAGTTCACCTGAATGCAGTTACTTACACGCACCACCTAACAACATAGTCGCTACACAACCGAGTGCCTGTGGTGTCCCTAGAGAGATCTGTGTAATTCGGATAGGAATCAAGTGTTAGAATGTGTATTAAATAGCATTAGAATTTATCGCCCACAGAATAAATGCACGCCACGTGCATATTTAATGAAGTGTAGAGTAGCAAGGCTACGGTATTTGAAGTGTTCTATATAATTTTCAGAGTGTAATTGTGTGTCTAATCAAGCCAATTAGTGACTTGGGAAATAATTAGTCTTTCTTTCAACCTGACCGTTCTGGTCCTAGTGCCCCTTAACTTAACAGACCTAAATTTCCCACATGCTCTGCAAGGCATCACATAATCATGTTTTGCATTTAAATTAGTGCTTAAGAAAGAACTCTCAACTCTCCTCAAGCTAAGGGATGTCCATCCCGAACGTTGAAGGGTCCTATTGTCTGCATGTTTTACGTGTTTATGTAATGAGGTCAGTAAACTAAGATACCTTGCAGGATGGCGCGAGCTCTCGGCGAGGACGCGCTTTGCCCGCGCTACCCCCGGCAATCTGATTCCATGGGTCTCAGGTGCTACACGTGCGTCGCGTCATGGGGAAACTTTCATACTTCCCTGTGTTCGCAGCACAACTCTGTCAGCTCAATTTACCGACCCCAGATGTTTAATTACTATTGTAAGTTTTCGCACCATTCCTGGCCTTTTTGTACAGTAACGGCCGCTGGTAGGCCTTGTGAATCAGGTCCGCTTTAATTTGCATTGTATACATGTAACTGTGTACACTATTCGGCAATACAATTTACTTGAGTTAACCGAAACTTGTGAGTTCTCATTTAGTGTTGTATTTCGGGCCCTGGCCCTATCCAGGAAGTCATCGACGCCTCAAGGATGCATCCTTAATTTATAAGGTAAAATCGTAATACTAAGACGTGCTGGGGAGCCTGAATACCCCGGCTATATGTTACGTTTTCCTGTAAATTTGTACAGAATGTGTCAGGGGATACAGCCACGAGGTCGTTCGGCCCACAATCCTGAGAACTGTGACTTCGTGCTCACCCAGTGAGCTGGCGCCCATTCTATTCGAAATAGGAATATTGTATAATATTCTGATTTTGATTAACATAGTCGCCGGATGACGTCCACATTACTATTCCCGACCGCTCCGGTAACGCTAAAATATATTTATGCCTGAAGTAAAAATACATGTTTATCACAACTTGTCACTTAAATAGGTAGGTTAAAAGTATGTGTACAAACTTTATTTGATAGTTGTAAGTATTTTTCTTCAGGAGAAAAGTTACACACACTCAAAGCAATTTATTTGTCATGTCATCAATTTTGCCAGATTTCTTCAAGTCATAACCACGTTGCCATCACATCTGAATACAAATGTAATAAGTCCTTGAGCATTAAAATATTGTTTTAATTATGTACTATGAATTTAGACACCCTCATTTATGATATAAGTGTAAATTCTGATCAAATCAAAAGCACTAAACAATTATTATCCTGCTTTAAGGGCAGAGAAGTATAACAAATGCGGAAAACAATAAAGTTAAGGAAAAAAAACTAAATAAATAACGAGCTGCGCCCAAAATTTTTCTTCTTTTAGGGATGAAAAAAAAATAAAAAACTAGGGACTATGCATCATATTTTTCACTGGTCAGACAATAAAACACAAATATTTTAATGCTCAAAAGTGAAGTATTTTTCTACCAGTGCTACCTGAAAATGTAAATATTTCAAGAAGAGACGTTTACTTTACATATAGCAAATTTAAACACAATTTAATACCATTTAATGTGTAAACTATTTCTTGCTAGTCATTGCTAACACAGCACTGTTCTTATCATTTTTATTTCACATTGATTATAACACAAACATTATAATTCAGAGACAATAAACAAGTGAATGATTTTTTTTCAGTCAAAATTAGAATACAGTATCAAATGTATATGATTTATTTAAAACACAGGCAGACATGTTAAACCTGAGGTGAATTTTCAAATGTTCACTTCAAAAAGTATGATCATACCGTGAATGGACTACATTTTCCTCATTACACCTATAAATCAGCATGTTGTAGTTTCCATTTGATTTTAAGCAGACTGTACATTCTGTTATTTTTTCCCTTAAAATTTAAAAAGTGAGGGTGATTGCAAGTTGTATGGTGCAATGATAGGTACAATGTGTAAGAATTTTGGTGTATATAGAAATATGTATGGCCTGAATGGCCAAGAGGCCAGGATCCCACAGTAAATATGAGGGAGATTTTTTAAACCTATTGACAGGAGAACCCATAGTGTTTTGAGTATTGTGAAATCAAAATATAGTGAAATTGACTTACTATTATTCCCAGATAGGCAACTACCCCAAAAAGAAAGAAACATTTTTTAAATTGATTTTACACTGCTTTTATGCAATGTCAATGCTTTCTCTTGAGATAAACACCTAAGGACTGATATCTGTGTACAAGTCAATCTCAGCCAACATTCTGTATCACAAGTGCCTCAGCTCGCTAAGCATTAATTTGATAAATTAGGGCTGAAGGTAATGTGTATTGAGTTTTCTGTTCTTGTAATAATTTTGCATGTGAGGTAATTATGTACTTGATACAGCAATTTAATAATGATTCAGTAGGGCACACGCTTCTGATAGAGACTGGACGTGCCCACCATAACAAAGGCTGCAGTAGTGAGATGTCACGACTCCTGGAGACGCTACACACTTTGTAAAGTTTTTTGGTCCCACTGCATATATGTAACAAAATGATTAACTACATACTTCAAAAATATACAAAACATTGTAGCCTACAAAATGCAGTTTTGAATATCTATGGATAAAACTACATAAACNCCAACATTCTGTATCACAAGTGCCTCAGCTCGCTAAGCATTAATTTGATAAATTAGGGCTGAAGGTAATGTGTATTCAGTTTTCTGTTCTTGTAATAATTTTGCGTGTGAGGTAATTATGTACTTGATACAGCAATTTAATAATGATTCAGTAGGGCACACGCTTCTGATAGAGACTGGACGTGCCCACCATAACAAAGGCTGCAGTAGTGAGATGTCACGACTCCTGGAGACGCTACACACTTTGTAAAGTTTTTTGGTCCCATTGCATATATGTAACAAAATGATTAACTGTATACTTCAAAAATATACAAAACATTGTAGCCTACAAAATGCAGTTTTGAATATCTATGGATAAAACTACATAAACACTAAGATTCATGAAAGACTTAAAAGTTGGATGGAAACAAGATGTTGAATTTTATGGAATTTTAACTTTGCTTCTCATACATACCGTTGTCTCTGACATAAGCGGCAATGTCTCCATTAGCGAGTGATACAAATACCCTGTTGTCCAAGTATCTGAAAAGAAGAAAGCAGTTTTAGATATATTCACCACAGCTGGTTTTGGTACAACGTTAGCTACTGTAAATTCAGCGCAGCTCTGAGATAGGAAAAATGTTTACAATCACAGTTAGATTACAAATGTGTCTTAACAGAATGTACACACTAGTTTATTGGCATTTTTGTTTTCATAAACACCTGCATAAATTTCTGCAAATTGTAAATAACATAAAAAAAAAATACATTACTAGGCCTACAAATATAGACTAAATTTTGAAAACAACCTTTGAAAAAAACATTGTTTGTTACTGTATACATTTTATCACTAACATTTGTTGCTCTACTCTGTAAAGTTGGCAGCAAATTACAAAAAGTAGTTCCCTGTTGTAATTTCATATTGAAAGAATCTGTGAATTTGTGGCAAACAAAATAGGTTTCTTTGCGTTTTTTACAAATATCACATTATATTATATTTAAAATATTTAAGTTTATAATGATTTCAGGATTTAACTGGTGCATGCATGCACAAAGCGCTAGATGTTCAACTCTCCACTGACAGATAGCATATGCCACGCGCTTAAGAGCGAACAGTTTCTGGCTGGTCAGTAAACATGAATTTTAACACATACACAACTCTATAAAAACTGATTGTCAATTAAAAACACTGAGAACACATCATAGAATTTCTCAGTGGATTGTTATGTTTTATAATAACGTCTTGTGTTTGTATTCTGACATGGTAGAGCTAATAACTTACTTAACACATCAATGCCTTTATTGTGTGCCTGTACGCAAGTCAGGTCAATGATATTAATTAAGAAAATTTGGACAGAACTTCAAGAAATTGTGTTTATTACAGTGGTAGTATTGTATTGTAATACTGTGTAGTTAAGAGTGCCTACATATATTTATGTACAACAAACCGGTAGGCAACAACCTCCTACCACAGATAACAAACTTAGTAAGCTATTAATATTGGAAGTACATATGTGGCTGTGACTATTTCAGCTGATAGCATAATAAGTAAAAACTTTTACTCTCATGAAAAATGCAACACCAGAAAGGAAACAAGCAAATGAATTTAAACTCAGAGGAAATGGAAAGCAGAGTACAATACGCATATTATAAGAATTTGAAAATGACTGCGCACGCCTAGTTGCAGCAACACCTTCTGAACAGATGTGTAAAATCGTATGAACAGATGACCGTTGAAGATCCAGACNAGCGTATGAATAGATAACCGTTGAAGATCCAGACAAATGTAATCAGTCATTGTCTGTGAGCTGCAAATGTTACTGCTGGAGTCAGTATACCACTTTGTTGAGAAAAGGCACCTTTGAAGCATGTTGCAGAGTTTGAACAAGGCTGAAAGATCTATTTGCGTGAAGGACGATTTTCAAACTGCAAAACTGCTGTTTATATGGGGCATAATGCTACGCCAATGATTCCAGTGTGGAAGCAGTAAACTGAAGAGCACGGGATGAGTCGAAAACCCACAACTTGGCGACGAAGTGTGATAACACCACAGGATGACCGAAACCTTACCTACATGTCAGCAATGGGCTATTTAGCTTCAACCTGAGTGTTAGAAGACAGTTGGAATACTGCAATAAGGTCCGACACTGTCTGCTTCCATAGTTCAATGTTATCTGCTTTGCAGAGGACTGCATGCATTCCTTCGGAAAGGATTCCCTTTGGCCTGAACCGTTGAAGCCTCAAGCTACAACAAGCTCACGAACACACTTACTGACATGTGGAGCGGCAACGTGTCGTGTTTTTTTGGATGAGTTCCGCTTCAAATTGAACTGCATGATGGCGACAAACACATACGAACATATTGAGGTGAGCCCTTTCTTTCTAAATGCAACGTCCAGCATGATACTCCACAAGCGATGAGCGAGCACGATGGTATTGGTTTGGGAAGCAATTAGCAAAAACACATATAAATACATGTTGGATAACACAGTTTCATGCATGGATGTACAATCGTGATGGTTTATTGGCTGGATCAGCTTCCTCAGGTGGTGAGTAATGGCCAATGAGTATTTTTCTCACTGTTAAGGTTGTTATTAGTAGCATAATGGCCTATTTTTCGCAATTTTATATGTACATTATTTTTTATTGTGCTTAGCTGCCATAAGATAGAAAATTCTACTCTTAATTACATCTATACTGATTTTTGTAAATAAGAATTAACAGGGAAACATGATTTTGTATACTTTGATTATCCAAAACATTATTACGTATTTGCTAATAGTTGAGATAGTATGGATGAGAATTGGATGATTACTACTGTCTTATTAAAATCTGTATGTACTTTCAGTTGCGCTGCCTTTGGCAAGAGAAGTTTAAAGTAGTAGACAGAATGGTAGAAAATACTGTAAGTTTTGCTCATGTCATCAGATTATTGGAATTTTAAGCTCACCAGGAAGTACAACAGGAGGGGACAGCACAGATTCCATGGTGCTAAAAACATGTGTTTCTTTGGTCCAAGGGAGCTACGATGGTGCAATGGTAAGGCTCCTTGCTTCTAACCACAGCAATTCAAATTCAATTACAAGAGGGCTCGTCTGGCCTTTTGCATAAGTTTTAAGCTTTATTTTATGAGAGCATGTCAAGACAGGTCCGAACACTTACCTCCATGAAATTGAGAGTATCTCTCTTTTGTTCATGGTTCTGTTGACCAAGGCCAACAAAATAAAATGCAGAGTATTTATTGTCATCCAGCTGCAGCCTGGCATGTTTAGGGATGTATGCTCTGAATTACATGAACTATTGCACCTGAAGGCATGTAAATAAGAGTAACTCTTACCCCTGAGCTTCTTAGATACCCTACTGACATCAGACGGAGGGAAGAGTGTAGTGTAAAACTGCTTTGTAATGGTCAGGTGCAAGAGTTGTAACTACCTGTTCCTCTAACCTGAACTTTACTCGTGGGTGTGCACTTGACCACCAACTAAAACAGCAGCCCTGCACATCAGCATCTTATGCATGGCACCTGGCCATATGCTAAGTGCCAAAGGCCACGTTGTGTTAGTGTACAGTGGGCGTTGACACCTTATCAACTCTCAAAGTGGTGACAATGAAAGTGAACAGGCCCCAGTATCCCCCTAGAGACCAGGGAAACAGGGTCTCCTTAATGAGGTTTATTACCTTATTACTTTCGGGATCCTGATGTCCGGGCTGGCAGCTTGATAACCTTTCGAACTGAGGGCGGTGGAGCCGGGCGGAGGTCTACCTGGGAATAGGTCCTGACAGGCACAATATTTGCGGTGGCAAGCCAAGTGGTGATAAATGAGAGTTGCCTGGCTACTGGTGCGCCCTTATGCCGTGTAGCTGCGGGTAACGCTCGTTGTGGGGGCGTGGCAGGAAGAGGTGACACTGGTTTCGGAAGGTTGTACCAGGTGTGTTTTAATGTTGGTGCCACAGGTATGGAATTCCAGCTGTGCTGCGGGACGCACGTGGCTCGTCGCAAGATGGCTGCTTCTTCGCGCTCTACCGTGTACACACTGGGGGCGTTAGGCTCTGGTTTACCAGATTGCATAGCCTGAGCACTTGCGATCTTGGCAGCCTTTTTCTGGCCTGCTCGGTGGCATGGCATTAGGAAACTAACTGTGGGTACAGTGAGCAGAAACTACAACGAAAAATCAAACTGAGAATTTCACGACAGTTCCTGGGAAGGGTTGCTGTTTTGTTTTGAGCACATGTCAGATTATGGAACTCAACTTTATTAGCACAACCACAGCTGCTCCAATCGCCTGTCACACCCCTGCGGAGATACTTGTAAACTTAAATTTAAAAATATATATTATAGACTCTTTTGTGCTGTACAAATGCCCCAAAAAATGTATGGCATGCACACAACTAATGTGTTTTAACATAAGTTAGTTGTAACCCACCTGTAGATAATTTAAATTTTATGGATGTGAGTACTGCAAGTCTCTTTCTTTTCAAGTATAAATTTGAATTTCTGATTTTTATGTAACATTTTCTTGTATTTAACCGCAGTAGTTTTTGTGTCTGAAGAAGAGGCGACTATCAACTTTCAAAACTGCAAGGGCTGTGATGATCGTAATTTAAGTCATAAAAACTATCACTTTTTCTTGGGTCAAGTAATTGATTAATCACATCTGGTAACAGGAAGTGTAGATTTACTACTGATAGTTGTGTTAGCTATTAGTATTGACAGTACACACTAGGTTGACTGGAAATTGTACAACTGCTACCAAAAATAAATAGACTTCAACTACAGTTACGTAAGTTTAGGTTTGATTTTAAAATGTGTTGCAACATTTCATGTTACTGCGTCAAGCAGGAGAATGAAGGAGGATAAATTTAGCTGCAACAATTGAGTGGCACAACTGTATTAAACCAAATCTGGTGTTGAACCTGAAACAAAAAGGTGTGCGCACACACACATCCAAAATGCAGCAGTTGACAGAAAATGTTAAAATCACTACTTAAGAGTGATGATGAAAAAGTACATCAATATTGAGTGTATGAAATCATAACAATGGACATTCACATTAATGGAATTTCATTATCAAAAGGCAGATAGTCATTCTGTATCGCATTTGTGACATAAATATGAAGTAATTATAATAAATGTGTGATTTAAAAATATTATTGTCAGTGTGTAGCGTCCCGAACAATTTTTATTCTACAGCAGAGATTGCCTTGATTAAAACTGCAGTGTAGGAGACATCAGTGTGGCCAGACAGGGAAGGAAGGTATTCGGAGACTTGCCCCTAAGTGAGTGCCGATACCACCTGCGCTAGCCTACTTCCCTGAGTGCAGGCAGGCATGGATGGAAAACTCCAGTCTCCACATCCTTTCATGCGTAGCTCGGCCACGCAGCTCTAGCGGAGTGGGGATGGAAAGACTCGCTGAGACCCCCATTTGCCCTGAACGCCAGTTGTTCTCCAGCGCTTGCCACTTCCAGTTATCTCTCATCCTCTTGAGAGGAGACCGGAAGCAACCGCCTAGAGCAGTAGAGAAGTAGCAGTAGCAAAGTTGAGCCAGCCTGCACTCCATCAGGGTCCTCGGCCGCTGTGCTCGCCACGCCACCCCAATCATTTTACGTCTGTGTCAAGAAGTACATTGTACATATTAAGATTATAGACGTTCTGTGCATGTATAAGGATGCTATTGCTTTCAAATAGCCCTTTTTTTTTTTTTCTTGAATGTTACTCTTTTCAGTAAGAACTATTCTGTTGTTTATTGATTTCTTCCACTAGAATCCTAGGTTCCTTAAAATTCTTCTCATACTTGTGGCACTGCCTCTAAATTAATGGAATCTTGAAGAATTTCTTCCACAGTGGATGTATGTTTACCTCTTCCATAAAAATTATGTATGATTTTTTATGTTTTGGTTTTTTATTTGAAGTCAAAAATGACAAATCACCTTCATTTTTCATGTTCTTTGCTTCTTGTTTTTGTTTAATTTTGTGAAAATTTCTCTCCAAGGAACCATAAGTCCCATTCCTAGCTTCCTCTTCCATAAACTTCAAAACATTGTGCACAATTTTCCTGACCTTGCTATGCAAGAATATATCTATTCAATTTAGAAAACACTGGTGACATTTTCCTGCTCACTACACAAACCATTAACATAATTACATAATATTAACTAGGTAATAGAAATTACACTGTGAACAATAAAAAACACAAACAACTATGTTCGGCAATAGAATGCTGATACATACAATATATATTTTAAGCACAGCTAGCAGGATACTGGATAACAGAAAACATGCAATGACACTCAGGAATGTGACAGTAGGGAGTGAGCAGTGAGTGAAAGCAGCAGGGGAAACACACACAGCGAGTTGGTATGCACTGTACAACCAGCAATTTGAAATTGTCTCGGTACCTGGCAGTGTTTTGAGTAAAGTCTACTTGAATTTTCTGCTGTTGATTCTATCCCATCTTCCATCACTGACCCCCCAGTTTAGAGGTATTTGGTGAACTTTCATGGCTCAGAAAAAATTCTTGGCTCGTCCACTTTGACTGGCACGACTTCAATCACATGCTCACGGCCTCGATTCTGCAGTTGTGAAGCTGAATTATCGCTTATTATGTTTTGTTATCAGTATCAAGTAGTAGCAAGTTTTCAGGTGTTAAAGTTGTTGAAATCCCAGGGCACCAGGCCGTGACTCCACGCACAGCCATGTGGTGAGCAGAAACGCTTACGTGGGTCATGACGTACCCACATGGCTGTTTAAATTAACACCGAATAACTTTAAAAAAATCTCTTCGGTTCTGTTGTTGGCAGCGGAACATGCCACACAAAGCAGGCTCAGCACGTTGAATTACGAGAGGCTTTACACACAAACCACAATAAAGAATAACAGTACAAAAGCAGACGGGCACAAACCGAATTACTTGGTGCCTCGTCTGATACAGCTTGAGGTGAACAAAAAAGTTACCTAAAGGCAGTAAGGTAATATGGTTGTTTACGGACCCTCCATTCGCCAGAAGGGTCTAGCTGGCCTAGGAAGCAGCCTACAGAAGAACCTACCATCAACCATCTGCTAGGGACAAATCACTATTTTCTTGTGAAGCCAACCGGCACTCAGGGGTACTTATGGATCTTGCTCACCACACGCCTCCTGCGTAAGCACTACATTAGATCTAAGGCTCACAGGGATAGTAGAGGACATTGCACCATGATCACATGTTTCATTACACTTGGAAATCTCTCTGACATGTAGGGTTTCCATGTAAGGGAATTGTGTGTAGCCAAATAAACAACAGCTTGGTTTGCCCCAAATTTCAAATTTTCATTGGGGAGAGGTGCATCTCACCACTAATACCTATCATCTACACCTCGGATCCTCTGACATGCACCCCATATACACCACGTCCACAGAACGTTCTTGACATAAAAGGGGGGGAACTAGACATGCATTCAGGAACAGGAACAAAACATTTCACTCTGGCGGATGACATGACTGAGTAAGAGGCCCCTGTCCAACTTCCAGCAGCTAAAAAGAACGAAGAACCAGCTGAGAATCAACAAATGCAATTAGGTACACCACACATCTCTGATGCTTTTGGTTGATACTTTTTTTCAACTGTGTACCTGGCAGTCACCAGCGTAAATATTTTGCAACCATAACATAATATCATTCATCTTCATACACCTTGTTTACTACTTACAAAATCACTCAGTGTTTATCAAGCATGAAGTATACATATGTCTTTACCAATCACATAGGTATTTCAACCAAACAACCAGGTGGTGTGTTTACACATATATCTTTAATGGCAGCATCATGGTCGCAACATATCTGTTAATGGTATTCTGGGTTATTTTCTGCATTCTTTGCAGTCACATGGTTTGCTGATCAGCTACAGGCCCAAGTGAAATAACAGTATTACAGTCTTGTACTGTTATAATGAAGAGTCTAGTTGGTGCCTAACACTGGAAACCATCAGAACATTAACCCTTTTTTAAATTTTTTAAGATATGGTGGAAATATGGCATCAGGTTACTAACTACAGTTTTAAAAAGAAGACAGAAAATACAGCACTCACAGGGCAGTACCTGCAGATAGACAACATACACAAAGTCGGATAAACACATTTTTAAACTTCAATGAAGCACATGCTGATCACATTACCAGGAGACTATACCATGAAATTTAAAGTATTCACCAAAACCATATATTAAGGAGGGTACACAAACAGTTTTTCATTTTCTGTGCCATGAGGAGACTAACGAAACATCTCTGAGGCAGAGAGTGGTGTTCAGGTACAGCTTCTTCCGCCAGCAACGCACCTGTCAAATACTGGCTCTGTGATTGTACGTGATGTTGGAATGGGTAGGACACAAGCTTGGTATGGAGACACACAATTTACGGGAGGATGGCACACAAGGACGGGTGTGGACATGACACTCACATGATGCAATGGACGGAGGAGCCGTGCTGTATCTTCACCTTGTTCTTCTTGATGCGGATGTTGTCGCTGCAGTTGTAGACGTGGATGCAGCCGTCCTCTGTGCCAAGCCACATGGTGGGCTGGAGAGCCGAGTCCACCTCGTCGCTCGCCTGCGACTCCCCGGCCAGGCAGTCCGACACGCTACGCACCCGCTTCTGCTCCTCTTCTGCGATGCTCTCGCAGTCGTCCTCCTCCGACTCGCTCGACGAGCTGCTGCTGAGGCAACCAGCATGACAATACGTCAGGCCACCTTCGCTCTTATTGTCAGTTCCTTCACTACATTCCTCCCTGCCCTTACTCGACAATGGTCTGACTACTCGCTTCTTGCCTACGCAAGCCAGGTTAAATTCCTGGTGGGATCGTTCCCGGGTTTTTGCACGTAGGAATTGTGCAGGACAATGCCGCTGGCTGGCAGGTTTACTCTGGACTTCCTGTTTCCCCCGCCCTTGCATTCCGGCGCTGCTCTATACTCACCTCGCTTCACCCTCATCGCGGTTCTCAAGACCTCAATGTTAAAAGTCGTCCAATTCTCTCCTGTCTGTCTCTCTTACTCGACAGGGTGCTGCCAGGTAAGACACACATACTGTGTACTACAGTGAAGTGTGCTATGGTTATATACACAGAGACTATGGACCCAATGGAGGCAATTTCATTATTCATGGACAGTGAATCATGAAGGATATTATACAGCCTAAGCACAGATATGTACTAGTCCACAATGTCAGAGCATAAACTCTAACCCCATTTAGTTCTCAATTCTGCTCCTAGAGTGGACTGTATGTAATAATTTGACACAACTGGAAATATCTGTCAATAAAACTTATGGTGTGAACTATTTCTAGTGTGACATTCTGCCAAAAAGGGTAGCAAAAATTCTCACAATGTGGGTATTTTCTCTTATTCTTCAGTTTCATTTTACACTGAGTCATATTATTACTTCATCCCACCAATTTTTTGTACTGGGTTGATAGAAAACAAGCAAAAATTCCCACAGTGAATATTTCCAACTCATTGCTTGCGACTATGTGTGTGCACTGCTTTTTTGTTTTTATGTGCCAATAGGACTTGAGTATAAAGAAATAGTTTTGATATCTGAATAGCTACGAAACAGTATTTTTAAAGTTCTGTATTTTAATTTGGTGCAAATATTCAATCAATATATAATTGATGGATATCTCCTAACTATTATTAGTAGCTTATGAAATCCTACAGATTTAACTAAAAGTTTTGAAAATTTATATAAAATGGATGAGTGAATGCAAGATACTTTCAGGAAAAATTGAAATTACAGCACAAAGAGAATAGCAACTAAAACACTCCATCCATTCTGTAAGCTTGCCAGGACTGACATGAGAGTCCCATCTTAAGTGTTATCACATCCACACTGACCCAACGAAAGGCAGAAAACAGCATGCAGAACTGTTGTCTGTTTTGTCTGTGGCGACAGTTACCTGTCCAGCTGGATGTTCCCTGCAGTCTTGTCAGTGTCCTCCACGGAGATGCTGATACATGCTTTGCTGTTCGTGAGTGGGACCTGGCCAGGCGGCAAAGATGCCGAAGATCTACAAAAGTAACGTACTTGTGTCTTTATAAATTGCCCAAAAGATACTTTAAGGCTTAACAGTATAACACTCTACATAATAACACAAACCAATTGCGAGGTAGGCACACTTAAATAGTCTAAAAGGGAGACGACATACACATTTTGGTCCCTGTTTGGGAGAAACATTATGTGAAATGTGGAATTTGATTGGCATGGATCACCTCAGTGGAGTTTAGTTTATTGCATCCAGAAGATCATTTGAAAGTGCATGAATGTAGACAGATATTGGCTATCTCAAATTTACATGGTATGTTAGGAGGACATTATGGCAAAGCTTGGGCAAGGAAACCTAANGAACATTATAGCAAAGCTTGGGCAAGGAAACCTAAAGTAAGTGGGCGTATCTAGTAGGCAATCATCCTGATCTTTACCTGACTGAAACCAATCATGCATATCTGTAATTTTCCAGATGCTTTAAGTAAATATATACTCATTTGCAAAAAAAAAAATAATCACCGTGAAGGTGCCATCGCAGGGGCATGTAAATGGGTACAGGCACAGGACATGCTGCTATGTATACAGATAACATCAAAATATCGTACCACATCAAGCAGGTGACCAACACATACAGGATGCACTTAGTATGGTGTTGGACCAACTGTAGCACTGAGACATNGGACATTATGGCAAAGCTTGGGCAAGGAAACCTAAAGTAAGTGGGCGTATCTAGTAGGCAATCATCCTGATCTTTACCTGACTGAAACCAATCATGCATATCTGTAATTTTCCAGATGCTTTAAGTAAATATATACTCATTTGCAAAAAAAAATGATCACCGTGAAGGTGCCATCGCAGGGGAATGTAAATGGGTACAGGCACAGGACATGCTGCTATGTATACAGATAACATCAAAATATCATACCACATCAAGCAGGTGACCAACACATACAGGATGCACTTAGTATGGTGTTGGACCAACTGTAGCACTGAGACATGTTCTACTGAGGAAGATCCTGCCACAGCTGGTGCAACAGACCGTCCAAATATGCTGTAGTTACCACTGGCCGTAGTTGCTGTCCAATATGGTCCCACACATTCTTGAAGGGCGGGCGGTCTGGGGACCTTGCTGGCACCAAGGAAGCATGTTGACACCACGAAGACGGGCCAGAGATACCCATTTTGTAAGGAGGACGAGCATTATCCTACTGGAAAATGGGTTTGTCAAGCTGCACAAGGAAGCGGAGCGCATGTTGTCGCAGAATTTCCTGAACGTATCATCACACAGTCAGGTTCCTTCAATCACCATCACTGAGGAATAGCACCTCGTGTGATGACACCTCCTGTTGGTGCAGTGTGTCTACAACGAAGTGTGAATCATGGCACTGGCCAAGATGTCTCCAGACTCGAATTTGGCGGTTGTCTGTATCCAGATAGAACCGTGATTCGTCAACGTACACAATTCGTTGCCAATCCGCAAGCTGCCATGCTGCCTGTTCCCGGCAGGTCACGTGCTCAGCAACGCTCAGGTTGTAAAGGTAGATGTAGTACGGGACGTCACGACGACAGATTCCACTCTTCTAGCCACCTGGATATGGTACTGGTGGACACAGGCTGTCGTGACATGTCCCTGGATGATGCGCAGCGATGCCAGTGAAGTGCTTACATCCTGTCGCTGATGAAATGATCCTCCCTGCTGGTGGTCTGCAGGGATCGGCCCGAGCCTTCCTGATGGGTGTGCGTACCCTCCTGTTTCCACTGCATCTAACACCACCTCACAGTGTAGGCAGAAGTGTTCGAGTGATGAGTAATATGCTGAAACGTCCAACTTGCCTCTTGGAGGCCAACGATGTGGCCCCTCTCAAACTCATCCAGCTGGGCGAGGGCTTGTCAAATATGATGTTAGGGCGTGCTGCGTGTTCACTGAACTTGGCTCTGTGGCTCACACTGCTACTATGGCCTTATTTGGCGTCTTGCAGATGTGTATGCCCCCTAGTGGCACATCCGCATCAAGCAAACTGCATTTTTAACACAAATGAGACACATGTCAGGCTATGACGACACTGTGTGGAAACCTTCATTTCACTTGCACAATTCATTCATGGTAACAAATGTTTTTGAAAATGAGTGTACTATCCCACTAAATTATGAGAAATAAAAAGGCAATATCTCCAATAGCTTATTTAACAAAACNTTGAAAATGAGTGTACTATCCCACTAAATTATGAGAAATAAAAAGGCAATATCTCCAATAGCTTATTTAACAAAACAGTTTTCTGAACCTGACTACAAGCTTTATAAAATATGCTCCAAAAATAATTTCTATATAGAATGTAATTGATGTAATAAAAAATGTATGTAGACTTTATATGCATCAGCTAATAGTGTCCCATCTGGTGGGTGACATTTTCAACAAATATGTNTAAAAAATGTATGTAGACTTTATATGCATCAGCTAATAGTGTCCCATCTGGTGGGTGACATTTTCAACAAATATGTACAAGCAGGAATGAGGGAAAAGGACAAACAAACAAAATGGCTGGTGAATCTAGTAGGTAAACTAAGGACGATGTTTATTCAGACATTTCAGATTTCAGTGTCCTTAGGATGATATTACATGGTGGCAGCGGTGGTTCATACATAGTGGAATGGTATAATTAACCACGTGAGACAACTGGACACTTGCAGAAGAGAGGAAATCATGTCCGTCTCGAAGAACATCGTTTCTGGCGAGCAGGGGGGGGGGCGGCACCTAACCTACACCCGCCTCCCAGCCATGGACTTTGCGGTTCTGGCATCGTGGGAAGCATGAGAAAGAAGGTTTTGAAGGTAGATGTCTGTGGCCCGTCACAGCACAAAAAATGATAAAGTAAAAATCGACTTATTATATGTAATGGGCGATCGAGCGCAGGAAATTTGGGTGCAGTTCCAACCTCGACCCACAACATATGAATGGGCGTTGCAAGCATTCGAAGAATACTTTATTCCTAGGAGAAATATAATATTTGAATGGTTTTGGTTCAATTTTAGGTCGCAATTACCAGGGGAAATAGTTGCAGATTTCATCACAGTGATCCATACATTAGCAGACCATTGCAACTATGGAAAGTTAAAACCGGAACTCATATGTGACAGAATTGTAGTGGGTGTGACAGATACCAAAACCAGTGAGCAGCTTCAGCTGAGATCCAAACTGACACTGGAACAAGCATTTCTCACAGCAAAGCAAGCGGAACTTCAGAGCAGCCAATCTGCGGGGCTCCACAAAGAACAGCAGAATCGTTGGATGTAAGTTAACCGCGTACAGACGAAAAACCGATCTCAGCAGTCTATACCCTTCAGGAGCCAGTTAACATCTCAGGGGGAGGCCTGCATATAGTGCAGTGTCAGTCTTTCGGTCTGAAAGTGCATGAGTGATCTAAGTGTC
This sequence comes from Clitarchus hookeri, assembly GCA_002778355.1. Taxonomy (NCBI): domain Eukaryota; kingdom Metazoa; phylum Arthropoda; class Insecta; order Phasmatodea; family Phasmatidae; genus Clitarchus; species Clitarchus hookeri. The sequence continues at coordinate 296,557 of NQII01001077.1, read as the reverse complement.
CGGCGAGAAATGTAAAATGTTCAATTGCGAGAAAGNTCAGTCTTTCGGTCTGAAAGTGCATGAGTGATCTAAGTGTCCGGCGAGAAATGTAAAATGTTCAATTGCGAGAAAGAGGGCAACCGGGCGTCCATGTGCAAAGTCAGTAAACAGAGCAGAACTCAAGTGAGCCTTGTGTAAGAGGGAGGACANTCAGTCTTTCGGTCTGAAAGTGCACGAGTGATCTAAGTGTCCGGCGAGAAATGTAAAATGTTCAATTGCGAGAAAGTGGGCAACCGGGCGTCCATGTGCAAAGTCAGTAAACAGAGCAGAACTCAAGTGAGCCTTGTGTAAGAGGGAGGACANTGGGCAACCGGGCGTCCATGTGCAAAGTCAGTAAACAGAGCAGAACTCAAGTGAGCCTTGTGTAAGAGGGAGGACAAGTACAAGAAAGTGTCAGTGAATATTTCGGACAAGTACAAGAAAGTGATAGCTAGTATTTCGGACAAGTAGAAGAAAGTGACAGTGAGTATTTCCTGGGCAGTTTAGAAATTGGTTCATTGGGAACCAGTAAGTGGACAACCTCTGTTTTATGTAACTGATTTTAAGACTAGTGTAGAATTTCTGATAGACAGGGACACAAACATAACCTGTGTAATGCCAGAGGTTGTTCCTGATGAGTTAAGGGAAAAGGTGAAACAGTGCACAAAAATAATTTCAGGGCCAGATGGAAATAAATTGTCGGTTAAGGGTTATTTAGAACATCGACACTGCCTGTCAATGGTGTCTGGCGCCTAGTCGGGTTACCCTCCCCAACAATCACTCCTTTAAAACCCTCCAACCAGCGTTAATTGGCTGCTAATGTGGGGGGTACCCTTCCCTCATTTTCCTTCTTCAAGAAAATACAGCCCAGAAAAACGCAAATTTTAACCGCAACTTCAAAATTTTATTCAACAAATTTTCCATCCTTTTTCTTCCCAACTGCATCAAGATTGCACCTTGGGAGCACTGTGAACAACGTGGGGCAACGATCGGATGCCAGCCCGATGTCCAGAGAAGCCCTTGCACGGGGGAGAAAAAGTGCGCCAAAACCAGTTTCGCAGTCGCCATTGCATCAACGGCACAGGACATGCGCAGCAATTCGGCCATATTAGGGACAGTGACGCGTCACCACCCCTCCTCCTCCAGCGCCATCAACTACGCAGCGAGAGCGGACGGGTGCACCTGCACTCACCACCCTCCATGCCCGGGTTCAGCTGCAGTGCACATAAACAACGGCTGGCCTGACACATGACGGCATCCCGACGCCTCTGTGTTGGCAGTGCGGGTTTTTCGCAGGGTACCAGGAAATTCCTGAGAATTAACCTACACTGCGGCTTGGTGGCGCAGTAGAAACCACCTTGTGAAGTAGTACCGCAAGTGTTTATTTCGTTGGGTGTGAAAGCTGTGCTGCTCTGCTGTCCAGTTGGAACGCTTGGACTGAATACAGGAATTTGGTGCCGTGCGCTGCCCCCCACCCTCCTCAACAAGGGGCGGATGGTGACAACGAATTAATGCCATTAGTCAACCTTGTTAGCCAACAAGTGTGTTGCCACAAGTCCTTAATCTGCTAAGAGGGCAGTGCGAGAACTAGGGTAAAGACAGCACCGGGTGGGGCGGTGGTTTCAGACCACTTGCCCCAGCCTGAGGCATCAGCCTCTGATGCTGTGATCTCAAGTTATCAAGTTATCTCAAATGGCCAACAAAATGGAGACCTGGTACTCCGAGTACCAGAGTCCACCCACGAAAGTGTATACCGGACAAATGGTAGAAAGGAAGTTATTCCTAGAAACTTGCACTGTCAAAGCAAGGGAATCCAGACTGGAGCAAAACAGATTACTTCGAGAGGATGTTAGATGGCAAAACAGTATGGGCCCAGCTGCTCCCTCCCCACCGTTTGCAACGACCACGATGCAGAGTAGCGCGGGCGTGCCTGACCTGCAGTGAATTCTCGTCACCCACTGTAGCCGACTGCTCGTACCCAAGCAGCAGGAAAAAGTTCCACTGCGCCAAAGACAGCACAAAGGGACCGTATAAACTGTGGCCTAGACGCCACCGGACCATAGCCTGTTTCTGCTGTGCCTAGGGGCGCACGGCCCGCAGACGGTCTCTGCATAGGGGGGCGTTTGACGCAGAACGGCGTTCTGCCCTCTAGACCGTCTGCCACACCGCGTGCCCAACTCCATCGCATCAGCACGCACGGCATACACGAGCACACGATGCCTTCGTGCAGGGCCAGTGAGTAGAGTATAGAGTACAGTGCAAGTGAGAGCAAGACAGTGTTACCTTTCTCCCCCTCCCCCTCGACCGGAGAAGGGCGGCGCGGAGGGATTTCAAAATCAGAGTTGCGGGGCAAAAATTAGAGTAAAATTCAGTATAATTCAAAATGACATAGGGACGCGTGCAACACCCGAAAGACGTCCCAGCAACATTTCTCCAGTATTTGTTTTTGTTTATTGTTTATGTGAGTGCCTTGTGTTCACCTCGTGACGTCACCCTCATTTCGCCTAACTACTTAAGCATTATTGCAAGTGTTGTGTATGTAAGTTTCATTGTTGAATTTTTGGGGTATGTTTTGCAAGAGCAAGTGTGTGTATTTTGTTGTTCATATAGCATGCAAGTAGTTCCAACGCCAACTCGCCGCCAAGCTGTGGCTGCGCGTTCCCGCCATACAGTAGTCATCATCCAAGAGTCAGAGGGGTCTGTATGCGTTGTATCGCGCTCCGGGTGCATTCATGTTTTTCGAGCCAACCATGTAGATTTCAAAAGACTTAGTAAATTACCGGAACCTGTTTGTTTCTAGCACCCGTAGACGCCACCCTTTCTTTCCCGGGACTAGCATCACCCGGGACTAGCATCACCCGGGAAAGCTTAAGTTTTCCTAGTAATTGTTAACCACGCGTTCGCGTGTTTTCTGCAGTTTAGCCTACCTACCTGGTCAGGATCCACATAAGTTGCACTTTTCAGTGAGTTTGTGTAAAGTGCAGCAAAAAATATACGACAGTTTTCAAACTATGTGTTTTTATTTCTGAGCACAGCCCACGAGGCATTTTGGGGTAAGGGTCCCCTACAACACGCAGTCAAATGTGTCCCCTCAACCACTTAATTATGTGCAGTTTTAGTTAAATCATTTCTCATCACAGTTTAAAGCGTGTTGTTGAGCCTTAATATGCGCACTTCATTCAGAAAGTAAGTACCAGGCACGAGGAAGTCTACCTTCTTCAGCATCATTGGGGGTGTTTTCAAGAATCCAACCACCGAGGGAACGGCCTACGTCCGGGTGGTCGGCAGCTCGACCCTGAGAGTACCAACAACTTTACCTCGACACCGCCAGGTGACGGTGTCTGACGCCTAGTCAGGTTACCCTTCCCAACAATCACTCCTTCACAGTCCCCCGACCAGCGTTTAAGTTAGTGTTGAAATAGAATGCAAAACCATTTGTGCAGTCAGTTCCGAGAGTGGTGTCCATACCTCTATTCGACAAGCTCAAAGCCGAATTTGACAGGTTAATTAAGTTAGGCATTATAGAACAAGTGACCTAGCAAACAGATTGGGTGGCCTCCATTGTAGTGTTTCCCAAGGGTGATGCAGTGCGCATTTGTGGTGACTACACAGAGTTAAATTACTACATCAACCGTCCCCATTTTCCAATTAAAGGTGTGGAAATCAAACTTGCGCAAGTTAAGGGAGCTCAAATTTTTCTAAACTAGATTGCAACTCTGGGTTTTTTAAAATGGCACTGGATAAAGAGTCAGCTACTGACCACCTTTATCACACCTTTTAGGAGAGACTTGTTTAAAAGGTTACCATTTGGCGTTGCTTGTGCTCCTAAATATTTCTCTGTAAAAATTGCTCGAGTTTTAGAGGGTATTTCAGGTGTAGGAAATATATTAATTTTTGCAGAAATCATTGCAAACATGATGGATTACTGAGCGCAGTTTTGTGTAGATTGGAGGAGGAGGGCATCACACTCAATGCTAGAAAAAGCTTTTTTAGGGTCACTAAGGTGAAATATCTAGGAATCATGCTGTCAGCCGAGGGTATTCAGATTGACTCAGGGAGACTTCAAGTGTATTAGGAACTTCGTACAACCTACCACAAAAAGTGAATTTTATTAGTTCCTGGGTGTGGTAAATTTCTCAGCACACTTTCTTCCTAGGAAATCACAAGTGTTAGAACAGTTGTTTGCACTTCTAAAGAATGGCATTCGAAAAAATTAAAAACATGCTTTCCAAAGCACTTACTTTGGCTTTCTTTGACCCCAGTATGCATCATCTTAATTGCAGACGCCAACCCATTTGGTCTGGTGTGCTGTATCCTCCAACAGTCTGAGAATTCATGGCAGGTCATAGGATATGCCTCCCGTACTTTTTCCACAATGGAAAAACATTATTCCCAGATTGAGAAGGAAATATTAGCTCTGACATGGAATTGGAGGGGGGTGGGGGGGCAGAGAGGTTCCAACAATTCTTAATTGGTATACCCATCATTTTGGAAACAGACAACAGACCACAAACCTTTACTACAAATATTACACATGAAACCTATATATCAGTTATCACCCTGGTTACAGTACTTTAGGATCCGCCTAATGAATGAGATTTGATTACACGATTCTCTATGTACCAGGGAAAAACTTTGTAGTAGCACTCACTCTTTCTCGTAATCCTGGGAATTCATCCTCAACAGGATGGGAGGAGGAATTAACTCAAGCAGTGGAAGCCTTTGTACGACACATCCTGTCAACGTATCTAGTCAAAGATAAGTTTTCGCTAGTTATTCAGCAGGAAAAGGAGCGGGATTCAGTTTGTAGGAAACTAAAGTTATATGTCCAGACAGGGTGGCCAGAGATGGGGGACCTTCCAGAGGAATTGCGATCATATTACCAGTTCCGACATGAGATCACAGAAGAGAAGGAACTCTCATTGAAAAGTACTTGTCTGGTTATACCACTTCCCCTACAGCATCAATGTCTGCAGTTCACCCACTCAGGCCATCAGCGAATTACAAAATGCCGAGAAAGAGAGCCAAAATGTCGGTGTGGTGGATGGGGTTGTCCACACTGTTAGAAAGCTTAGTATGTAATTGAACAGGTCGGTCCGGAACCGAGGTCATGTATAGTGAAAACGGGTTAAAGGAAATTTCTGCGTAATAGATGGCTTTTAGTGCCAGCTCCATACAAAGAGGATAGGACAGAAGTTAATGTGGGTGAAGCAGTAGGACGGAACATAGAATTCAGAGAGGATCTTGGGGAGGTAGATGGAGATGAGGCGGATTTCAGAGTATTTGAGGATAACGGTTTCCAAGGATTTGATGGGGACAGAAACACTAAATTTTCCGAAAACTGTTCACTAAAGGATAAGTCAATGAGTGAGGGAGCGAAAGAGCCAGAGATAAGGATGTCGAAGAGGCAGGTAAAACCACCCAATTGGATGAATGAGTTTGAGTTGAAATTAGACCTGAAGTCAGGTCTGTAATGTACATTAAAACCTGTACCCCAATTGTAAAACGTAGACTAGTTGGTATCAGGCTGCACAAAAGGGTAAATCTGTGAAAAGGGATATCATGTGGTAATAGATGGGGTTAAGGATTGTAGGGTTTACAAAGGTGTGAAATTGTAATGTTTATAATGGTTTACATTGTAATGGTGTTAATGTATGAAATTGTAATGCTGTACAGGTGCTAACGTTGTTTGTAATGGTATTATGGTTTACAAAGGTGTGAAATTGTAATGCTGTAATATTTGTAATAGTGTTACTTGAAAGGAAGGATGTACAAGCAGGAACTAGGGAAAAGGACAAACAATCAAGATGGCTGATGAGCCTAGTAGGTAACCTAAGGACTATGTTTATTCTGACATTTCAGTGTCCTAAGGATGATAGTACAAAATATACATAATTTATTGTTGAAGTCCATGCAATGCTGATTTTAAGAAAACTTTGGCCCGCTGGGCCATCACTTCTGTGCTTTTCGTATCAAAATGTTATAGCGTTGATGAGATATTAATTATGTCTATCTGAATGCCCCTGTCTCTTTTTGATTACATACTGCAGCACTGCATCCAGAGCATTACATCAGCAACTGGTTTTACAAGTAAGATCTCCCAGGAACTTTCCAAGGCATTCAGCGTAGCCTAACTTCAAACATGAACCAGCAATATGTTTAATGTTTATGCGTGTGCATACCTACATATATAACACATTAATGCTAACAAAAGAAAAAACTAGCATCTCTGTCAGTGCAGTCCTGATAGGCTAATTAACACAATTCCATGCGCAGGGTTGTCACACTGCACACCTTCCTGATTTCAAGTGTAGTCTTGGTTTAAATAGGTATATTAAGTGAATGAATTTTTTGTCAAGGGTGTTTTCAACTTATTTTTCCCAGGTTAGCATATGGAAAAGCATGCACCAACATCATCAATTTATTTGGAGTGATGTAGCCAGTGTTAAACCACTTGACTCACATTTGGGAGAACCCAGGTTCAATTCCCAGTCAGGTCATACTAATTTTGGTTTCCCAAAGTTTGCTGAAATCACTCCAGGAAAAATCTGGGATGATTCCTTAATACAGGCTCTGGCCAATTCCTTTCCATGTTTCATAAATAAATAGGTTTCCATTATCAAGGCTTTTTGCAATGGCACTTAAAAACCACCAAATAATAAATAAATATGTAGACAGAACCTCACTGTTTTAACCCTTTTGTTAAGTCCATCTCTCTTTAAAAACACAATTTTGAGGAACTGTAAAAAAAATATGTAAAAAATCAAGTTGGAAATTTTAAGGGAATCAGCTGAAAAATAAGTCCCTATGCATTGTGTTTCTCATGTCAAACACTGCTTTAAGCAGTGAATATCTAAAAATAGATACCATCCCCATTTTGATGTATAGGGCTCAGGATGGGTAAAAATCTGTCAGATTTTCGAAACCCTTTATTAAGACCATCCCTCACTAACAATCCTATTCCTGGGAACCGTGAGGGGTCTTAACAGTGGGGTTATGCTGTAAATAATAAATCTCAGAGTCTTCTTCCATCCTATGCAACTCCAGGTGCTGGATGGGTGATGCTCACCGGGTGCCGCAGACAGGAATGGAAGCAATGCAGAGGATGCGGGCATTGCAGACGCCATTGCAGGAGACGACAGTGGGCTCAGGCTGGAGACTCAGCACGCACACCTGCCCCACGTAGCCGTCGCTGTTGCACACCCACACGTCCCGCATGTTGTGGGCATTCAGCCCCAGCGTGGGTGCCGCGCACGTGAACTGCAGGCCTGCCCGCGTCTTGCGTATCGGCAGGGGTGAGATGAACTCTGGGCTGGGCCGCCGGTCAGCAGATAGTGCTGCGACAGATGAAACATCAGAATGTGTTTCAGTACAGCATACAAAGTTTCCTCGACTTTAAAAGCTACAAATCTATGGTATTTATAAATATTATATGTAACTGTATCATGCCCTTGGATGTTTACTTGTGAAAATGTGGAAAAGGTGTTGTGTAGGATTACTGTATTTAGTTATTCCAGAATGGCCAGTAAGTAAATAATTACCTTAACAATTGTTTACTGTCATTAAGCTGTATATGATTTGAATGAAGATAAAATCACATCATTTTTGGTTTACCAATACTTTCCATTATTAATTTTTTCACACCACTCTATCCTTTTCTCTTTTGAGTAATAAGGCCTTTGAAACAGACATTTGATTGTCTTTACAATTAAAAGCTATGTAGTTTGTAAGTAATTTTAATTTGTATAAATTACAAAATATTACCAGAACTTAAACTGTAACAACTTCAAAAAACCTCTGCATTATGGACTAAAATGAAAAAATTCAACAACAAATTTGATCTCGTCATTACGGTGAAAAATTAATTAATTTCAATCTGACCCTTCAAAGAGCATGCGGTAACTAGGCTATTTTCATGTTTGTAAAACACAAAACATGTAGGCTTACATGTTTAACCTTTCTGTGTATGCGTGTGGAGCAATAAAACAATTTACACCACACATGGCACTCAAGAAGTGACGAAGGACTTCTTCAAATGTGTGATAATATGTTTGCGTTATTATGTCAAATAGTTGTGCACAAAAAGGATAAAGACGGTAGAAGCTCCTTGTTACAAAGGGACACTCAGCTACTTGGGTTCCAACTTGGTGCTCGCGACAGTAGAGATACCGGGATTTCAAAATATTTTAACTTTACAATACACAACATGAGCACAAACAGAATTGGAGATATAGAATTATACTTCCATTACCGTAATCAGCAATAAAACACTGCTATTCATCTTGCCTAGCATATTAACTACAGTCCCTTCTGTATTGTTTGCTATTTTTTGTGTGTCTCGTGTCCTTTACCCCGCCTGCTCTGTGGTCAGATGACATTAGCTCAGAGTTGTATAAAGGACCTGGTTAACCTTCCCCATCTTTCAAATACATATGCATTGAATTCATAGCCAAAACTTCTGAATGGGCAAAATAAAGTTTGGCTGTAATTAGGATTATCCTTTACCATTTCTGTAAGCATCTTCAATAAATGAATATGCCAAATGCAATGAACGAGGTATTCAGATGGTGCCAATGAAGACCATAGGCATCCACAGTGTTAGGTAATGGGAGGTGCGACCTGCAAAATTAATATCCACATTTACCATATTAAAAATACAAAGTAAGAATAAAATTTAACATATTTATCACAAATTATTTATGCCATACAAAACCTGTTTTGAATTCCGTGGTCATTTCAAGCATGTAGACTGTCTAGTGAAAATACAAAATTAGCTCGATTCTTCTTTTTTTCCTAATGACATGTAGTCTTTTTAGAGTAAAATTTCCAACTGGATTGGAGTCAACACACATCTGACACGGCGTGAACTTGTGCAGAAATTAAGCATTTAAGAAAAAGATCCGAACACAAACTGAAATGTAAACAAGACTGAATGTGGACTGAAAATTGTGTTGAGCAATCTACTGGCGAATGGCTTAACTAGAAAACAAACAACCAACGAACAACTGAGAATTGTCATTGCTTTGGTCGTAATTCATGCAAATGTTCTACCTCTATCTCTGAGAGCATGTTTATCTGCTTCTTTTTCTTGCTGCACATTTCCAGTCGATCTAATCACAAGCAAAGAGGATGAAAAAGCTTCTTCAAAATGGCTTCTTACATGTTTTGCTTTAATTCCCTGTTCATTAATTATGGCAATGTTTAGAGTAAACTTTCGATCCGGATTCTACAGTCCAGTCCACCTCGGTGACGAGACTGGGTTACCTCACTCCAGTCCTATCTCAGTCTAGTCTGGATGTGTTTACGGTAAAATTTCAATCAGGATTCTGTAGTCCAGTCCGAGTTCGATTCAGATTGAAATGTTACTCTAAAGGTAGTAAGTACGGAATACGGGGTGCAGCACCACCCTGCACACGTCTATGGTAACGACATAAAACCAAAAATTAAATAAACATTAAAACAGGAACAACACAAGTTATAGGGTAACATTGGTTCAACAATTTGGAGCAACAAATATTATTTTTAAAAATGTTTATAATTTTTCCACGCTATGGTTTGCTCTACAATTTTCAGCATTTAAACCTGTGTATTATTCAGCGGAAGAGAATATCATCCACACGTTTGTACATTCCATAAACACATGTTTTTTTTTTGCATGAAACAACAAAACAAGCGTGTAAAAGCACTCACCTAATTTCTGTTTAGCTTCATTGAACGTTTCCTCCCAACTTGTCCGCTTGTCTGGCTTCGTAAAGACCACTGATATGTTCTCGATTCCACTTCTAGTAGGACAGGGGAACACAAGCAATAAGAAGATGCGGAGGGCATCATGGTGCAACTATTACTTTTTTTAACAGTGTTATTTTTTGAAGTTAAATTCAAGCATATACCTACATTAATTGGAGTAAAAAATATTAATGGAAATCTGCTGCTAATTAGGAAAGTGTAAATGCAGGTCACAAGGAGTCAGAAGGTGGTCAAATTCTTATGATTTCTTGTACTCTCTTGTCTGCTGTATTTAAAAATTTTATTTTTAGTTTGAATAATTTTTAACGATAGGGAAAACATTTTAAGTGCTATAATTTGCGTTATATTATTAAATTTATCAGTATAATAAGCACTAGTGCAAAACCCTGAAATTTTGAACAAGAATAACAGAAAAAGAAATGTTGAGTAGTAAACAAATTCAAGGATTGCCAATCGCAGATTCATTGGGCAATGATATTATAATTCATACAAAAAGTTAAGCATAAACAAAATGAAATACTGTTTCTTGATCATTGACAGGCATACTTTAGAGCTATGAGATGTGATAAGTAGAAGCTGTAATAAATGTAAATGTATTCCAATATTCTNTTCCGATATTCTTTTTTTTGTTCAAGCAAAATACAATACAAGATTTGTATTTGGACCCATGGTACAGGAAGCATGCGAATGAGGTATTTTTAGCTGGTGGCACCCCTAGCAGAGGCAGCAGTATAAATGGAGTGAGAGAAAACAATGAGCAGGCACATTACAGACGATACAATAATCAATAATGTCACTGGGAGAAACATTTGCAATAATTGTCGTAGGGTTTCAGAAAGTACTATTTTTGTCNCTTTTTTTGTTCAAGCAAAATACAATACAAGATTTGTATTTGGACCCATGGTACAGGAAGCATGCGAATGAGGTATTCTTAGCTGGTGGCAGCCCTAGCAGAGGCAGCAGTATAAATGGAGTGAGAGAAAGCAATGAGCAGGCACATTACAGACGATACAATAATCAATAATGTCACTGGGAGAAACATTTGCAATAATTGTCGTAGGGTTTCAGAAAGCATTATTTTTGTTTTAATTTTTATTTTTCGAAAGTCTACTTAAAAAAAATGTAAATTTTTGAAATTTTAATGAGGGTATAAACATATCNTTTAATTTTTATTTTTCGAAAGTCTACTTAAAAAAAATGTAAATTTTTGAAATTTTAATGAGGGTATAAACATATCCAACATAAAAGAAAGCTTAGGGCATGAAATACACGGAGAATGTTTTTGACAGAAATGAATGTAAACAAGCCCTCCTACAACATCCAACATTCAGGTACCTAATTTAAAGTATTTTTACACCACAGAAATGTTGTGCTGTATTAAGTAAACGTGATTTTTAACCCTTTCCCAGTTTAATTAAATCCACTAAAATTTTTCCAAATCTGACCAATTTATTTTATATTCTATATTTTGTCTGCCAACCTTTTGACTCGCATTCGGGAGAACCTGGATTCAAATTCAGGACTGGCCATAGTGATTCCAGTTTTCCACAGTTTCCTGAAATCACTCCGGGCGATTGCCGGGATGGTTCTTTAACACAGACCTTGGCCAATTCTTTGCCTATTCCTGCTTCTCTGAGCAACTTGCTTCTTCTCTATTGACCTCACTGTCAAAAAGACATTAAGCTCTACCTGCCTACCCTGGATGGCTCGAGGTTGGGGCTGCACTCACTGTGTGTTGACGGTGAGCTCCACGTAGGCTAGCTGGGAGTCTGTGTTCTGGCGGTCAGCCAGCTGCTTGGCAAGCGCAGACAGCATCTCCCTCACGTACTCCTCCAGCTGGGCGTGCGGGCAGTGCAGCGTCGCCACCAGGTCCGAGATCTTGCCCAGCGTCCCCACATCCTCGGTCAGGTACGCCATCTCGCACAGCATCCGCCGCAAGTTCTCGTCCTTCGCTGCACAACACCACACACACTCGTCCAGAGACAGAGCCAGTCCTGGCGACCTACGTAGGTTACAGACTGGTGGTGGGTGGTACTCGGTTGTGCTGCATGGGTGTGTAATTTTTCCATCTATACTTATATGAAATGTCATGACAATGGATATGAAATTTGCAAGAAGCATGATGACAGTAGAAAAGAGGGAAAGAATTCAAAATGAAGCGGTAAAATAGAAGAGAAAAGATACAGAATTTCCAGAGATAACAGGTGAAGCAAGAACGAGATGATGAATATTAGCTGTAGGCTGAGAAGGCAGGTTGAAGAAGTCAAAGAATTATTTATTCTAACCAAACAACAACATTATGTTTAAATTGTTAGAGTTTGTATGTAAAATGATTTAGTGTTAAATTTATTTTCATATAAAATTTACTACATATCCACTTAATGTTTGAAAACGTTATAGCCTTCAAGCTCAAGACTAGACTAAGCCGTTGCACAATTTTAGCTTGGAAGAGAAAGCCATGCAAGGCTGATGCCATGCAGAGAAATCCATGGCTTTCTGCTCCACTGACTTTCAATACTAGTAATTTTATTCTTATACACTTTAATTTATTCCCTCAGATGTCCACTCCACCCTATGAAGTTAATAGAAATAATATTTTTGCAAATTCTAATACTGCAGATTTTTGACTTCTATTAAATCAGAATTGAACTATGCCAATTGAAATTAACGTGCAAACAAGAGAGTCCTGCGTATTATGTCAGATTAATGCNTAAATCAGAATTGAACTATGCCAATTGAAATTAACGTGCAAACAAGAGAGTCCTGCGTATTATGTCAGATTAATGCACAGTGTAACAAAAAACTTTGTCACAGTCTTGTGAAATTATTTTGGAACTCATTACGGTTTTCTACAGGTTACCATCATCTGTATCACACATGATCTGGGGCCTTGAACACCGAGTGACGTGCTTTCAAAATTTTGACATAAATAACATAAAAATATTTTATGGTATTAAAAACAAAACAAAGTGTACCAAACGGAACCATCTGAAACAGTACATCTGTGAAGCAGTGCCACACACNGTGGTATTAAAAACAAAACAAAGTGTACCAAACGGAACCATCTGAAACAGTACATCTGTGAAGCAGTGCCACACACAATACACAGGCTGATAAAACCACGTACCTCGCACAACCTCCAGGTCCTCCAGAGGTATCCTCATGAGCAGTTTGTACTTGTTTGCTTCCAGTGCACTCGTCACTGTCCCGGGCGAGTTCCTGCCACACACAATACAACTTCAATTCCTTTACATCTAATTTATCTTCCACACACAAGTAATTATTCTTATGCATACTTCTTTCCTGAGTCTAGCCCCACAGAGGTTAACATGGAATACATTAAAGACGAGACATGTTTATTTACCTACTGTAAATATCTTAAGGTGGTTGCCTAGTGAGGGGTATATTTGTGTAAGGCAAAAATCAATGAATCACTATGGGCATCACTGACTGGCGTATATAAAGCAGTATTGCCTTTACACGCAAGCCGGTGAACTAGTCCACAGTGGTTGCATTTTGGGACAATACCCCTCTCGCTACTTGCACTGTGTAAACAGACATCTGATATAGCGTCCCAGTCGCTCTATACCGGTCGACAGGTTGTTGTTGNTCGCTACTTGCACTGTGTAAACAGACATCTGATATAGCGTCCCAGTCGCTCTATACCGGTCGACAGGTTGTTGTTGAAGTGAACGACACGTGATTGTGAGTAGTTATGGCTGAAAAGGGCAAGAAAACTGTGAAAGACAAGANGTTGTTGTTGAAGTGAACGACACGTGATTGTGAGTAGTTATGGCTGAAAAGGGCAAGAAAACTGTGAAAGACAAGAAAGACAAACCTACAAATACTTTCTGTATGACTGATGAACAAACTGCACAGTTTGTCCGCTTATATAGAGAGCGTGAAAATCTGTGGAATGTTTACCTACCGGAGTATCGTAATCGTGATGCTCGGAGTGCAGCTCTGCAGGCGTTAGTGGATGAAATGAACATAGAACATTTTACAACCAAGGAAGTTGCAAAGAAAGAGAAAAGTTGGTGTTGTACTAACCATTTGGAGGTTTCGAAAATCGAAAAAAGTAAACACAGCGGTGGAGGTACTGACTTTGTGTACAAGCCAACATTCTTATGGTTTGAATATATGGAATATATTATGGGTACCATCAACACCAAGGCTAAAGCAAAAGCAAGCAACTTGGTAAGTACTGTATTGCCATATATTAAAAATAATATAGCAAGTACTTTGCTAAGAAAGCATATTGTTTATGCACATTAAAATAGCAAAGTATGTTTAATCAAATTCTGAGGAACACATTTGTGTATCTCTCTCAGTTAGATATTTTTCAGACTTTGGGCAAGAATTCCCAGATTTGAACCCAGGTTAGATCGCTTTCCAGATAATATTGGGTACCTATTAAAAAAAAGACAATTGCCAGTAAAACTAGATGTTTTTGAAAAATTAGAGAAAGTAAATAAGTGCTGTAAACACAATTACTGTTTCCTATAAATAACATTCTATGAAAAAATCATTAACAGAAATAAACCGATTCAATACAATAATGATTTGATTTCTACAAAATTAACTCGCGTAATTGAATAATGCATACAGACGCAACGTAACTACTTGAGTGTAAAATCATGAGCACTGTAATTAATTATTTTGTCCAAGTTTTGTATGTTTTGCAATTTTACTGAAATAATTTTTAGTTTATTTAGTATAATTTTGCATTTATGTCAAGGAATGTACTGATGTGATGAAAAATAATTTTTAAGTCTTTGATAATATGCCACTTTTAAATATTCCATAAGCCTGGATTAATTTTTAGTTTGTTATTTAGATTTGTTTAGCATGAAATATAATACCTGTTCTTACATAATAGAAAAACTATGATCAAGTGTTTTATAAATCAGTAAAAAACATTTTTTTACATGCCTTTTACTTAGCTTGTAAACAAGTACGTATTTATTAAATTTAAAAAAATTATTGGTTCAATGTGTACTTGTCAACATAACCCTTTGATTCAATATTCAATTTGAATTCGCGAATATTTTAAAAAGTTTGCTTCGAATTTGCTTCAAAATTAAAATTCTTGCTTCGCCCACCCCTAGCGGTGACACTATAATTTTATTCAACATGACTCTTTAGCAAAATCGAGTGTGTGCCTCTATCATAAATAGTTTCAAATGTAACCGACTTGTGTATTTTGAGATACAGCAAAACAAAAAAGCCATTTTAGCTATGATGGAGGGCGAGCAAGGGAGGGGGGGAGGACATTAAAAAAATATTTCCAATGTGCGTGATGTCTTGAAAGTACCATTCCGTCATTGTCTGGAATGTGCAGGTAAATCTAATGGAGGCACATTAAATAGTTTTGTCATAAGACACATTTTTCAAGCATGCTGCAATACAATGAATTTGAAGCATAAAGTAGGCGACCACCTTTTAAATGCAGGTAGACAAAAGATAAAAATACTTACCTAACTTGTTAATGATTTTTTTTATGTTATAGGCAGACGGGGAAGTATTATTTTTTATGGAACAATGGCAGGAATGTGAAATGATTGTGTTAAATGCAACAATCATGTAACAAGATTTTAGTTTAAATGGAAAATTTTATGTCAGAATCTCTTCCCCTTCACCAATGATGTTGATTCTTTTTAGGCATTACAAATAAATTACCCAAATATGACTGAGTTCAGTAGAGCAATAAGTCTCTGAGTGAGGACGAAGTGAATGTACGCAAGTCATATATGGATTACTTTATACAAAATGGGGAAGAATAAGGCCTGTTACACACAACAAAGTGAAATGAGAGATGAGCACTATGAAAAGTGGACCATTTAAACCACTCTTTCTCACGCATTGGTACATATCCAAACACAATTTCTTGACATCTTAGTTACACCGTAAAAAAATTGTTTGTTAAATTTTTTACTTAGATGTTGAAAACTCTATTTCTAAAAACACTTTTAAAAAATCTTAAATTAGAAAAACATATGAAACATGACAGTAGAGACATAGCCTTAATGAAGATGATTCTACTGTATTAACATGCAATTAATTATTATAAGGAAACTTAAGAAAATCTGACAACTGGCTTTTGTACGATGTGGTAGTAGACAGTAAGGCTGAAGATGATGGGACATCTGTATGTGATGCCTTAGCATACTTGGCTCATGGGCAGTGTCATTTGGCAGACACGTTAACCTTTTTATTGAATACTTATTGTGCTTTGCATACTGTAATAATAATAACATGTATGTCATGCACAACATACTTTTATTATAAGTACTGTCAAACTAAAGATGCCCATAAATAAGGCCAAGAAAGAGACCAACTACAGGGAAATGGCGGTGTGAACCCCCTGATCTCTCCTCTCGCTAATGATGCTCTGACGGGGCAGCAGATGACCCCAGGAGAGACAGGAAGGTTGTTTACATACGTGGAGGGCTTGCGCATGGTGCCGGAGCGTCGCTTGATGCTGGTGATGAGCAGCAGGTCGGAGAAGAGGAAGAGGACGCGGTCCTTGCGACCGTGGGGGGTGACGATTGCGACGGGGTCGTGCCGCAGGAAGCTGCGCTCGGGGGCGGCCAGCCCCGCCAGCCCCTCGACCAGCGCCTCCAGTTCTCGCAGCGTCTGCTGCTGCTGCTCGAGCTCCAGTCCAGCGCGCTCCGTGCAGTTGATGCGCACCGCCAGCTCGTGCACCTCCCGCAGTGCCGACACCAGCAGCTGGTGGTCTGGGTGTGATCGCTCCGTGTGCTTCAGCAGGCGCTGCATACATACCCGTACTAAGATTCATTCTACTCAGGTTAGGAAGGAAACGAGATTCCATATGGCTCGCTTTGCATAGGGAAAATTTCTGCCACAAAATGCGCTGGTGTTCCAAAGAGGTTGCTTTTAAGTTGGCGGTAAATGGAGGAATTCTGTATATCTATGTGTAGAAGTTTTTGTTTGGCTTGACTTGTGATAATACTTGCCCCAGCCAGAATATTTAGTATTAACTTGATTTTGAAACAATTATTCATGACCTGCTATACTGTTTAAAATAATAATAAACTATAAAACTACAATTTTGTTTAGCATTGAACTTTCTTAAACATACTTATTTTAGTGAATAATGTTACAGAGTTGAGAACAAAATAAGTATAGCTTCCATTAAAAGGGACCTTTTTGGTTCTTTTGTCGCATTTAATTAAAGTAATTGTGTGTACAACATTTTGCTAAATCCAGGTCCACTACTGAACATTACACAATACATGGGCATACATTGTCTGTTACCAACTGAAATGTCAAAATAATATGGTCAGACGTTGTGAACATTTGTTTATGCTTAGTTTTCAATTAGACACATTATTTTATATAGAAATAAAAAATATTTAATTGGATTTTCTTAAGTAACATTATAAATAGGTCACAGTAAGTTCAATAAATAATTAAGAACATATTTATGCAAATGGTTAGTCCTCTATTAGTCCAAGCCATGTAGTTTTGACAGTTTCAGTGGCACAGAGCCAACAAGTATTGGCACTTACAGTTGGTTACTGAGCAGCTGGCGTATACTTTTTACCCCAAATTCCATTTATATCTCCAACCATGCCTGCTTAGTGAATCACTGTACCCCCATTCCCAGCAGCTTTGCTCTTTCTTCATGGCTCGGGATGCCAGTGTACCACCTGTGTCTCACGCCAGTTCGTATTTAATACTTCTGCTGTATTCCACAAATTATGACTTACTTGGAAACCTGAAAAATATTGTAATTACTGTGAGCAAACTAAAGCCTCAGGCTTTATTCCAGAAGTCACAACTTCACTGGAAATTCACGGAAAATTGTAATTTTAATCTAACAGAGTATTTACCTCTTAATAGCTGGTATCCTGCAATCTTGAAGTATTAAGTTAGTGACTCATGAAAGGGATTTTTTTAAACATGTAATTTCTGGACTTCTGAAGTCAAATTGTGTTTACACAAAAAATTCCATTCAGTCTGGTTTTAGGAAGCAAACTTAATTTTTCAATAGGATCAGTGACTTGCAATAATTTTTTATACAATAAATTGTTCAGAGCCAACTTACCACACATACAGAATTAAAATTGTATAATTAACTGACACCTGTGCAAACATTCGCTTATTTACTGGAAACCATATGGCAAACTGGAATGTTGAAAATCATGATTTTTTTTTTTTGCGGAAATTAAAATAGTACCTAAGCATAACAACAAAATAAATTTATGAGTTTTCACCAATTCCATTTCAGGTCTTAGATCCACAGATACAGATTTCAAATCCATATGTTTTTATGTTGTTACTATCACAATATTTGTCATTAGAGCTCTAAAATAATGTATTGTATACTTTCTTCAGTTAAAAATGTAAGAAAAAGTAATGGCAAGCTTAGTATCATAATTTCAGAAACATATATGCTTACACATATCAGAGAAAAACATTTGATATGAAACAACAATTAGGGCATAAAGTGTTAATTTGGCAATTATATTAACTGAGTGGTCAATAGCAGAGGTAACAGGAGACAGTAAATGGCTCAGGTCCTTCTAGGTACAAAAAATATTGTTTGGTGTTTTATGATACTTGTCAATTATTACAACTTGATGCAAATTGCAAGTTGCTGTTGGTTTTCTTTACACTTAGCTTCTGTAATTGTTTAAGCATAACAGCAACTTTAATTCAATAGCATAAAATACTAATTTTCAAAATGTTTATCAGAGTTGCTATTAATTTAACACATTCAGTTTGAACCACTTTCCACCAGGTTACTACAAAAGGGCAGCTCGGTTAAGCAGCCTCACGTACCTGCATGAGCAGTTCGTACCGCGGTATCCTCTGGACCGGCATGATGAGCAAGTGGTCAAGGGCCAGCCTTCCCTTATGCTCGCGGGCCATTGCCTGAAATCACTTCACCTCTTACAAACTAGTGTGAGAAGTCACACCGGCATACTAGCAAACAATTAGATTGCATGTAGGGAGTGAACATTAGCACAGGGGCACCTTGAGCTTCCTCACTGGTTAGGTAAATGGGGCATCAACAAATATACTGTGAAACCATCTTCAGAAGTTTACTGCTACACCTTGTCTACATATCCATGTATAATTAAACAATTTTAAAGGCTGTTCACGGTGAACTGAGCACTTTTGAAAGCACTGCTTAAGATCTACTTGTATGCATATTGTTTATTCTTTCAGCTTATGTACATTTAACATTGCCATTGGCCTAATCACTTTTTTCATGCGTCAGTTAAGTGAAATTATGAAATTATCATAAAGTTAATATTTTACTAAATTGCTGATTCGTACAAGTATATGCATTTAAAGAAACATAAAGCAAAATAAATAATTCCAGTATTCACAAATGTTTATCTAGCACTTTTACTTCAACATTAAGAAGTGGAACTACTTTCCCCCTGTTGTTACCAACTTTACTGGGTGTATACTAGTCAGTGTGTCTATTAAAATACATGCAGGTAGAAGCAGTGACTTTCTTCAAAAGTTGATTTCAAAAGTGCTTAAGTTAATTATGACAGCCTTTAATAAGTTTTCCTGGTTAATAAGCATGACTTTTTTCAGTCCCTTTAGAAATGTCTTAACAGGGTTTTACTGTAAATATTTTGGGGCATGATGTTTATGTAGACACCTCTGCTGTAATTTTTTTTTTTAAGGTACTACCACTTCCTACCTCCATCATCATTCTGCTGCTACTCCATTATCTATCTCATCTTTCACCTAATCCATTATTGGGCTGGCCAGAATGACAAGTCTGTCCCTCAGGTGCGGCAAATGGCTCCAATCAACACCAGCCACGTCTTATCCTTGTTGACCCAGTGGATTTTTATCCTATAACTGGGTGGCACTCTCCAAGATGATGGCTTTCTTTAGTTGGAATCCACATGTGAAGTGAAACATGAAACATGAATCTAGTATGGCAAAGTGATGGAATGGGCAAATATGGGAGCACATCACGAGAAACCCAGTAACCATAAACAGGGGCCATCAAGTGCCCAAATCAAAACCCAGAGATACACCAAGCATCAAATCCACATTAACATGGTGGGATGCCGACATAATAATTGTAATACCTCTGCTGGTAATTTGTTAGTGAATTTTTTGGCTTTAATGTTATGTATAAATGAATTAGCATATGACAGAATTCTGTTTTGTCTCTAGTTAAGCATTATCCCAAACCATTTGTACAGTTAGGACTCACAATGGGTAAAAAAAAAGGTAAATTATGCTGAGTCTCAAATTCCTAAAAAAAATATGTTTTCCCAAAGTTTAATTTTTACTTTTAAATATAGGAACTATTCTTTACAACTCTAACAGTAAAGTGTTAATAATTAATGCAGGCAAACTTGTTCACATAACACAAAGGTCTGACATTTTTTAAGTACCAAACAACTCATTTCCCAAAAACAAGCCTGAAACTATTGGAGCTCTTTAAACCTAAATATCTCAATTTCAACTTCATAACAAAACAACAAAAAAAATTCTATATATATATATATATATATATAATACAATTAATATAATTATGATTTTTTCACAAGCTTTACAGTATGAGTTAAAGCTTAATCAATTTTCTGTAAAATTAAGAAAAAAACTACAACAGCTGAAAATTCTTAGACAGGAGTGTCACAAGAAGTTTGTAAAGGAATTGTTCAATTCAAACAAAGTATTTATCTGAGTTTTCTAGCTGGAAGCCTTATGCTCTAATCTAATCCTTACTTAAAAGTTTCACATCTGTGAATGGCTTACTTGGGATTCACACCGCAGAAACTCAAAAGGAAGGAAATGCCCTGGGAACAGAGGTCGCATGCCACTTAGTTAGCAAGAATTTTTATTTCCAAGAAGGCTTGACTAGTTCATCCTTGCTGCTGCAGCATTTTTCTGTTGGTACAGCTGGTTCGAAAATAACTGAAGACTTCTGAAAGACCTACTCGGTTTCTTTCTTCAAAACACAGTGTACACTTATGCAACATGTGAAATTTATGTAACAGTTGAAACTGACGTGGACTTAATGGCCGGTATTACCTTGCCGGTCAAGTGACAACACAAAATTCTTAGGAAAATAAATTTGCTACTGCTATGCTAATTTTGACTTGGATGTGCTTAAAACAAAATAACTCAATTTTAATGGCCACCAATTTAAACACAGCACTTTTAATAAGACAAAGACACTGCCTTATTTTCTGATAATACTATTGTAATAACTGCAGTCAGCAAGCATGTTAAAATGTGTGCAATTACTGACAGTGTTGATTTCCAAAGGTTGATATGAGAAGTGCTCAGTTAGCTGTGAACCAAATATTGCTCTTTGGTGCAAAGCAGGACACTGTATGCAAAAGGAAATAAATAATACGCGACACTACACTTACGTCGAGGAACCTGGCAAATGCTGGCTTCGCCTGGCAGGTAGCTTTGATAGTCTCCTTCGCCGACATCCAGTTGTTGATGAAGGAGGTGTACGTTTCCAGCAGCGGCTGCTTCGTGAACTGCAATTGGTCAAAGAACAAGTTTAGTCCCGTCAACTATATATTCTTCATATTTTCTGCATGTTCTTAAGGGGTTCTTTTTGAAAACACTTAATTCAGCTGTAGAAACATGTAGAATTAAATGATTTCTGAATGAGACAGAGGAACATAAAATAGTATTAGTTATTACTTATTAGGTATCTCAAATGTTTCTATGTCAAAATATATTTAAAAATTTGTCATTCTACTACAGGATTGTTGTTGGCCTCCCGTGGCGCAGTCGGTTGGTGCACCACCAGTCTTGGGGTGCTGGAGATTCTGGGTTCAAATCCCAGGTAAGGCATGGGTGTTAGTTTAAGTTAGGTCGTAAGTTAAGTTCGTAAGCCGTCCCCTGATAAGCCTTCAGGCGTAACACCAGGGGACATTACTAGGCCCAATACAATACAGGATTGTTGTAATTCTTTTACCCAGATATATACTACAACACCACACACAAAAAAAACACCAGCAACCTCTCCCTCATATTGGTGATGATTCTTGTCCACATCAAAATCTCAAGAACTACAAATAATGTTTAGATATCTCTGGAGTTGCTGTTAAAAATTTGAGGCCTGCACACATTTACTCAAGTATTCAAGACAATATATAAGTGAGCTGCCTATATCGCCCACTGCTCGAACAACTGTTCTGTTGGTCTCTCTACCCCACTCCCCACCATCCTACTGGTTTACACCAAAGTGGAAATGCTTCCTGTGCTGTACAATTCACATTATTGGCTGATCATCAGTCAAGGAGTGCAGAGTTGATTTCTCCCCAATAAAATGTTTTTTGTTGAGTAAAATGATTTACAATCAATCTTGTCCTTTTGAAAAAAAAAAAAAAAAAATTACTGTTGCTGGGCTATAGTGTCCTTGTAATATCGTGTTAAACACTAGCAGAACCATTTATATAAATTTATGCAATTTTTCTTTTCAAGAACAAACAATTTTTCAAAAAAACATTACTCAGGCTACATATAAGCATAACTCTTGAAGTGAATAGAACATCAGGAATTACCTCTGTTCTTTAATTCCCAAAAGACTGTTTTCACAATGCTTCTTTAAGCATAGAACACATTTTAAATAAATAATGATGGCATAAGTTTGCAACAGTTCAACCTATTGTTGACTCACTATGAGAATTCCAAACAGTGGTGATTAGCCATGTAACGGATCTAACTGATTGGTGCTCACAGGGATTGAGAAATACATCAAATTTATTAATGAGGTAAGGCAAGAGTGGGCAAAGAAAACACACTCGCCTCTGTAGTAACATCTGCCATACTTCTCTGTGCTACAATCACTCACAATCAAATGTGGATTGAGAAGTACTCTTGGGGCACATCAGCAAGTCCATGAAACATGTCTTCCCTTCCTTCTCAGTCCTGTATCACTTTAGTTCTGGTACAGAGCTCGGACCATCGTCACTTGCAATCAATACCATCTATGTCATGGCGGGACATTATTGTTTTTTTTTAAATCTGTGTTTATTATTGTTTCTAAATTCACACCTTTAGACTAATATCAAGAAGGCTGGCAGTTTAAATTTGAGATTAACAGTAACATCCACACTGGAATTTCAAGAAAATTTACCCCCTCGAGTTTTCTGACTCAACACCGGATATTAGAATATTTTCATATTGTGTGTTGATAGAATATGAATATATATGATACAATAATTTTTTATGGTTCTGGAACATTTATGACTGTACAGTTACAGGGGCATGGAAACTGTGAAAGTACAGTTCCTCCCGAGGGGAAGTATGGTCTTCAAACTTTCGGCATTACAAGACAGTTCACAGTTAAGTGAGCACTGCTTTAGATCTACTTTCCTCCTCGTCCAGTATCCTTCCGTGAGAAACCTAATTTGCTGCCAACTTAACACGGAGCCAACATGCCAGTGTGTACAGCAACATACATCCAGTTAACCCTTTTAGTCCCGCACTAATTTATGGTTTTAAGATTGCAATCAAGTAATATTTTGATTTGTGCTCTACTACTTATCCTTACTCAACAGTTCCTTCATTCACGCAACCAATGAAATATGTGATTACTGCTTCAGAGACATAGAAAAAAACCACTCACAAACCATGCATGTGGACATGTCAACAAATCACATTAACCACGGGGAAAAAACTGACTACATTGGGCCATGACCCTAGACGCGTACTGCTCTGGTCATATATTTCCTTCCTCTATAACACGTCCAATGTAGCGGACACACACAGAGGTTGAGAGTGGAGAAATTTGGGCGGCACTTACCATCGAGGTCTTGAGAGCCGATTGGGGAGAAGTGAGATGAGTATGGAGCAGGACCGGAATGCGAGGGCGGTGTAAACGGGAGAGCTTCGATAAAAAAAACGCCGACCAGCAGCATCGTCCGGCACAATTCCCACGTGCGAAGATCAGGGAGCGACCCCGTCGGGGATCGAACCCGGTTCGCCTTGGTGGTCGGCAAGTAGTCTGACCACTACTGAACACAGGGACTTTTTCTTCTTCTTCATCATCAAAGTTTGCTTACTCTACCGTGAACAACTTGCAAAAGTGTGCGGCGGGCGAGAGGGAGTGGGCTACTCACAGCCTCGAGGAAGATGTCGCCGACGGTCTGCTGGCTGTCCCAGTGCTCGAGCCGACCACGCAGCTCCTCCAGGAACACCTCGTGGTGCGCCAGGATCGCCGGGATCTGCGCACATCAGCACGCTCCACACACACACCACAGGACGTCCGTGCACGCCAGGGGCAACGATTCATTTACATTGCCTCAGTTTTAAACTCTTATATACATATCAACTCTCAATTTCATTCATTAGTTTGGCAAGCAAGGAGCACAACAAAAAGAAATTTGTCTTTCAAAATATATCATTCCGCGGAACAAAACCGCTCAACGCTACTGAGCACAATGGTAACAGCTATAAATACGGGCCCGGGACCCAGCTAAAACATAAACACAGTAGCCCACCGCCGCGGCGGTGCGCGGCGGTGGGCTACTGAGTAATCATTGAGCCGGCCGGCTCAATGATTTGACCCAAATCTGTCGGGCTGCAATTAGATTGAAACCCCACATCACGAGTTATGGGAACTTGGGTTCCTGGTCTCGTGACAGCGCGGCCTTCCAAAAAAAAAAAAAAAAAAAAAAAAAAAAA
>NQII01001077.1:212329-268865 GCA_002778355.1 Clitarchus hookeri | reverse complement strand
AAGTAAAGTTGGATGGAGTCACTTTTTCGATTGGCCAACTTTGCTTTTTTAACATCCACTCACAGCACAATCAATTAAAATTTAATTGAATATTTTTTTAGTCAATTTTATTATCAAATAATTAACCCTATCAAGCAATCAATTGTAACCTTTTTTTTCGAAAACTGTTAATTCGTCGTTGAAACTTAGCCAAAACGCAAGTTTCCATGGATAGATCTAATCTTCACTTTTTTTCTTCGAGATTTATAAATTGGTAGTAAAGCAGGGGGTCCACCGGATCCAGCAAAATTTTGAAAGTGGTCTATGAAACAAAAGAGTTTGGGAACCGCTGCCTTAGAGCCTAAGAGTATTTCGAGGCCCCGAACGCGCAAAACTAGACGCAGGAAGGAGGACGGAACCCTTGAGGGCCTACCAGCAATCGAGCGGATGCGTCGGTCTGGTGTGTCCAAGCTGAAAGTGCTGTCACCGATGCATCATTTTTATTGGTTCACGTGGCCTGGAACGTCAGATGCTGGTGGTGTTTGCCGGCTGGAGCTGGCAAAACTTCATTTCGAGGTCAGACAGGGCGGACTGCATCGTCAGCATCTGACGTCATCAAGCGCCGATACCAATCAGTTTCTTTGTTTACGCACAGAAAAGAGAAAGCGCGCGAAAAGGTACGGTACGTACGTAACCTATTTAATAGCAAATAGGTCAGTTGTTTCGATATGAAGATCTGGACTGTTTTGCTAAGTGATGCAGTGCGGATAAAGCCATTTTTATATAACATCAGTGGTAAGCGGTATAATATACCGCGAAGAAATGTCAAAACAGACAGCAAATGGTAACGTAGAAATGTAAACAAAAATGGCGACCTGTTTTTCAAAACTGCATCCATCAGACAAACACATTGTAACACGCAAGGCTCGTCGTGATCGGCGATTTGCGTGGACTGACAAGAGCGGTCAAACTGCTCGGTCATACGCACACATCTGCACAGTTGTGGCAGGGCTTTTAACAAACATTCGCAGGTGCAGCTAATGAGCTTTGAGTGGGCGAGAAAAAATGTAGACGTGACTTGAGCAAGTGCAACGCCCCAACACAGGCACATATAGACGCTTCATATCTAGCCTGTCGCAAGTGATGTTACAGTAAATAGGGTTAAAATAGGCCCTGAAAAAAACGTTTTGTGGGGAGAATACAAAAGCGTTTATAAAAACAAAAAGAAATAATACCCGATTAAAAAACGGGCGCTATTATAAAGTTGCCCCTGCACGTACAAAGTTAACACCGGTTTAAGGTATATGCGAAAGTTCGTGTCCGCAGGGAACTGTACTTAAGTCATATCCATGGACTGGGAAGACGAAACCACCCCCAGAGTAGCAAGTCAGTATCGAAACTACGACCTACCGAATGTGATTTAAACGTACTGTCATCCCTACGGCCAGACACGCTTAGTGCCTTTCTAATGTCAAAAAAAAAATTCTGGAGTAATTAGAAATAAATTGTTTTACCTCAAAACATTAGGCAACGTATACTTTAATACATTAGTCTCTAGCGACCATTATTTCTAATTATTGTAACATGGCAAAGAACAATAACTTGTGAATTCGTTTAGATATTTTTTGGTTTTGTAATTAAAGAAGTCTAACCATAACCATAAAATTGTGTAAAACTTTGTTTTAACTGTATTTAGCATTTTTCAACGCGAAACGTAATCTAATGATGTACATACCGACTATGATTCGATTAACATACCAGAATTTTATAGATGATGGTATATTGTGGGGAAATTTTACCGCTTCTCAATGTGCAGACGTTAGAAATTTCTCTTGCGTCATTAGCCATCGTGTGTGTACTAACCTGTTTATCCGTTTCACTGGGCCAGTCAGAATTTTCATCCTCTAGTAGTGAACGTTTTTGATTGGTCTGCACAGACGTGAGCAGACACAAAAATGCAGCATACCATCACTAAAGAACCAAGACGCCAAAGTGTTTGCGAAGATGCGTTGGCACAAAAATAATTTCGTTATTTTCTAGTGTCTACAGATGAACTGATCTTGTCCTGTATGCGCAACATAGTCAAGAGTGAAAGTTCTTCAGATTAGTTGGCGTGACACTTGTGATGTGAGCAAGAACAGCAAATATTGACAGTAATAACAATTAAATTGAGGGAGGGTAACTCTGCATGAAATGTATATGTTTTGCTAGCACGTCGCCAAAGAAAATTATTCTGTACGGATATCTGTGTGTTATCAAGAGACACGGAATAACTATGCAGACAGAAGCAAAATCACGCGACGGCCCATTTGACAATCTTGGGTGGCTACATCTGACGTGGAAGGTTCCCCATAGGTTCAGTACGGTTCTAGCAAGTTGGTTGATGAATTACGTACGGCTGTAGTGCTTGTGTATGCTTGCCTGTTCTATGCCAAATACATGGAGAAATTCTGCAATAACATTCGTAACTGGAGCACGGTTTACACGACCCGTCCTGCAGGACTCTGGACCAATAATAACTACTGGCATTGTAACTGCACAAAGGTGAAAAGTATCTTACACGCGCAGGAGATAGAGNAAGTATTGACAGTAATAACAATTAAATTGAGGGAGGGTAACTCTGCATGAAATGTATATGTTTTGCTAGCACGTCGTCAAAGAAAATTATTCTGTACGGATATCTGTGTGTTCGCAAGAGACACGGAATAACTATGCAGACAGAAGCAAAATCACGCGACGGCCCATTTGACAATCTTGGGTGGCTACATCTGACGTGGAAGGTTCCCCATAGGTTCAGTACGGTTCTAGCAAGTTGGTTGATGAATGACGTACGGCCGTAGTGCTTCTGTATGCTTGCCTGTTCTATGCCAAATACATGGAAAAATTCTGCAATAGCTTCGTAACTGGAGCACGGTTTACACGACCCGTCCTGCAGGGCTCTGGACCAATAATAACTACTGGCATTGTAACTGCACAAAGGTGAAAAGTATCTTACACGCGCAGGAGATAGAGGAAAAAACCTGGCCTCGAGTAGATAGAGGTCAGTGCAACGACACCGGATCCGCAATAAACCCGCTGTGCACAATGTAAACGGATCCGTCCAGATCGCGTGAGGGGATGGTGTATGGCGACAGTGCCTACCTGGTAGAATATCTCGTCCACCAAGACGGCGTCCACCAGGCCGGCATTCTCCGGACTCTTCAGAGGCTGCAGGTACTTCTGCAACAAACACACACATAGACGTGACGAATATTTCTAAAAACGTACTGAAAAGGTAGACTATTAAAAGCGTTTCAGAGAACTAAATTGTTTTCTACTTTGTTTGTGATTTACATGCCTTTTAATAACGAAATACGAGTCGGAAAAATGTAACAATAGTGCAAAATTACTTTAAAAAAAAAAAAAAAGGAAACTGCAATAACATTAAAATTACGTTTTTTTTTAATGGTACAAGTGCCAAATTAATACGTGTGTTCGTCTACAGTTCAAGAAAGTCGCCAGTGTCATCGAAATGCCAATTAAATTTTTTGAGACAAAACTTAAAAGTTAAAACGGCCAGAATTTGAACCCCTACCACAGGCGAACCAACTGTCGGATTTCAAAGAAATATCAACATGTCACTCCCGGGACTTCAAAGAACATTTTAGCTGAAAGCAAACTCCGTGTTTCAAGAACTTTTTTAATTTTTACGAATCAAGATTTTAGGTTTATATTGTAATATTTACGCTTTAAAAACATTACGAATACTAAATTTAAAAACATTACGAATGCTAAATTTTAGTTCTCTGATTACAAAGATAACGAGGGGTATTTATACATTATAAAATAACTTGTGTGTTAAATGTAATTTGCCTTTATGACAAATTATATAATACTTTTTTGTTGTCGTCAGAAGAAAACCCTTTGCAATAAGCATCATTTTCAGTAAAAATTCATAATAACTTAGAGACAACACGGACACTGGGTATTATTTTGATTCCAGGCACTTGTTCTTTTTATTCNTAAAAATTCATAATAACTTAGAGACAACACGGACACTGGGTATTATTTTGATTCCAGGCACTTGTTCTTTTTATTCTTGTCAATGGACCCAGTGGTTTATTCGACACGCCTTGGAAGTTCACTAATAATTAATCACTAAAAGAATTCGCAAAATTTATGAGTGTCTATATATTTTTTAACAATATTTCAGTTAACGTTCTCGGTTTATACCGGAAGTCTGGGAGGCGTTATATGAGTTCGTGAGGGATGGAGGTCTTAATAAAAGTAAAATAACTAAATTTTATTTCTAATTTATCCACACAGCTATTGTTTACAGCATTAAATTATCTATCTTCCCCCTTACTTATTTTATTTTTTAGTGAGAGCAATATTGAATGCCTATTTCAACTCTAATTAACGTCCTTCTCAATGCCGCTGTTTCGTTATAGTCAATTAACTCATACTCATCATTAACACACTTTCAGTCTGTCTGTTGCCATAATTTGTGATGTCTTCCGCTCACGCGCCCAGTCCAATAGTCCAGCTTGCCAGCCGCGCTCTTCACTGCTAGATACTAACAGATGCAAATTTCCCTTCCGCTGGTCACTTCTCTCGCCACTCATCGTCTATCGCTGAAACTCAGCCACTCATCCATTCAACAACTCCCCGCTCGGAGGGCCGTCGCACAATTTATACTCTGCTGGCCTTGGCCTGGAAAGTTCGATGCACCCCGAGTCACGCTTAGAGAAACTAGGGCAGCAAATCGCTGGTACGTTCTTCAGATAAATACAGAAACTCAATACAAACAAGGTTTAGCAGCGTGCGGCGCAAAAGGATTATCGTTTCGACTCGCTTTTTGGTAGTAGATATGTGGCTCTTGGTTTAGCGGGCTTGTAATTNCGGCGCAAAAGGATTATCGTTTCGACTCGCTTTTTGGTAGTAGATATGTGGCTCTTGGTTTAGCGGGCTTGTAATTCAAAACATTCCCTTGACTTGCCACCGCCGCTATCATATAACTACTGTCCTTCACTTCCACTCGATCGCGCGGGATGNCAAAACATTCCCTTGACTTGCCACCGCCGCTATCATATAACTACTGTCCTTCACTTCCACTCGATCGCGCGGGATGCGAAGTAGCGAGCGCGTAACAATACTAAACCAGGATGGTCCAACAGTTTTCAATCAACGACCGGAATATTTTTGTAACGATATAAAGGAGTGCTAACATTTGAAGAATCACGGCGATTACAGATTACTTCAGCCCACTCCCTCAATGGAAACTGCTTTTATGTCGTATGTCGCTTCATAATGAAGTTACGTGTTTGAGAATTGACTGTATCGTACTATTTGATGTTCCAGATTTTGTATAGTTGCTGTGTTGTTTGTTGTGATTTATTTCTGGTGTTTTTAGATCTTGCCTGTTCAGGACATCCCCTATCAGTTTGGTTGGCACTCAAATACATCAGTAAGTAAACAATACATATTATTCCTAGGTTTGAAAATATTACCTTAAGACCTTTAACACCTGCCGGTTCTCTACTGGCCGCACCGCGTGCAGAATGTGCACTGTTGTTATTTTCCAACCTCGCGATCGCGGGGACTAATTGAGAGGCTGTCGACACCCGGTTATCTTATCACGGGCCTGAGATCGATACGGATTGCGCGCGATCTGCCACTGGACTGACAAGACCGCCCGCTCTAGCAGCCTGTTCTGGCGCCCACTTCTCAGCGACGTTATCAAGGGCGTACCCACGGGTTATGGCGGCCACGACAATACCACAGAATAGATAAGTACGCAGAGACGAAATGGCGTGGCGGTTCCTTTGATGTGGGCGCACCTTTTCTCTGATTGGCTGCTTGAAGCTCTGGGAGCGGGCTTTGTGTCCGATAGGATCCTGCGTGATGCGAAATGTTCGTTACTGGCTGAGCTGCCAGCTGGCAGGTAGGTTACCAGGCGCGAATTGGCGAACGACCTTCCATTCTGCTAGCGTGTTCTGTTGAAAAACTTAAAAAAAAATAGCAGGTCGACTACACCGCCGCTTTGCATCACCGGANGAATAGATAAGTACGCAGAGACGAAATGGCGTGGCGGTTCCTTTGATGTGGGCGCACCTTTTCTCTGATTGGCTGCGCGAAGCTCTGGGAGCGGGCTTTGTGTCCGATAGGATCCTGCGTGATGCGAAATGTTCGTTACTGGCTGGGCTGCCAGCTGGCAGGTAGGTTAACACGCGCTAATTGGCGAACGGCCTTCCATTCTGCTAGCGTGTTCTGTTGAAAAACTTCAAAAAAAATAGCAGGTCGACTACACCGCCGCTTTGCATCACCGGAGCAAGCTCCTCAATGCGGGGGTAGTACAAGCCTCGTGAGGGGCTCTTGTCCACCTAGTTATCTTTCATTTGAAACGAGGTGGTAAAGAGAAGATAACCCCCTCCCCCCGCCGCGCCCATAAAGTTGTCTTCCTGAGCGTAGCTCACTTTGATGTTAGGGCAAGCCGGGTCTCCCCAGCAAGCCTTGGTAGGCAGACTGCACCTGACTCAAACTTCTCAGAAAGGGGAAGCGGGTTGATGGAATGCCTCGCCCGTCCTCGGGTAACTACCTGGGATCAAGATTATTTTACAGGTGGACTACGAGTCCCCCCACCCCCTGCTAGTCACTATCTCTCGCCTTCGTAACTTGCTAACAACGCATGTTAAACGCAGCATGAACTCTATATTTTCCTTCCTGGCATGGAGAACCCACCCAGAATGTCTATCGTCATGGGTTTCCTCCGGCGGCCTTGCCGGTTTACCATGACCCTTCCACGGTCTTAGTCCTAGTTTATTCGGAGGGGAGGTCCATGACCACAAACACTGGCTTGCCGTTCCAAAACCTCGCTTGGTCGACTGACGCATGTTCCTCTTACTCGCAATTTTTGTTTGTAATAGAGCGTATAGGCCTAGGGCCTGGCACGCGGCTAGAACCCGCTCCTTCCTCCTAATTCCAGAAGTTGGCCTACTAATATAGGGTTCGCCTCTTCAAAGCCACAAAAAAAAAACGCAAACACAAACGTGTAAGCGACTGTTTCACATTTGTATTTTAAGTACTCTTTGACAATTCCCCCTCCCCCTTCTAACCACAGAAACTGCTGACAGTAAGAATGAAACTTAATATCTGTTTTAAGTATTTAACACGCAGAATTAACTTTATTTTTCGAGACTGGCTGGATTTCAAATGCCCATATGTTTGCACCGGTTTCGTCACTGGGCTCCAGTTTGACACGTCTCGGAGGATCTTGTCAGTAAGAAGGGTCTCGCGATGGAACGGCCCAAACCATTTGCATCCAAGTCAGAAAAAAAACTGGGTCCTTCCTGCGACGGAAGCCAATGAACAAACGGTACTAACGCTAACTCTAGCATGCCAGGTTTGAAGGTATCTATCTTTATTTACGCAATGAAGTGGGACATCAGCAAATGGCTTCCCTAATAATTAATTTGCATGCGATATAAGCTGCTGGAGAGCTTTTAATATTACGACTGTACAATTCTTAAATTCTGGAGGTAGATAGGTTGGGCTTAACGTCTCGTCGATAGCAAGGTCATTGGAGACGGAGTAAGTTGCTTAGAGGAGGAAAGCGGAAAATTGGCTAGAGCCTGTCTTAAGGAACCAGCCTAGCATCCGCCTGAAGTGATTTTTTGGAAAACCATGGAAAACCGTGATCAGGATGGCCGGACCGGGAATCGAGTCCGGGACCTCCCGAACGCGAGTCCGCTGCATCACCTCTCCCGGTCTTAAATTTTGTTGACATTTACGTCAAGATGGTTTCTATGAATTATAATCAGCACCCTCAAAAGGACATACCTTGCTACGCCAAAGGACAATACGATACCGCTTTGTGGTTTTGTATCTACCCAGATATAGAAACAGATTGCGTTCATTTCGCTTGTGCGATCGGAATGTATCTAGAGACAGAGAATGTTCGCGAATTCACTTGGGGAAACAAGTCTTCAAATGTATAAATATTTTCGTTACAGTTGCGACTAGGTCACACAGTTCGTGAGACATCCCCTAGACGACTCTAACCCGGAACAAATGTTCAAGGAAACAAGGACCGCATCCCATGGTACTTGGTCTAATGGCAAAACCACAGAGTGCTTAAGAAGACAGAGGTGAAACGGCCTCTTACTACGCGAGCCCCAGCAGCACAAGCCAGCAAAATTGCGTCAATGGGCAATAACACTCCGGACCGCCGTTCGCCAATCAGCGCCTGATAACCTGCTATCCAGCCGCAGCCCAGCTAATAGGGAACCTTCCGCAACTTGCAGTAACCAATCAGATACAAGGCCCGTTCCCGGAGCCTCGAGCAGCCAACCAGAGAATTGGTACGCCCAAATCGAAAGAAACGAAACGTCATTTCGTCTCTGTGTACTTATCCGCTCTGTGGCAAAAACTGTAAGATTAGCTTATAAGCGAACAGCTGTGGTTCGTACATACAGAAGACTGTCGAGTCCAGTTGCCAGGACAATAAACTCACGAAATTTTCCTGTCCCTGGTCATTGGACCATGCTTAAGTAATTTGTGTCCTGGAGGATTCTTATGTCAGTAAGAAAAAATAGGAACACCTGATTAAATTACACAGAAGAAACAAGCACGGCATTCTTGCACACTCGGTGCAATAAAATTTTGCATAGATCTATTTCTTACTCTAAATTACCAACACACCTAGTTTCTTTCTGTTTTATTCATATTTATTATAAATTAAATATTTTGATTTATAGTCAAATTATTAGTAAAAGTTAAATTTAACCAAAAATAAGGCACTTTTATGTTAAAACTATTATATAACGCTTGTGATACGTAACACAGTTAGGAAACAACCAAACGCGTTGTACATGGGGTGATTTTTCAAAGGTTTGATTCAAAAAGTGTGAAGAAACCGCGAATATGCCTTATACGTGACTCCGATACTGAACACCTGTGATTCGCATGCTGACTCCAAACACGCTTAGTAATGAAAATCAACTAATCACAAAAGTGCGTATGATATGAAGCGTTTGGAAATGCTATTACCAGGGAAGACCGTTCCAGGCAAGCTACACTTTAATATGATACGTACATACATACCTACAGACTTACTTTCGTTATTGGCCACATGTTTTGTGGGAGGACATTTTGGTATTTGACAGCGCCGGTAGGAATTATTTTACTCCAGTACTATTAAAGGCCTGTGATTCGCGGGCAGATGCCTATGAGGCGTGCGGCAATTAAAGCCAACCAACAATAGAGAAACTGGATCAGAGATTGGTGATTTTGAAATACAACTTTACAGGAATTATTGTTTCGAAAATCTGTGTCCCTAGTAATAAACAATTGTACATAGAATTTGTGAATCGTGTACAACCTGCCGATTGTATATATATATATATATATTAATACATGCATACACTCACACTTACACATTCTCACTGTGGCAGCAGCCAGTGAATGAAATTAACGAACGTAAGTCTTCATTTGGAACTCTAATGCGTGTGATCAAGTCTAACATAATCGACGACCAGTGATAGGTTCCTAAGTATGTTCAGTGATGTGGAGCTTGATTGTCAAATATAGCCAAATGACAGGGTTCGTACCAATACAAAGATACCGGAATAATTCGCGAGTTCAACTACCTGTATGATTAGCCTGCGCGGTCATCTGTAAGTATAGCCGCTACGACATGCTAATATGGCGCTGCTTCAGTGATTTGTTAGTAAAAAAAACTCTCGGGGTAAGAATCTTCCAGGGCGTAACAATAGAGCCGGCGGCCAACTGTGAAAGAAGTACAAACATGCAAGTGTTTACAGACTTTGCTATCTCCAAAAGAAGCCATGAATTATTCAGTTCTGCGCCAATATAGTCCAAAGTCAGGTCACTGAAAAACTGCCCCGAATCAGTGAGATTAGACCGTAAAACAGTTAAAAACTGTTCCACTGAAACCATTTATACCTGCAGCTTAGAATGTGTTGGCATCATTATGGCACCGGCTAATGAACACATGAGAGCGCCTAGGGTGTTTAGCCTTGCTGTAAATTATTTATAATTTCCATAGTTTAGCAAGTTATTATTTTTTTTTTTGCTTTTAAAGCAAATATGACATGTCTTATACTATAATGTATAGTCTTTTGAAAGAATAAAAAATGTAAAAAATAAAAATTAAAAAATGTTAATGAGCTGAAGAAATTTTCGGTTCTCTAAACTTGGGTAGGAAAAATTCGCGGACTTCAGTGACAAGCAAGCTAGAATCCACAACCCTCTGCATAATCAGTTTCTCTGTCTACCAGATAAGCACGGGTTTTGTTACTGACTCGGAGTCATCCAAGGCGTATCTTATGTATTATTAGCCAATTGAAAAAATAACTGACATGTACTCGTGTTTCGAAGTCAACGTCCTGAAATAAAATCGCGAATTTACACATTCTAAATGGCTACGTTACGCACTGGTTATTTCGGTGACTGGAAGTTACTGACCTAACTGTGGTTTTTACAAGCCTAGAAAGAATCCTGATACCCCATGGGGCTCACTTCACACAATGGCGAACCGGGCTCGATTCGTGGCGAGGTGAAAGCCGAAATTTCGCACGTGGGGAAACAAAGGAGATGTTGCCATTGGCAGATGGGTTTTCTCCGAGTTATCTCGTTTACTCGTCATTGCATTTCCTCGCTAGTCCATCTTCACCCAGCTTCGTCCCCACTGCTCCGGGTTTCCCAGGAGTCCCGCTTATTGTCCGATGAGGTTTGTTAATTGAATTTATGTCAATAGCATTTTATTGGGGTCATTAACTGGTCAGCATTGCAGTGTACATCTTGGCATGCCGCATGGAAATGCCTTGGTATTTTATGGGGATAGATAAACAGAGTTGGTTACGTCTTCGCTATGAAGATTTCCTGTTAGCTAGGCTAACGTCTTTAGCTTTGGCTTGCAGAAACTGATCGGGTAAGAACATATTTTCGCCATATTGCGGAGTGGGTTTAAGTCATTCAGATGGAGTGTGCAGCTGAGGTTTCAGGATGTGTGCAGTTGTTTCGCTTCTGCACACTTGGCTGTTGGGCGGGCAAGTGGAGGCCGCTCAGTTTCTGTGAACGTGGATTCAGCCTAGATGTTACCGTTCTGTGTCCACAAGTGTGCCATGTCTCCTACGTCACCGTCGGAGTGTGTGCTACCTGTTGAACTAGAAGCGTGCTTCGTGGCTGTGAACGGCCTGAAGGAGAGTTCTGAAGCGAGACGTAACAAGTAGAATTGGGGGGGGGGTGTTATGCGCGTAAGTATGTTCTCTTGTCTGTACACTATCGTCACAGAGGCCGTGCCGTCAACACAGTAAACCGTCCCGAGAGTAAACATTTGTCTTCAGATGCTAGCGAACTGATGCTTGTTACGTTGCCGGGAGTCTGGCGCGCTTCATGCCTTCGTCTCCGACCCTGTTAACACTCGCCTTTGCTTTGAGGATAAAAGAGCCGAACAGACGTGATGGCCAGCTGCGATTTTCCAGTACCGTGGGTTTAAATACCCCGAGGGGCGCTATAAAGACATTTATCCTGCAGATACGTTCGTCNTGCGATTTTCCAGTACCGTGGGTTTAAATACCCCGAGGGGCGCTATAAAGACATTTATCCTGCAGATACGTTCGTCTGTTGAACATGTGAATGAATGAATAGAAAAAAAAAGTAATTATTTCCGAAAATAATTTTTACGTCATAGCTCGCTCAGTGTTAAGTTCCGCGTTCAATTCCCGGGTAAGTTGTTTGTATGTGTACGTTAGGGGTAGTTTTGCTAGCAACCCCCGCCCCCTTATTAGACTTTATGCATAAAAATTAACGCTAATAAAACTAATAAAGTAGAAACATACTAAAATCTTTAGTTAATATTGTGCGAAGAATTTGGTTTTTAATAACTTGCTCAGACAAAGTTCAATTTATAGTTCCAGGTGTTGCAAACAAGAAATTGTTTGTAGCGCGCTGTACTTCGGCCGACGCAGCACTTGTTTCATCATCACAAGCAATAAGCTGCAGGATTTGTGTTCGGCTATAGTAACATGAACCATTCATACCTTAGAGAGCAGCACGGTTTACAAGGCAGCTACCCACAGGAAAGTTCATTGAACACCAAGGCCGCGTTCCACTTGGCACTTTTTGTTTACAAAATGGTCAGAAGACCCACTTTGTCCACAAAATCTATGACGTATTTTTGTAATTTGCGGTTTTTTAATTTGCGTTTTGCTTTTTGTCAGCTTCGAAGCTGACAAATTACAAAATATAAATTACCAAACGGCCGCCATATTAGTTTTGCCTGTTTGAAACGTTTGAATACACGTATGGACGAGGTTATTGGAATAAACAAATGTGTATTGTAATCACAATTATTATTTCACAAAAACAAGTTGCTAAATANGTAACATGAACCATTCATACCTTAGAGAGCAGCACGGTTTACAAGGCAGCTACCCACAGGAAAGTTCATTGAACACTAAGGCCGCGTTCCACTTGGCACTTTTTGTTTACAAAATGGTCACAAGACCCACTTTGTCCACAAAATCTATGACGTATTTTTGTAATTTGCGGTTTTTTAATTTGCGTTTTGCTTTTTGTCAGCTTCGAAGCTGACAAATTACAAAATATAAATTACCAAACGGCCGCCATATTAGTTTTGCCTGTTTGAAACGTTTGAATACACGTGTGGACGAGGTTATTGGAATAAACAAATGTGTATTGTAATCACAATTATTATTTCACAAAAACAAGTTGCTAAATANGTGGACGAGGTTATTGGAATAAACAAATGTGTATTGTAATCACAATTATTATTTCACAAAAACAAGTTGCTAAATATTCTGGAAATAGGTATTTTCTCATGAAATAAGTTTTCTTAGGTAACAATTTCACTTCATATTTGTTTTATTTTGTTAATTTTAATTTTTTTACGACCTTCTAATTACTGTTNTCTTAGGTAACAATTTCACTTCATATTTGTTTTATTTTGTTAATTTTAATTTTTTTACGACCTTCTAATTACTGTTTATTTTGATAATTCGTGTACGTTTAATTTTATAAACAATAAAACACCGAAACAATAGCAGAATGGCCTGCTAGGCAGTTGAATGTCGGGGTGTTCCGATTGAACTTTACAAAATGCNAAACACCGAAACAATAGCAGAATGGCCTGCTAGGCAGTTGAATGTCGGGGTGTTCCGATTGAACTTTACAAAATGCCAAATACAAATGACCAAAAACAAAACTCTAAATGAATTACAACACGGCCTGAGTCTCGCAGAGTACAGTACTGGCGAAAAGCAACTCTCCTGTGTGTTATGTAATTTACACAATTATGTAGGCTACGCCGGGACTGAATGGATTTTAGCAAATTCAAATCAATTTTACTGTCCCGTTATTTTTACTCCGGAAAGAATTTCTTACAAGAAGGTGGGAAGGGAGTGGAGAGTAGAGGTTTGAGCTGCTCTTGACATATGGGTCCGGGGAGCCGATGAGGGTGGAGCGATGCGAGTATGGAACGCAAGTGTGGGGGGGGGAACGGGAGACCCCCGAGAAAGCCCCGCTGACCAGCAGCATCGTCCGGCACGATTCCCACGTGCGAAAATCCAGAAACGACCCCTCCGGGAATCACACCCGGTTCGCCTCAGTGGGAGGCGAGCACTCTAGCCGTTGTGCCACCGCGGCCGCACACGCAGATAGAAGAGCAGGCACACTCACCATGACGAGGATCTGCAAGGACTCCACATAGGACCTCTCCGTGTCGTACAGTTCGACCACGACATGGGTGCGTGTGTCCTGCAACAAAACCACAACATGCTTTAAGGCGTCATTTGTAGATGAATACACACTCCAACAAATATGTTGCAGATAAAGTATTTAATTGAAATAAAATAACAGCAAATGGAAGTTTATTTGTCTGTATTTATTTTTCATGCAAGGAAACACGGAAATGAAAAAAAAAATACACAATATTTTTGACATTAAATTTCATCACTGAAAAAAATAGGACTGCAGCCTTAATTTGCAAAGTAAATTTATTGTGCACAAAAAGTAACTGTTAACTGTATGCAATTATTGATATCGTTATCTATTGACGGGAATCCATTAACCATCGTATGCTAAAATTCCTAAACGAAAATAATTTGCAGCATTTTAAATCCCGGAATTTAGGCTGGAATCGCACAGTACAGCAATATCACTTAAAAGACTGTATGTAACTCCTTAAAAAAATTGTTCGTTTTAGTGTTATGACAAAAGAGTCATGGCCATCACTGAGAATGTTTCATTAGAGAAGCATTACATTTCATGGTTNGTTTCATTAGAGAAGCATTACATTTCATGGTTCTGTGCAAATTTTTGTACATGATTGTTACAAACCTGAAAAATTCGCGAGTTCAATGACCTGCAGGCTAGACTCTATAGTCTTATGTACAGATATGCCGATATCAACTGCACATTGCTTGTCTGACGTCACAGCGGAAGGCGAAGATTGGGTCAGCCTTCTCCAGGGGGTGTCAAACACCGCCTGGACCAATGGTTGACATTTTATTAACACACGTGTTTTGAATTCTAGCTTTTCCCGAAATGAATCCGCGAGTTTTTCAGGTCTCTAGTGATTGTTAATAGATGTTCCCCGCTTGTCATTAAAAGGTGAGAATGAATTAATACAAAAAAAAATGGCATTAACTTAATTGTTGCATGAAAATGTGTTAATTGTGCATATATTATGTCCGTAATGATGGGTAAGGTAATTAGCGAAGCTTCTACTATCGCAATTTTCAATCAATCCTCCTAAATTTGGATTAGGAAGAAATAAATAAAATATTCAATATGGCGGGTGACTCGGGCTCTGAAGCCACGATTGAAGATTTCTTGGACAGTCCCGTGCACGCCGCTTGTATGGATGGTTCTATGGAAGACGTTGCCATCTGCTGGCCGTTCTCGTGGACGTTTTCGTAATTGGTGGCGTGCAATTTTCGATGGAAGGTTTCCTACAAGGTTTAAATTTTAGCCAATCACAAAGAGGGTGGTACAGTCATTTTGATTATTTTTATTTCTAGAAATAAAAATAGTAAAATAGTGAACAAAAAACAACTGAAATGTTTACTGATTATAAAACCGCATTGTGTAAAATTTACGGCAAACATTCNAAAATAGTGAACAAAAAACAACTGAAATATTTACTGATTATAAAACCGCATTGTGTAAAATTTACGGCAAACATTCGTGTTTATTTAAACACAAAAGTTCCAGTTACAACAACAAAACAATTAGGCTGTGTGCATGAACGCATAATTCTGAANGTGTTTATTTAAACACAAAAGTTCCAGTTACAACAACAAAACAATTAGGCTGTGTGCATGAACGCATAATTCTGAAGTCGTGAGTGAAGTATGTTCGTGAACCACAGTTGCAGAAGTAAAATCGTAAGAAAATTTACTCGTCTTTACTTGTGCGAGAACAGGTATCGTTGGATAGGTTATTCCAAAGAACCCTCCACAACTGCTTGCATGCAGGCTCGGGTGGCAGGTCTCGTGGGAGCTTCCGCCCGAGCTTGCACAGAAAATGTTATCAAAGGATACAGGCTTAAATGTTTCAAACACGCATGACATATTTTGACGGATACATCTCGCAGAATCAGTTATTTCCCACTTTGTTGTCGAACATATTCTTCTACGTGATGTCTAGGGAATTGTTAGTACTAGCCGTGGGACATTTAACCCTCCAGCTACAATAGCCGAAACCCGATGATATGTTACAAAACGACCAAATACACGGTCAGTTCCGTGCATGCAGGTGAACATACCTACCTCCGAGTTCAGAAACAATGATAACTGGACTTCCATAAAGATGATAATGCCAGTGATAACAGGTATATGAGTGTGGCAAAAGTTTGTGCGGCCTCTTACATAAACCTTCAACATTCGGGTACCGCCCATATGATTAGCACAGAAATTCTGGTGGTGATGATGTCATGTACAGTGGTCATCGTACACTTCCTATAGTTTTTAAACATGAGCACGATTATGCAAGCCTGTAGCGGAAGAGTTTAACAAACGGGGTTTTTAATATTTCGCTAACAGTGCCACGACTGCTCTAACGCACATTCTACTAGGGTTGGCAACACCGCGTGGACGAAGTTTGTGAAGTTACTGGAATTATTTTTTTGGAAACTCTCCCCGCGTTCTTCTTCTTTCCAACTAAGTAGGTAAATCAGCAGTAACTCTATTTCGGTGAACTATTGAAATGATTTTATTGGAACACTGATTCAATGAATCACATTTATAAAATTACGACCAAATGGTTNTCGGTGAACTATTGAAATGATTTTATTGGAACACTGATTCAATGAATCACATTTATAAAATTACGACCAAATGGTTCGCTTAAAAAAAAAACGTTTGAAACTGGACTGCAGAAAAAAGAAAATAAACTAGGACTGAAAAATCGTTTTGACTTAAACATCAAGTCATGGTGAATTATCNTCGGTGAACTATTGAAATGATTTTATTGGAACACTGATTCAATGAATCACATTTATAAAATTACGACCAAATGGTTGGCTTAAAAAAAAAACGTTTGAAAGCGGACTGCAGAAAAAAGAAAATAAACTAGGACTGAAAAATCGTTTTGACTTAAACATCAAGTCATGGTGAATTATCANGGACTGCAGAAAAAAGAAAATAAACTAGGACTGAAAAATCGTTTTGACTTAAACATCAAGTCATGGTGAATTATCAAAGCTCATAATTTCTTTTAACGTAAAATATTTCACTCATGTAGTGTATAAATTAAAAATTAAAGTCTTAAATACTAAGTATTTTTTTAGGTTAAGGTATAAATACTTAAAAAATTAATTATATATATATATATATATATATATTCCAATATTCCCAATAAATATATATCTATATTTATATTTTGTATTATGTATTTATATTCATTGCATATTCTGGAT
This sequence comes from Clitarchus hookeri, assembly GCA_002778355.1. Taxonomy (NCBI): domain Eukaryota; kingdom Metazoa; phylum Arthropoda; class Insecta; order Phasmatodea; family Phasmatidae; genus Clitarchus; species Clitarchus hookeri. Next base: position 251,947 of record NQII01001077.1, on the reverse strand, counting down.
TGCATCTTGTATATGTAAAACAAGATATTCTACAAAATATCACTCTCGGTGTGGTGTCAAGAATAAAACTTAAATAAAACTGGTTCTGAGAAAATTAATTTTCACGTTTGTAGGAAGACCCTCCCAACCTCTCTTTTTCCGCTAAACACGCGCATACACGCATGCAAGTGCAGACACACACGTAGTGAGATAAAGGATATTTTATAGAGCCTATTTTAGCAAGGAAATTAGGCTAAAAATTCTGTATATATGACTTGTGACATACGTAATTAGAAGAGACGTGCAAAATTCGCGTTATTTTTCGGTGACAGGATAGACTCCAGTGCCTTATAAACAAGTGAGCACCGTCCGTGGTTTCATTGGCCGTTAGTCTTTAACCGTCACCGACCTGCTTGACATTATTAAAAGAGATTGGCCACTTCGCTGCTGATCTTATCTTATTGGATCAAGAGTTCTTCGAGGCGAGACAGACATATTTCCGGCCAATGACTGTAGTCGGTTAAACGCACAATAACTTGCAGTTCAATCTGTCCTTAAATAATAACGCGAATTTCGCAGGTCTCTAGTAATTAGATATAACAATTAACTACAAAAATGTTCAGTGTCGATTAAGTGGGGGAGTCCTAACAGCTGATAAAATGCTAACACTGCAAGCGCGTTGTTTCTGGTAATACTCATCAGTAGGAGCAGTGACATTTCGCGAAAAGATTTCGAGACAAGATACAGTCAAAAACACTGTAGGGTCGTCCAGCTTCTTTGATTGGGTAAAAAATGTTCTGGCCNAACGCACAATAACTTGCAGTTCAATCTGTCCTTAAATAATAACGCGAATTTCGCAGGTCTCTAGTAATTAGATATAGCAATTAACTACAAAAATGTTCAGTGTCGATTAAGTGGGGGAGTCCTAACAGCTGATAAAATGCTAACACTGCAAGCGCGTTGTTTCTGGTAATACTCATCAGTAGGAGCAGTGACATTTCGCGAAAAAATTTCGAGACAAGATACAGTCAAAAACACTGTAGGGTCGTCCAGCTTCTTTGATTGGGTAAAAAATGTTCTGGCCCGTGTTAACCGGTTGCGCACGAATCACGAAGGTTCAGTGTCGGAGTTACTTAGTACTGAGTGGCTTGGCCAAAGACGGACACGGCACCAGCAGCCAATGGAGGTATAACAGCAGCTGAGGTGTGTATATAGTATTGGAGTCTACTGTGTGCTCCGATTTTTACGCGAAAAGTCACTGGCCCTACTCATCAGCAATTTAATATATATTAATAAAAAATATTTAAAACAAGTTTGCTTTTATGACAAATAAGAACCAACCATTACAAAAACTGTGTTATCAAACGAGTATCACGTAAAAGCCGAAAGTATAATGCACTCCTTCTGTATTCGAAGTTATCAAATATGTTATATATATATACATATATATATATATATATATACATATAATGCTAGGAAATTAAACGCCCCAACTGCGGAAGGTGATTTCTTTTAAAAATTAAAGTCGAAAATATACAGGACACCATATACCTAAACGGAATATTAAAGGAGATATGAGCATATGAAAACTGGGTTTCGAAAACGTATTTTTGCCGAATGCCTTGTACAACTACAAAGTCCGCAGCATAAAGGTAACCTATGCTTCCCATATTGCAGAGACACATGCGTAATGCTGACCGTCCTCGGTCTGTGCGTACTGTTCGGCTTGAGGAAGTGATACGTCAGCACATCGACGACATGTCCTCCACTAGTACACGCTCTATACCGCCTCAATTTAGGCGTGTCCCATTCAACCGTGTGGGACGTACTGTGGGTAAATTACCGCCATCCCTACCGCTGGCCGAAAGTACAAGGTTTTCAGCGAAAATACGTTTTCAAACCCCAATTTTCACAAGCTCATATCTCTTTAACTTTTTATTTAGGTTTATGGTGTCGTATATATTTTCGACTTAATTTTTCATAAGGAATCACCTCCTGCAGTTTGGGCATTTGATTTCCAAAATGTATGTGTGTGTGTGTGTTTAAATATAATTATATATATATATATCGAAAGCAGTTAAAACTACACGAAAAAGAAATACTTTTAAAAGTCATATCACGGTTCGTATCCGTTACAATTTTATTTCAAGTTTCCTGTTAACATTTAAAATAAGCATAAACAATGAAAATAAAACCCAGATGTACGCCAGAAACATGTAAGATTTTCAACTTTTTTTTTTTTTTTGTAAAGTTCTAAGGCGCTCCAACATATACAGATGTTTCTTAATTGCAAATGGTTGACTGTCTGCGGGCATTCGCGAAGGATTTTTCATACACACTGAAGGTAAAAGCCTGCATGTAAGTATTTTTTATATAATTTTCATCGCCCGAGCGCTTTCTGGAAATTATTTTTCTCGTTATTTCATACTGACTTTGGATTACTTTTTTTTTACCTTAAATACTAAAAAAATATATAGCACTACAGGTTCTTAGCGGTAAAGTGAGCACTTTTTTTCCTATCAGCCATTTGTTGTCCTTCCCCACTTTTTTTTTAAAAATAAATATTGCCACGTAAGTAACAAACAAAATGTCCATATTTCACAGGACTCGAAAGTTAACGTCCAAGGCTNAAAAATAAATATTGCCACGTAAGTAACAAACAAAATGTCCATATTTCACAGGACTCGAAAGTTAACGTCCAAGGCTACGATAAAATACATTTATTGACTATTATTCAAAATGAGAGGGCTTCAAAAAGTGCTCACTTTACCGTGAATAGGCCTGCACATCTGCAGCACGTGAAGTGTCTCGATCGAAAGAGAGAGAGAGAGAGAGATGTTCCCTTATTGCACCGGACGCANCTGCGATCCCTGGGTCACCGCGCGGGCTGACTCGCCAGTAACAGTAATTAGCGCGATGGCCGCGGCCTTCGCCAGCCATGACATCTCGCGAGAGCAGTTCTGGCTGCCACGGCAGGCGGACCTCGCAGCTCACAGGGCTCGCGCTGCTACCGTATAGTCATACTACGCCTACTCACCTTCCCTCTAAGGCCAGCGAGGTGAGTATGGAGCAGCGCCGGAATGAAGCGGCGGGGGAAACGGGAGATCCCCGAGAAAACCCCACCGATCAGCGGCATCGTCCGGCACGATTCCCGCGTGCGAAAATCAAGGAGCGACCCCTCCAGGGAATCGAACGGTTCGCCTAGGTTGGAGGCGAGTAGTCTAACCACTACACCATCGCGGCCCCATAACCCACAAATGCGGAACGGGTTCGATTCCTGGGTGGGGGCCACCTGGATTTTCGCAAACGGTAACGCCCGCCGCGTTTCACACTTGCGAGATGCACAGTATCTTTTCTTCCAGTGTGCGTTTGTGACGTCTGTTTTAAAGCTAATTAAATCAGAAATTAAAATCACTATGAATTATGACTATAGTTGCAACTGATATTTTGCTGTTGTATATGTTCAGAGAAAATGTTGACTGTTTTATAATACTTACCTTTGCACATTGCATATGGTATTTGAACTTGTTTTTTATATATAAGTTTTTCTTGATCGTTTTATTGGGGTCAGAGGTCGTACGACGAGTTGTGACCCTTAAAGCAGATTTCAAAAAGTTGGCAACCCCTAACTCGATGTCAAGCGCCAACCTTAAATCTCTCAACTCATCCCATTCCCAGTTCTCTCNAAAAAGTTGGCAACCCCTAACTCGATGTCAAGCGCCAACCTTAAATCTCTCAACTCATCCCATTCCCAGTTCTCTCTACTCTCCAGCGGCTGTCCGTTGTACATCGACTGCTGTCCCTGTAGCCAGCTATTTCCCGTGCGGACAGGGACGTATAACTATTTTTTTTAGGGGGAGGCTCGTCTTGAAAGTGAATGTCGACATTAGTGATCTTATCGCCGAGAATGTTTCGTCCACAAACTGAAACCAAACACATTTTGACACACTTTGGCATGCTTATTATAAAAAAACATGTATGCTTTAAATTTATTTTAAATTTATTATAAAAACGTAAAATAACTATGTCTTTTCGGGGGGGGGGCACGTACCCCTCATCTCCTTTCCTGCCCCTCCTCCTCCTTCCGCGTACGCCCTGTCTGTGGAGCAGGTTATATTAAAATACCCGAAAAGTTCGTACAAATAGTCAGTGTTAAGCAAAACCTTAAAATTAAAAAATAATAATAACAATATTTTTTTTGTAGTTTTCGCTGCTTGTTCGCAGTTTAGTCTAGGACTCGTAAATATATGTAAATTAAATGTTCTCACTATGTCGGCAGTAAGTAAACGGATAGAGGTCCTCGGAGACTTAACGGGACCTCATTGAAAGCAATTGTCTATATTCAAATTTTTTAAAAGCTATAGAATATTAAATGAAATTTTTTTTTTCAGGGCAGAAATGAAAGTTGATGTTCTGATGGCCATTTATAAATTTGTTTATTGAAATATAAATGTGATCGTTGAAAAGTGTCAAAGTCAGCAAAATTTGCTGAAGTAGCCCAATGTTCACGAAATTTATTCTTCTGTGAAACTATGTTTTAAACTATAACGACATTTCTGTATCTATCCTGAACAGAGTGCTACACTAGAAGATTAAAATTCCGAGGAAAGAGAACAAAAGCGAAGCTATGTTTATGTCACGTTCCATTGCCGTCGCGATGCCTCCTTACGGACGGATGTAAACTTTAGGCGTTCATTGCTGTTTACTAGGGATTCCCCTCGATAGAGGACTGACGAATTGAGTCCTCCTAGGCGAGTCAGAAAGCGGTGGCCCAATCATGGAACTAAAATGTAGAACAATAATATCCTTACGCCACTGGAACTCTCAGAATTTCACGGTATAGCCTATTCACAGTTTCTTCACACTTTTTGAATCAAACCTTTTATGAAATCAGCCCACTTATGATGTGTTTCGTTGTTTCCTAAATATACAATGTATCAGACGCCTTTTTAAAAGTACCCTATTTTTATATAAACTGAAATTTTATTTACGTTGTATCTATAACTTCTAATATACAATTTAAAATTATTATGTATAAAACAGTGAGAAAATAGTTGTGTTGGCAATGCCTATAGTAATAAATAGTTTTTATACAGAATATGGTTACACTGAGTGCGCACGAAGACGGTGCGTTGTCCGATTGGTGTAATTTTCTATAGTTGGTTAAGCTTTGTTGGCACGAGGCGGAGGAATATCCTGGAAGTAGAACTTTAGCAAGGCTACAGAAAAGTGTGAAGTAATCGTGGATGGACTATATATATATATTTTGTAATAATTTTGCTACCTGATGCAGGTATTATTATGTAACTCAAAACCATGCTTTCGTGCGTCCAGAAAGTAACATTTGTTTTATGGTTGAATGTTTATTTTAAATATAGCTAGTAATTTCCATTAAAATCAAAAATACCTCTTCAAGATGTCGACTTCGGTTTTATGTTACGTATTGACGACAGTGTTGTTTATTTCTATAGAAGAGTAGCAGTTCTATTTTTAAAAAAAATCCGGGAAATATTTTTGTTATGACTGACAAAAATATGGCTGTGAAATAAAACATTGGCAATAAAAATTATGAAGATCAGGAGTGGCAACACCTTACGTTTGAAAACAACCATTAACAAATGTTACTGTTCGCGTGATTGGATCCAGGAGTAGGCCAATTGACGGCAACTTACTGCCGTGTACAGGAGACAACACAAGTTTGCTGATGTTGCAAATTGTGTGCGTTTGTGCAAGCTAATAAAAGTAACGGGATTAACTGCACATTTTCCTTAACTAGGACATCAGTTCTGCATTTCCGGTGTTTGCGAAATAAGACCTTTTTTTAGTCTGACAAGGTGTTTCTGTTGATATTTTGCCGTGTCCCCAAGACGGTCATAAAACTGCAGTATTGCGTCTACGGAAATAAGACTCGCTTTTGACACAGATTGGAGGTTGAGCGTGTGTACCACTCAACTCTTAGCTGCGTGTTTTGGCTACAGGAGTCATAATACTAATTCATTTTTTTGTAAAAATGTGATTACAACAGTGGGCCTACTCGCAAATAATCTAAAACAATAAAATAAAAATAATAAATACTTGCCCAGCCTATATTTCATTGTAGGTTTGCGAATGTTTCTTGAGATGTTTACAACAGTGCTTGGAAGATGTTTTGGCGTTGACCAAAATACAGTCGCATGATGCGTGCATTGCAAAATATTGCCTCAAAAATTACTATTTTTTAACATCTAGCGAGGAAAACAGGGCCTTAATAAAAAAAACAACTGCAGCCGTTGTCCAGCGAAGGGCTTACTGGAGTGGCGTGAAGAGGATCATTGTGAGCTGAATAAAAAAAAAAGTGTGCTGAGAAAAGTTGCATTACTAACTTTACAGATCATACACGCATACACATTCACATTAATGCCAGTGAAGAATTGAACTTTTTCGCCCGACAAAAATCCAAGAACGTCTCAGTTTCCCTGCGGCAGTAGTCAAAAACATGGGTACTTACTTTCATTCGCATATTATACGTATTTATTTTATTTTTATGAGATTACCGTTTCTGTTAGTTGAGAATGTACGCCAAACATGATCAAAACCTGTATTATTGAAAAAATAATAATAATATGGTTAACGTTTAGATCCCCCNTAACTGTAGTTTATTGCCTCCAGGTTCGCACGCGTTCATTAGAACGTGGTCGTGCATCTGACGTCACATCCCGTGTGTGTGCTGCGTGCCTCGCCACTCGCTAGTGCGTACGTTCCGCAGACCCTGATCGCACCACACGGTAGGAGAAGCACGCAGAACCGAGAAGACGTGGCGCGGTTCCTCTGGCGTGGGCGTGCCCATTCTCTTACTGGCTGCGCCGAGGCTCTGCGTGCTCTGATTGGCTGCTGCGTGCTGCGAGAGGTTCCCTGTTGGACGGGCTGCCGGCTGGCGGGTATAGGTTGCGAACGGCGTTAACACGTGCTGCCGAACCCGCGACGCCATTTTGTCTGCGTGCGTGGCGCGAGTTCGCGGTGTAAGCAGCTGTTTCACCTCTGTACTCTGAATATCTTCGCGCTCTCGGCTCGACTGAGTTGAACTCGAGCAGCCAACACCGCTGCCGACATAGAGGCAACAGTTTATCGTCATTCNCGCTCTCGGCTCGACTGAGTTGAACTCGAGCAGCCAACACCGCTGCCGACATAGAGGCAACAGTTTATCGTCATTCAAAGAGTCCCTTACGGATCCACAAAATTCAGCCTTTCTACCCTAATGTTTTAATACGTTCGCCTTTTCTTTCATGGTGGTACCTTTATGGATCATGTTCAGAAAAACTGGTATGCACTGGGGATACCAGGGGGCTATATATTGTCATTNGTGGTGGTACCTTTATGGATCATGTTCAGAAAAACTGGTATGCACTGGGGATACCAGGGGGCTATATATTGTCATTCTAAAATTCATATTCATTCGGCAGTATTATTTTAATATCCTGCTTCTAAGTTTGAGCAATGTAAAAATATTAAATTTTAATTGTACTGTAAAGGCATTGAGTAATAACCAGACGGGAATAACTAACAAATTCCCATAGTGACAGCTACGACTTGTTAATTTATTTAATGAAAAGGTTATCCTACGCCTTTTAGAATTCTGAGCAAGTAGTAATCACTCGGAATATGTAAAATTTGTTGAATTATTTGGAAATAGAATAGAGTTCAATCCCTGGTGTGTTGCTATTGTTTTTGTCATTGGGCGACATATGTTTTTCGACACGAACCAGATGTTTAAGAGCGAATAATAAACGGTTTAAGTTCGTACAACCAGTTATGTACCACAGTCAAATCAGAACACAAAATGGGCATTCCTGCCGCAGGAATTAATAAACAAAGAAGCTTGGGCGCAGACTGTTAATCAAGCACTTTTGAAATCAACTTTTGAAAATTGCGACTGCCCTTACCTGCATATATATTTTAACGGCCACAATGACTGGCATGCACCTAGTACAATTGGTAAAGATTGATGGAAAGTAGTTCCATATCTCAACGTTGAAATAAAGGTGTTATATAATCATTTATGAATACTAAAATTATTGATTTTGCTTTCTCATTTTATGCTTATAAGTCTAAGGTCGAACAAATTTGGAAAAAAAAATTACTTTTATAATAATTTCGCAGTTTCACTTGACCGACGTATGTATAAAGTTATGAGGCCCGTGAAAATGATAATTTTACATATGGTGGAAGAATACACTATGTGCATACAAGTAGATTTTAAGCAGCATTTTCAAAACTGCTCAGTTTACCGTGAACAACCTATATGGACGCGGATTTTGAAGGTGACTAGTAATTTCGCATCAAAATAACCGAATCATGAGCAGCGTAGGCCATGGCTAGATTTGCCTCCAGCCGTGACTTCAGCCAACAACAAATGGCAGAGAGGCCGTGTTGACTAGCTTCCAGGTCGATGAACCCGCTATAATTCACGGTCCGCAGTAGCAATAACAGTGTCGGCTTAACTGCGTGGATGTGGATTACAACTTGCTGATGCGCGTTTTATTGTTCATCCGGGTAGAGCTTCGAGCCGTAGCTCCATCGATTGTCGCTCGGCCCATCATTACCGCCTGTTGCCGCCTCGCGTCGCTCAACTGTCACGGATTCTATCGGGACCCACTGTTCTCTTCTTCCATCATCCCGAACCTTCTCGCGCCATATGGAATTATTGGTTTTTCTGGCTTTTTTTAAAGTAGAAAATTCCAAAAGTGCCCCTACACGCAACTATATATCGACCGTGCACTGCAGTACAGACAAGGCAAGAGAACTAAGAACTCATAATTACACATTAAGAATTTATTCGTAAATCCACGTCATCAGTGCATACGTGTAGCGAGAAAGAGCGAGTGGTAAAGNAATTACACATTAAGAATTTATTCGTAAATCCACGTCATCAGTGCATACGTGTAGCGAGAAAGAGCGAGTGGTAAAGGTTTTTTTTTTCCCATACATCCATAATAACTCCGTTTCTACATGTGTTAAGGAAAGAGTCAAATGCGTAGGGAAGTTCGCAACTTCGAATGGCAGCGACGTTCAGCATTCACAAATGTGGAACCTGCTGTATAGCACCATTCTTATAAAATGTATAGGTTTAAAACTTTGATTATAGATTAGAAAGAATACGAGAAAATTTTTTTACAGTGTACGACACAATTTTAACTCTGCCAGAATTTGGCAAGATCAATATTGCGACATAAATACGAGTTCCTAGTTCAGTCGCTATCTTCACGTATATATCGCGCAGCAGTGTAGCCACATTGAATTAACAGCGACGCAAAGATAAGTTTCCCAAGCGAGAAGTTGGCACAACTTCAACAAAACGTAAATAGAAGGTAACGTATAGTTTTCGGCCATCAGATTCAAGGTATGAGTCTTTTCTTTTCCGTATTTATTTTTATTCCTACCAACTTCCAAATAGATTGTGGATTACGTATTACAAGACGATTGCAACATACGTTCAAGGTAACGTCATTAGTGTGTACTTAAATTGATAAACATTTAAACGGTTTTAAAAATTCTGCGACGAAAGAAAATATTTGAGTGCAAATTGGCGTCATTTTATATGAGAGACGATGTTAATATTGGCACGTAGAGGAAAATATTAAAAATAATTTAACAACTGTTCATGCGTACGTTTAATCACAAATATACATTTAGTCTCTAAGTGCCTGTCTACTCTATGCCAAGAGTAAGTTAAGTAGCCTTCTAGTTAACATTCCCATTACTATGCCCGTGCTAAGTTGCACACACAGGCCGATAGGATCCTGCAAAATTCATGTTATTCTTTTCGAAATAAACTTCAAATGTTTGTGGGATGTTAGAATATACACTTGTCTGATGTGGCCTGGACGACTCAGAGCTGATAAGGAATATTAACGTCTGAATATCTCAATTACATGCGACCACGCCAGAAGAAAACTTAGATACTCGCTGTGGCAAAAGTCAACACATTACTGACGCCACCTCGAGTGTTTACAGAACAATTGAAGTCTAGCGAATTGCCAGATTACGACGCGGTTTTGTAAGCGTCTACTTATTGGCAAATAAAACACAAACTTATTTAATTTACTTTTTAAACCTTTTTTTTTTTCGATTAGCGTTGGAAAAAGAATATTTTTTTACATTTAAGTTTGTTACCAAATTATCTTGCAACTGATGGAGAATCCTGCATAAGATACAGATTTATGGCTTCTAAATATAAACTCATTCTCTCTGCTCGCTTGTGTGCTATTACAGCCGAAAAAAATTTCTCTGTTTGATCAATAAATACGCGAGCTTCATCACACCTCAATTACAAGGACCAAAGAGTTTGGAAACAAAGGATAAGATAATTCCGAGGAGACAAGAGCAGAGGGAAAACTATCGTAGGACAGAAACATCACAGACCTCATACTTTGGTAGCCGATCTCGTCCCGTGGCGCAGTCTGTTGGTGCGCCGCTGTCTGCGGTGCAGGAGGTTCTGAGTTCGAACCCCAGGTAGGGCACGGGTGTTAGTTTAAGTTGGGTCATAAGTTAGTTTGTCAGTCGTCGCCTGATAAGCCTTCAAGCATAACCCCGGGGGACGTTAATAAGCCCTTTCCGATTCCGATTCATAATTTGGTAAGTTTGGTTCTAGGAACTGATCGACGAATGACGATCTGCCACGTGAGCGGAGTTCGGAATACACCCGGTAATTCCGCTTCTGTACTACCCGACCATTGTGTGATTCAAGGTCGGAGAAGCCTGCTTCTCGCTGGAAGCTCTGCACGAGGGGCGAGTTCCAATATCGTATTTACACACCAGCAGCTTCTGATTTCTAATCGGACGCTTCTCTCCGTGGGACGTCGCTTGCCTCTTCGGCTGAGTCGCTCACGATTCAGTTACTCCTCCACTGAACATTTGCTATCCGCGAGCAGACAGCTACGAAACGTAAAAATAATCGTCAAATATTCGTAAAAATGTGGAGCATTCATAGTACAGTCTATTCGTGATTACTTCCGACTTTTCTGAAGCGCTCATAAAGTTGTACTTTTCGGCCACTCGCTTAAGTATCCTTCCGCCACATGTAGATAAAACGTAAACGATTCTGGTGATAAAACAAAAGTAACTATTTTTTTTATACGTATGAATTAACAGTGTCTCCAACGTTGCATTACTGAAACCCTAAACAAAAAAAGACACTTTCGCCGTTTTACTATAGAAATAACGTAAGCAAATTCAGTTTCATGATATGCCACAAAAGAACTATTTCTTACAATCCACTACAAACACCATCAAAGTTTATGTAAATATAAAACGCTCCATATATGTACCGTTTTAGGAAATAACAAATCGTGATACACGGGATGATTTTACAAAGGTTTAATTCAAAGAACGTGAAGACACCGAGAATGGGCATTAGTTCAGCCTCCCACCTTCTATTCACTACCTCTGCAGGTGGGAATTTTCGTGCGGAGATTTTCATGTTTCCTGTGGATAATGTGGTAGAAGCTGCCATTTCGNGTTTCTCAGCGTAATTTTATTCTGCCCTACTCATATTCGTTCCGCGGCTGCCCCACAACCAATCACATTTCACCTATATTGCTCTTCGTGCTGGCCGAAATGGCAGGTCTGTCTCTTGGAAAGGAAAGCCGGCGAAATGACAGGTCTGTGCCCCTCGGATAGGAAAGCCGACTCCAGTAAGAGACGTGCACAATTAATAAATATGGTCGAAATTCACATCAACAATTTTTTTTACTAATCACGTGAAAATAGCCACGCACCGTTTATTGGATAGAAACGCAAAACACTTTATATTCGTGCAACGGCAAGAATCCTCACCGGCCCTCGCACATAGCAAAGTGTTTCGAAGAAGAAGAAATATCAAGCAATTTTTTAAAAAGCACAATATAATTCAACAGCAAGTTAATGCAGGTACTCGATTACTTTAATTACAATAATTTTGTTCGATTTGAAATTAGAACGCTGCGAATTCTATCGGCATTAAACTTGAGCTTAGAATGATCTCGTATTCGTAAGAATAATACAGACATAAGAAACAGATAACATACGCGTACAATCATAAACTAAAGTGAAAAAAGGAACAGAACATTTGCATCCGTGGCAATAATACCGATACCGAAGAACACACACAGACGTAGCTTTCTTTACCGCAATGTCGTTTGGTTGTTTCTTGTATCTGAGAGCTTATTTGGAAATTACATACAAATATCATTTTCTGCACGGATTCTTGGACTTTAAATTAGATATTACCTGCACACCATGTTCCGTCGAACATATATTTACACCGAAAGTTTATGACATCGCAAAACGGACTTACTCGCAATAAATATTTTAGATTAACCTTTTTAAGTAAATATTTTTTAAAGAAAATATATTTTTTTTCTAAAATTAGAGGTATAAAAAAACTGTCCGCAAAATACACGTGTGACGATGTCAGAAATTATTTCAGCTTGCGACTTACGAAATTTCAGTTGTACAATCACGACACCTGTTACACTAAAAAGTAACGAAGCGCTGACTTAGTTCTCGTTTCTACCACGCGCGCCACGCAGATGTTTCAACTAAGCAAGTAATACACAGCGCAGATACACAGAGTAAATAAATACACAGCGCAGATACACAGAGTAAATAAATACACAGCGCAGATACACAGAGTAAATAAATACACAGCGCAGATACACAGAGTAAATAAATACACAGAGACGAAATAGCGCGCCGGTTCTTTTGATGTGGGCTTAATCATCTGATTAGTTGTGAGACTGTGGTGGTGTAGTGGTCAGACTACTCGCCTCCCACCAAGGCGAATAGGGGTTCGATTCACTCCCGGATTTTCACACGTGGGAATCGTGCCGGACGATGCCGCGGGTCGTCGGGTCTTCTAGGGGATATCCGGTTCCCCCCCACCATTGCATTCCGGCGCTGCTCGATACTTACTTCGCCCCCATCGGCTGTCGATACGTCGATGTTACGAGCCACCCAAATCTCTCCACTCTGATTGCGCGATGGTCTGGCGAACGGGCCTTGTGTCTCATTGGCTGCAGCGTGCTGTGAAATGTATCCTATTCGCTGGGCTACTCGCTGGAAAGCCAGTTATCAGTCGCTGATTGGTGAACGGCGTTCCGACATGTTGCTGGCCAGTGGCGTCATTTTGGTGGCGTGTGTTGCTAAGAGTTCGCGGAATAAGCGACTATATCACCTACGTATTATTTACTCTGTGGCAGATCGCGCTTCCAGTTATGTATGTTGTAGTTATTTTCTCTAAAAACTTTAATATCCAACTGAAATACGACCTTATCGGTTTGTAAGTGTACCTGTTCTCGGTTGAAACGATTTGCACCACCGGCCATTTTCCTCGTGGAAAATAGCAAACGGCAGTTGTGTTNTGTACCTGTTCTCGGTTGAAACGATTTGCACCACCGGCCATTTTCCTCGTGGAAAATAGCAAACGGCAGTTGTGTTATAGTGTTTGCCGCGTTGAAATATCGGTGTTAACTACAAGTTTTCTTGTGCGTATGTTACTACGATCTCCACAAACNGTAGTGTTTGCCGCGTTGAAATATCGGTGTTAACTACAAGTTTTCTTGTGCGTATGTTACTACGATCTCCACAAACAAAGTATTTATTACCGTATAATATCTTTAACGCCTTATATATTGTCTCCTCAAACAACCACCTCCTTGAATTGTTATATATTTCAGCGGTGTCCACAAGGTGTATTTGTGTAGTACGAAATGTGGCGCACTGCATTGTTTTACATTTCCTGGTGTTCTTAATTGCTTAGTTCCGNGGTGTATTTGTGTAGTACGAAATGTGGCGCACTGCATTGTTTTACATTTCCTGGTGTTCTTAATTGCTTAGTTCCGCAACACTACAAACGTAAACAAAACTACACTCATACGTCACAAAGAGATAAGGCGCAAGAGGTTCGCTTGGTGGCCCTTCAAAACGTAATATAGTTCCGTATGATCATACATTTATAAAGGCTACTTTTGCAATCGTAATACACAGTAGAAGTAATGTTGGTACGATAATTGTTCAAAAACGGCTATCAGGGAAGAAATGTCCTCATTGCCTATCTTTCGTCCATGCTGTGGATCGTGTCTGAAGGCGGGAACAAACTGCAGATTTTCCTTGTCATTTATATAATTAAGATAAAAGTGAATGTGTAGAAATGTGCCTCGTTACAAAGCATTACAGCAAAAAATTTCTAACTTTACGGGTTGCTTGCGGTTGATTGATCACTTTTAAAATCTCATCTTAGGGTGTACTTTTTTCTCCTTACTTTGTATCCTTTCGCCTTATGTAAATTTTATATTGCCGCTGGTCTAATGACATTAACCATACATCGAACAAATAAAACTGTTGAGATGTTAGAAAAGTAAATATTGTACTAATATGCCAATACGTACTCTTGTATGAATAAAACAAACATAAACAGAATAAGACATAAATAAATTCGGTCTGCCTCAACTTAAACTTCACGCTTTTAATACGACGTTAAAATAAGAAACTGCTATTCCTGCCTCGCTGCCAACTTTGCAAGCTACATGACACTCGATGTTTCCGTTAATATAAGTATATGCAGTTAGGAACAGATGTATTTTTCACAGGTTGACTTTAAAAGTTCTTGGTTAACGACGAAGCAGTTACATGAAAGAGGGTATGTTAAGCAAACGCACAATTTTACACGCTAAGTTTAAGCAAAGGAAATTGCTACAAGTAAGGGCAATTTTATCGAATAGTGGTCCGTGAGTCCCGCAAATTTATTTCGGAGGAATGTTCGACTTCAATGTTGTTACTTTTATGACTGTAACGCAGTTTATAGGGCACGCCCTGGACAACAACGAGCCGGTGACAAAAAGCAAAAATATCGTTACCGTCTGAACGGCAAGGTAGCACTTAATACTCATGTGCAGAGAGACTAATAAATGATTTTAGCAGGATATCAGTGGTCACGTCCTCTAGTAGAATCTAATCCCACGGGAAATTGTCGCTTCGTCTACTCTTTTTCCGCTACGCCTCACAAACACAATTCGCACATAGTGGTAAATCACTGTACTTTCTGTTAGTATTAAAAATGGGTTTCTCATACTCGTTTAACACGGGGAATTTCTATTCATTTTAAGCTGTTTTTTGCTATTCTAGATGCCAAACTGGCGTCTTGGCTTTCACGTCATCTGGCAACCGTGCGTTACCTTTTAACTGGATTTGACGAATGTCGGCTTCCGTTTCTAGGATGTTCTCCACAGCTTTGGGGTGGACGGCTGTTGCGAAATCTTCGCTAGAAGTACCTTGGCAAACTAAGCGATGTTGGTCACTCGTATGTAGAGGTGGAGGTTGCACATAATAATTCCCCAAATTACTTTATGCCATTACAAAAAAATATATATATATAGTTACAGAAATATGCGCAGTTACTTAACTTACACGAAAATTAATATATATTCCCAAATTGACATGTGTCGAATGAGACCCAAACCCCCTAGTGTGAAACCGAATCACGTACAACCCAGACAAATAAAAATGTCGTATTTCGCCACGGCAAGAGCCACTGAACAAACGATCGTGGGTCGGTCATGCGAAGGATTGAATACGCAGAATTCACGTACGTCTAATAACTAACGACTGGGATGAGTTCATTTAACGGCGATGTCTCCTGATTTACAGTGGTTTTCCACTGGTCCAGGTGCTGGTTCTCGGAGTATTCCGCTAATTACGTCAGCCGTCAGCGGCCTATTGACGGGACTGCCGACGAACAGCAATACCGGACGCTCATTAAACTGCCCACGCCGCTGCACAACGTGCAGGCAGTCAGTTTAAAAAAAAACTAGAACACGTTTAATGTTTCGCTTCCGGTGCCTGGTTATAAGTCCACTCACGGTTACTTCCCACTTCTCCGAAGCTCTGCTAAAGTTATACTTCCAGGATATTCATTCACCTCGTGCAAACAAAGCTTAACCGAGTCTATGAAATGACACCAGAGGGACAACTGCACCGCATTCACGCGCACTTAGCGTCACTAGCATGAGAACTATTTCTCGCTAGGCACTGCCAATGCCAGTGGCGTGTGGTGAACTGTTGCAAGGTAAGGCGGCCTTAGTTCTGTGCTGTACCCAGTCGCTTGTTAGTTGACACTTCCACCACTAAGACGTAGCTCGGCAGCTGACGCCACAGGACGCGCGTAATGGGTCCCTTGCTGCTCGCTTGTGAGTGGTCGCAATGCATTCACTTTCCCTAGGCTGCACGGTGGTTACTGGTTCCTGCTAGGTGCACCGAGAATGTATACACATAATATATGTAAAAGTGTAGTTTAAATAAAAATAAGGCACTTTTATATTAACAGAAATATAAAACGCTTGTGATACATGGCATATTTAGGAAACGACCACGCCCGTAATACATGGAGCGATTTTTCAAAAAGTTTGATTCAAAAAGTGTGAATAAACCACGAATAGACTATACTAATAATTTTAAGGAAGGAAATGTCAAATTTCGAATGTTCTCTAAAGAGTCCTCTTTGAGATTTATAGTGTCTAAAACCTATAATTTCATTTTTTTTAAATAAAATTTTTGTACAGAATTTTTAACGTAGCAAAGGGACTTGCAGCACACATTTATACCTACCATTACGCCATTAAATGACAGTCACCACTGAAATTCCCGTAGAAGGAAAGCAAGAAATTCACGCCAGTTCAGTACCTTGTGAATATAGGGTATGGGTCATTCGTGGTTACTTCCAACTTTTCTGAAGGCCTGCTGAAGCTGTACTTTCAGAATATTCCTCCGTCTCATGCAAAGCCTAACCAATTACACCAAAGAGGTAACGCACCACATTCTTGCGAACACAATTTTGTAATATTTTTCACGAGGACTATCTATTACTAGGCATTACCAACACGCCTATTTTATCCAATTTGTTATTCGTATTAAATATAGATTTAATATTATAGTTTATAGATAAAATATAAATAAAACTTCAACTTAACAAAAATAAGGCACTTTTTATGTTAACACAAATAAAAACGATTGTGATGCATTGCATAGTTGGGAAGGAACTAAACACGTCATACACGGGAGGGATTTTCCAAAAGCGCGATTCAAAAAGTGTGAAGGAAGCGCGAATGCATGTATGGGGCACGTTATTCGCGTGCCAGTGTCCCGAAATTCTGGCCCTCGTATACCTCGAGCGTATGACCACAGAGAACTAAGTATACAAAGGTAAAAAAAAAAACACACTTTTAACACGAACTCCAGGCGCACGCGCCAGCAAAATGGCAATGGGTTCGCCCATATTAAAAAAAAAAAACCGCCGCACCNTGGCAATGGGTTCGCCCATATTTAAAAAAAAAAACCGCCGCACCATTTTGAGAGTGTAGCTATCTACAGGATGATTCTAAAATCATTGGACAAACATTGAGGGGTGGTAGAGCTCACTAAAACAAACAATTATTTTATAGAAATATATGTGCGGGAGTGACGCGTTGAGGCACTGACACAAAAATAACACATGAAATGCAACACATTGTTTATTTACAACGTCGCCGCTAAATGCCTTTTTACAGCAATGTTTATAATAATTGCTCAAAATTGCTACCACCGACAGTTATGCAAGATTGGTAGCGTCGGTGGAGTGATTGGCGAACAGATTCAAATACGCCGGGTATTTCACGCACGCCACCATTTTCCGCCAATCACGCCATATGTAGAGGTCGCCAAGCATGCGTGACTGTCGGTGGATTCATTTCCAGCAACTGTTTTAACATTTTCTGTACTGAATCACTCGTTAAGTATGCTGCTAATGAACATTTTATGTTTCCGTTAATGTGTTATGTTTTCGTGTTTGTGCCTCAACGCGTCACTCCCGCCTATATATTCATATACAATAATTATTTGTTTTAGTGAGCTCTACCACTCCTCAATGTTTGTCCCGTGATTTTAAAATCAACCTGTATAGGTTGTGCACGTTAAATTAAGTACTTCTGAAAATTAACCTTTGAAAAAATTCACTAACTATAACTACGCCTGGTGTTTCTGAACAACACCGACAAATTCCCGCAGATAAATCCTCACTTAAATATAAGGCGAAAATGTACGTACACTTTTTCCCTAAAACTATTTTTAAAAAGAGAGCTGTGCGTCCCCACAAAATCTTGATTAAAAATTATTTCCCGTTATTGTGTGTTGCCTACCAGCCAGTCAACACACATTCTTGTTTGAGAGTTGGTCATGGATTTCTCGAAAACTGTTCACCCGAGGGTGTTCCGATAAAAAGATCTTTTTTTTTTTTGTAATTTTAGACGCGCTGATTCGTAAGATGTCTTTAAAAAAAAAAATCACCTACATTTAAGGGTTACTAAGTTTCATACGAAAAAATTCCAACCCCCATTTTCACCATAAAAATGCATCATGATATTGCCAACCGTATTTTCAGAGATGTAGGATTTCCTATCTAAAAACACCATTCGCCGATTTCTTGCCTAATTGCAAGTAGTTTATAGTATTTTTTAACGAAAATAATTTTAAAATTTGATTTCTGGTGGAGCAAAACTCCCTTAATAATAACTTTAGGCGGAAAAGTGTTACATACATATNAATTTTAAAATTTGATTTCTGGTGGAGCAAAACTCCCTTAATAATAACTTTAGGCGGAAAAGTGTTACATACATATTTTTTTTGTCTTATTTTTTCGTAAGGAATCACCTGCCGGAGTTTTTCGGGTGTTGTTCGACAACACTCTACCACATTTCACACTGGCACACATGCTACTACGATAGGTTGTTCGCGGTAAAGTAAGCACTTTTGAAATTAACTTTTGAAAAAAGTCACAGCTCCTGCTTGCGTGTATTTTAACGGGCACACTGACTGGCATGCTCCCTGAAAATTTGGTCACGACGGAGGGAAAGTAGTTCCACGTCTTAAAGTCGAATTAAAAGGTTTAGGAAAACATTTCAGAATGCTGAAATTATTGGTTTTACTTTCTGTATTTCTAATGCGTTCAAATGTAAGAACTAGAAAAATTGTAAAAAAAAAAAAAAAAAAAAAATTATTTTCCAATAATTTCACATTTTTACTTGACCGACGTATAAATAATGTGACCAGACCCTTGGTAGTGTTAATTTTATATATGGCGGAAGTATACGAAATGCGCATGTGGGTAGATATTTAGCAGGTCTTTCAAAAATGCTGAGTTTACCGTGAGCAGCATTTAGTTAAGTTTGCAGTGAATTANCACATTTTTACTTGACCGACGTATAAATAATGTGACCAGACCCTTGGTAGTGTTAATTTTATATATGGCGGAAGTATACGAAATGCGCATGTGGGTAGATATTTAGCAGGTCTTTCAAAAATGCTGAGTTTACCGTGAGCAGCATTTAGTTAAGTTTGCAGTGAATTAATACAAATAGTCATTAGCTCTTGACGTTTGTGAGTTTAATGTTGAAATGTATGGCCAGTGAAGGTGGTATTTATTGTTTTATTACATTAAAGTATGATTTTGCATATTATTAACATTAACATTATTAATAATTATACGATCTTACTTGATTGGCACACGAATAAAGTGATCAGGCCCATTGCGATGTTAATTTTAAGGCCGTTCTACAGTCGACATAACCATAACCATACCAATAACAGTGAGAGTTGAATACCTTCTGTACAACGGTGCATGCTACAGCAGCGCATAACAATTGCTAATGCACATCTGCATAGCAAATTGGCGAACTTCCAAATCTCTTTTGCAAGAACCTGTGCGTAGCCAGTCAGAAGCCACTCTTATTACAACACACATCAAATTCATTTTCACAACTGGACATTTCCAGTTACAAAGCTAAACGTACAATTGACTCCAGTTGACATTTTTTTTTTCTTTTCATTTTCGGTATTTATTTGGTTTATTTAGCACGTGTTTTGTGAAAATGAGAACTGCATATTTCTAACATAATTATTCTATATTCGCCACGGCTGTTTACAAACGAGATGTCTAAAAGAGGATATAATATATAACAAGTTGGCCAACTTANCTTCTATATTCGCCACGGCTGTTTACAAACGAGATGTCTAAAAGAGGATATAATATATAACAAGTTGGCCAACTTACAAAAGTGAAAATTCAAATTACTATTATTAAAAGGTTCCAACATTGATGTGAAAACCTATTGCCAACAAATACATCAGATTTATTATGTCAATTGCAGTACCGGATTTTTATTATAGCGGCGATTATGGCTGTAGAAGTGGTAATGGTTATTTAGAGTGTAGCACGGCCTATATATGTATATGGCCAGGGACGGGAAAATGTCNGGCTGTAGAAGTGGTAATGGTTATTTAGAGTGTAGCACGGCCTATATATGTATATGGCCAGGGACGGGAAAATGTCGCGTTTCAAACTACTTTTATGGCTGTACTATATATTTTCGAACCTCGTCTATTTTTACATTGGCTTCTGCCCCGTTNGGCTATAGAAGTGGTAATGGTTATTTAGAGTGTAGCACGGCCTATATATGTATATGGCCAGGGACGGGAAAATGTCACGTTTCAAACTACTTTTATGGCTGTACTATATATTTTCGAACCTCGTCTATTTTTACATTGGCTTCTGCCCCGTTNACGTTTCAAACTACTTTTATGGCTGTACTATATATTTTCGAACCTCGTCTATTTTTACATTGGCTTCTGCCCCGTTGGGTAGCCAGTTTTGCCTCAGACCAGGTGGCAAGGAATTAGGTGCTCGTTTTCTTGCAGGTGTGTTGTTGGCTCAGAGCTCACCTGGGCTTGTCTAATAAACTGTGGTCCAACTGCGAGCATAAGATAAAATGCACACGTGTTCGAAGAATAACTTGCCCTAAAACTAATTCGTGAAATCTTCCAGTTCCTGTGTGTGGCGGAAGGATACAAAATGAGAAGTAAAGTAGATCCTAAGCTGGTCAAAAGTGCTGCTNCCACTCGCTTGACGACTTCCCTCCCCGTAGTACATTCGTAGTCAATTCACAACTTTCCTAAAGCCCTGCCAAAGTCTCCCTGTTAGGCTATTCCTCCGACCAATGTAAACAAAGCTTCAACACGTGTACAAAATTACACCAAAGGGGCAGCGTACCCGCATTCGTGCGCTTTCAGTTTGATAATATTTTAGATGTGAACTATAGTTAACACATAGGCAAAAGTTAAATTTAACAAAAAATTAAATACTTTTACGTTAACAGAATTTTTGAAGAGAAAAAAAAACTTAGGGGGTTATAATTCAAAAAGGTTTGATTATAAAATTGTAAAGATACCGCGAATGAACTATAGCTGTCAAAAACACGCTTTCAGACCGTAGAGGGAATATGGGGTAGAGCGTGCACGTGAGCTGAGCAGTAGCCATTGTGTTCCAACACTGGGCCACGTTACTGCCAATAGAACTATAAATATCATCAGGGATAGGTAGTATTTTCGGTTATAACGCTGCTTATCCGCAAGTAAGTACTTTCAGATGTTTTTCTTTGTTCGCTTCCACTAACGTAATTTCAATGCAGCTGGGTTGTATTAAAGTTGGTCAATGTATTTTATTCGTGTAAGGCTGGACTCACAATAGTCCGTCGCAACCGTCAGTCGTCGGTCCGTCGGGCAGTCATCCGTTTGTTTTTTCGTCCGTCTTTTGAAAGCGATTCACAACAATCCGTCGTCCGTCAATCCTTCTGTACGGCAAAATATCAGCGTGGCAACTCAACAAAGCCATCTTTCTTTAATTGGAGATATATATTTTTTTTTTTTACGTAACAAGACTTTATACTGCTTTTTTTTTTGTTTTTTACATTTTAAATTTCTGGATTTGCCACCAAAGATAAATAAACGCACATCTACCGCCTTGCATTTTATTCTAAAGTGCGTATTAATATCTAAGGAATGTCGTCAGAAGAAGGTGGCTCATCCATCCATCCGTCGAAAGTTAAAAGTTTGGTAAATATATGAAGGATGAACGGATAGAAAAAAAAATGTTGCCCGGCGATTGGTTGAAGATCACGGATGCGACGGACTATCGTGAGTCCAGCCTTAGAGGGCGGGTATGTTGAAAATTCAAATGTAAACAACACGTTCGACAGTGTTGGCCACCTGACTATGACAGTTGTACTCGTGATGTGTGAGACAATATTGGAGACATTCTGAGGAGGCGAAAATCAATCCACCTCATCTTTAGTATATGGTCCGAACAGTGACGTGTATATTCGATTCCTTTTTTCTCAATTTTTTATTTTTGTTCCAAGAGACTCGAATTTTTACATGACTAGTTTTGTGGTTCATTAAACACTTTTGAAACCAAACTCTGAAAAGATTCCCTGTCCCTAATTGCATATACTTGTAACATGCATATTGAACAAATACTGACTCATACAATCTAAAAAAATATATATTGTACTTTAACAAGAAAAACCCTTGGAAACCCACTTGCAAAGAAAATTCTTTGTAAAACTACATACAGTTTTCTTGTAAAATCTGCAAAGCATATATTTGTAATATTACAAATGAGAGCCTTGCATTACATCTTACATCATTAAACAGTGTGCATACAATATGCTTCTAGTAAACAAGAATCAATAACAGCGAATAACTAAAATAAAATATTTCAAAATATAATTTACGAAAAATAAATTACACTTTGTCAACATTAGAACCTAGATCCCTTGTAATAGGGCCTATAAGCCCTCGACCTTAACCACAAGACCAAATTGAGTTACGAGCTTAATTATTAATTTTATAGTAAATATAACTGCAAGTACTTGCAAAATATTAACGAAGTTATTTGATTAAGAAGAATGCATTAATTTCATTTTAAGAGTTCTGCGTAGCAAGGAAAAATTAACAGTTCCTGAGTAATACGGTCACGTTTTATTGAAATTGTCGTTTTATTGTGATTATTTGAGTTGTCTGAAGTGTTTTGCGTTATTCAAACTTGCAATACATTTCTTTTTGCACTCAACTACACTTCACATCACCCATAGTTTTTGCACAAACAGCTATAAATATTTTTACGTTGTTGAGTGTCCGCCATTTTGTTGAAGCTCGTAGATAGGGGTCAGTATAGTACAAATATTTTTTTAAGGTCTATTACAAACACGACCTTTGAAGTTTTACAAACGAGTAGTTTTACAAGATAAATATTTGTACTGTTACAAGCATTTGTAAAATTACAAACAATTTATCAGTAAAAATTACAACATTATTTTACAGTGTGCGTAATTTTAGGCGTTGCAGCACACAAATTTTTCATATGTAAAGACAGAGAATGAGTGCGCCCACATCAAAGGTACCGTCGCGCCATTTCGCCTCTGTGTAATTCCTACTCTGTGCTCGAGACTCAGCTATATGCCCAGTTTCAATCCGGACCACGTAGCACCATAGAGTAAATAAATACACAGAGAAGGAATTACGTGCCGGTTCCTTTCACGTGGGCGTTCTCATTCTCTGAATGGTTGTGCGATGGGAACAGGCCTTGTGTGTGATTGGCTACCGCGTGCTGCCAAACGTGCCCTATTGGCTGGGCTACTGGCTGGTAAGTAAGTTTACCCGGCGATGATAGGCGAACGGCGTTCCGACGCGTTGCTGGCCAGTGACGCCATGTTGGTGGCGTTTGCAACTGGAATTCGCGGAATGAGCGGCGATTTCATCTCTGCATTCTTATTTATTCTGTGGTGGTAGTATTGGATCTGGGTTTCTTTCTTGTGGGCTTGTTGTTATCTCGCAGTCTCCCAGGACGTGTCTTATAAAACTGCGGAACACTATCGGAAGTATAAGAAGCGTACATATGTTTGAAATCTTTGTCAAGTTTATCAACTATGGGAAACATGCAACTTAACGTAAGAAAATCACATTCGTTTATAAGCATCGCACGGAAGCAAAATGAAACCATGATACTTTTTACAAAAACTCTGCTTTTGAAAGATTATGTTTATTCCCCCCCCCCCCAAATATGTTTAGTATGAGTATATATTAGGTTTCTATCTTAACCCTTCCGTTACCACATTAATGTAAGATATATGGCGTGGCAAATATGACATTTTTTGATGCGTGCTGTACTCAAGTTGACAAAGAACTTGTTTCGTCAGTACAACCAATAAACTGCAGACGTTGTGTTTAGTGGTCGCAAATATGAACCAGTCATAATATAGCGTAGCAGCACTGTTTACGAGCCAGTTAACCCAGAGGAAAAATCATTTAGCATTGAGACCGGCAGTGTACAGTACGGATCAAATATAACCATCCAGTGCAACACGTAGCCAATTGTTTACACTGGGAATGAAAGGGTTAAGCTGCTTTACATCACTGCCGAAGCTCAGCGCGGGGGTAGTACAGTCCCCTTTAAGGGCCCTTGACCACCCAGGTTGCGTGTCACTTATGTTTGGCAGACGGTTAGGACAGGCAAGCCCATCCGCCCTCTGCCCCCATATCAAAACTGAGAAAGCAGCGGTTTCCCGCCTCAGACACATGTTTCCACTAGGTTCGCCCAGTGGAGGGGTTGTAAATGTTCTCCTAACTACCCCCTGCCTGCAGGGGAGGTAGGTTGGAAGGCGGGAGTAGCAAACTCCCACATGGTTAAGTTATTAAAAAGTAAATTTTGAAAATTACAGGACTTTTAAAATAACCACCAACAAGNTTTGAAAATTACAGGACTTTTAAAATAACCACCAACAAGCCCGCGAGTGGTCTCGCTGGTGGATATTAAAAATTGTTGAAATTCGGTATTGTTGAGTCTAATGCCAAAGGTTATTATTAAAAACGCGTGACGTCGTGAGGGCGTGGTCCAGGAACAGGAATTAATTATGAGTTATTAAATATTCCCTTTACCAGTTACTGAAGGTAACTGGTAATTAAAAACGAAGCAGGAAGGCGAAAGGGTTAAGCAAGTAAAAGGCGTACAGTTTTAAACTCCTGAATATTAAATTTCTCCTAGAAATGGGGCCACTGTGGTGTAGTGGTTAGACTGCCCGCCTCCCATAAAGGCTAACAGGGTTCGATTCCCGGCGGGGTCGCCCCAAGGTTTTTGCATGTGGGAATCGTGTCGGACGATGCCGCTGGTCGGCGGGTTTTCTCGGGGAACTCCCGTTTCTCCCGTCCTTGCATTCCGACGCTGTTCCATGCCTCGCTTCACCCTCATCGGCTCTCAAGACCTCGATGTTAAGAGCCGCCCAAATCTCTTCACTCACTCACTCACTCACTCGAAACACTATTTATTTAGCAAAACCGCGATACTAAATTATTTTATCACGTAAGTATACAATAAATTTGTCATTAGATACATTAAATTTGACAGAAAATCATTGTGCTAGCGGGAAAAAAAATAATTAGACGTAAGAAGAAAACTTAAAAATCTTAGTTTTATATGCGAGCGTAAAATGGTTTTGTAATTCACCACTGCTAATCCGGATAGCGTAAACATGCAAGCCAAAAGGAAAGCATTTGAGAGGTGATAAATTAGCGTTGCGTTCTTGCCTATTTCATATTACGTAAACAGTGTCTTCGAAATGTGTGCGTTAGACTTTTTGCGTGTCCACGTTTCCTGCGTTCCTTTCATATTTTACAAATCCGGCCTAATACGTTGTTATCAAATACATTCGTCATAAAGTTTTCTGGTACAAACCGACACCCTACCTTTTTTTTTTTTGTATACCTATGCCATGTGTAACATTAAAATTGCCGTGGGCTTCGTCACTTTATTCGTGCGTCGGTCAAGTGAAATTATAAAAACTATTAGAAAAGTATATATTTTTTCCAATTTCCTTATTTTAACACTTACGTAAATTTACAAAAAGAAAAAAAAATACAAACACATAATTTCAGTATTCACGAATGTTTGTGAAACTTTTTATAATCTAACGTTAGGACATANAAAAAAAAATACAAACACATAATTTCAGTATTCACGAATGTTTGTGAAACTTTTTATAATCTAACGTTAGGACATAGCTACCTGCTTTACTGAGCGCATGGTTGTCAGTGTGCCCGTTAAAATACGTGCAGGTAAGAGCGGTGACACTTTTCAAGGGTTGATTTCGAAAAAGCCCAATTAACCGTGAACAGACTATGCACAAATATATTTCTACTTCGTAAGTTCTCATAGCAAAAAAAAAAAAAGATTGAGCTGAGTTGAGAGATTTGGGCGGCTCCTAACGAGGTCTTATGAGCTAAAAAAAAAAAAATTCCCGTTGGCAAAAATTTTTAACGCTGTATTTTTAATATGACGATAAAACAATGTGAAATATAAAATCCAAACAGTTAAACTTATAATTTTAGTTGTTGATATTCACTGATTAAACAACGACTTATACTGATTCCCATTGAATTGCACTGGCCTGATTGTAACACCTCAGTGCATTCCACTTATTATCCAGTAGATTACAGCTCATTAACTGAAGATTCCGTAAAATATTTCTACTGATAGAAATCACTGAATCCTATTTATAATGTTATAGTTATTCGTAACTCGTTAGCAACGCTATTACTCAAATTCTAGTCGATGTTCCTGTTAAACTACAGAATATTCAAGATTACAGAGGTGAAATAAATCGGCTGCAACGCGGGAATTCGTCTGGCCGAGAATCAGTCAGCTCATCACTCAGAATGGAGGGGTGGTCGTCCATTGGAAGAATTTTACCCGTTTAATTTATGGAGAAAATACGTATGTATTTTACATATTTTTAAAAAATGTGGAGGCGCCTTGAGGAAATTATTATAGTCTGTTCACACCAGTAAGGGCCCAGGGAAAATATAAAACCCGCAGATACCGTCATTAATGCATATTTTATGTGCCTATATGCATATTATATAGTAATATAAAAATATATGCACATTATAGGGTAATATAAAAATATATTCATATTATATGGTAATATTAATATAAATGCATATTCTATGGTAATATAAAAAAANTAGGGTAATATAAAAATATATTCATATTATATGGTAATATTAATATAAATGCATATTCTATGGTAATATAAAAAAATGCCTAATGTATAAAATACATTAATATAAATATATGTTAGTGCATGGTTGATAGCCATAAAAAAGTGCNTAAAAAAATGCCTAATGTATAAAATACATTAATATAAATATATGTTAGTGCATGGTTGATAGCCATAAAAAAGTGCGCCAAGAACACACTTCATCGGCTGCAAGAAGCGATTAAGTAGCGACTCAATACGAGTAACGCTATGAGCTTAATATCGCCTATTCGCAGCACGCGCAGTCGTAAATAAATGAAGGTCTGGAGGGGTTGGAATTCCTACAGCGAACTATCGACATCACGATGCAGCCAATCAGACATGGTGCCGTCTCCGGAACATCACTCGGCCATTGACCGACAGAGTTATTTCTCAAAGGAACTGCCAAGCTAATGCGCGCATTGCATTCTGGACTCGTAAACTTATTCTTTAAAGGTAGAAACAACTAAAACATTGACTTCTTCCATTTTTTTTTGGCCACAAGTTGTGTTTTAAAATTTATGTAGAAATTATTGGACCAGAAAGTTTTGGATCGACAAAGCGATGACTTCCCGCACTTGTGGAATTGTTATGACCGTAAATATTTTACTGGTGTTACTTTTATTTTTCTTGTAAGAATGTAAGTACCAAAACAACATTTAATAAGTCCAGTGTCTACCAATATAAACGCTGCGTTTAGATTTAGTAAGAAGTTAATACGTGGCACTACTCGTTTTGCACGTTCGAGGGGGATGGAAGACTACGCAGTAAAGAGCCAAGCCTACTAGCGGATCACACCCGCGTTCTACCAACACTGGCGTACACAGTAAAAAATGTATGTACGTGTTACAAACAATTCCTTGTACAAATACGAAACTTACGCAAAACCAGAAGAGGATGACACTTTCCTGTCATTGTTTCATTTTCCCGTTTACACTTGCAGTCCTTATCGTCAACAGCGAGCACTAGCAGTAATTGTATATTGAGTATCCCAAATAAACTCTCGTAAATTTATTANAGTCCTTATCGTCAACAGCGAGCACTAGCAGTAATTGTATATTGAGTATCCCAAATAAACTCTCGTAAATTTATTACAAATAATAATAATAAAGGCATATTATTTTCATTTTCTAACATACTTTAAATAGCAATTGTAATTGTAAAGCAAAAAAAAAATTCTTTAAAATGATTGTTTTTTCATGGCGGAGCAGCGGTTTGTTACGTACACTTACAATCAACCTCTTTTTCTATACCAAAGGAAAGTCTCGTTATCGTGTACGCAATATTTTGCTTTGAAATAATAATCACGCAAATACNAGTCCTTATCGTCAACAGCGAGCACTAGCAGTAATTGTATATTGAGTATCCCAAATAAACTCTCGTAAATTTATTAGAAATAATAATAATAAAGGTATTTTATTTTCATTTTCTAACATACTTTAAATAGCAATTGTAATTGTAAAGCAAAAAAAAATAATTCTTTAAAATGATTGTTTTTCATGGCGGAGCAGCGGTTTGTTACGTACACTTACAATCAACCTTTTTCTATACCAAAGGAAAGTCTCGTTATCGTGTACGCAATATTTTGCTTTGAAATAATAATCACGCAAATACCCTCTTCGCAGTACAGGCACTGCGCGTGAAAGAGTCGCAGATATCACTCGCGGTAGCTGCCATTGTAATATTCGCCTCTCGCGAAGCAGNCCCTCTTCGCAGTACAGGCACTGCGCGTGAAAGAGTCGCAGATATCACTCGCGGTAGCTGCCATTGTAATATTCGCCTCTCGCGAAGCAGTGTAAAGTCTGGGAAGGTCTGCTAAATAAAACCAAGTATTTTCTGTTAATTTCAGTTGCCGCAGCGCTGCACGGCGACGCCAAGTTCAGGTAGCGGAAATACAGTAGCAGGCGGCTGAACGACTCGAACAGAAAGACGGTGCAGCGGTCAGTCCCTTAATGAACTCCGAGAGCTGACAAAGTCAGATACAGCGAGCAGTAGTTTTTCAACTTACGTGATCAGTGATCAGGACAGTGAGGGTGATTAAGGTGAGTGTGGAGCAGCGCCGGAATGGAAGAGCGGGAGAAACGGGAGATCCCCGAGAAAATCTACCGACCAGCGGCATCGTCCGGCGCGATTGCCACATGCNGGAAGAGCGGGAGAAACGGGAGATCCCCGAGAAAATCTACCGACCAGCGGCATCGTCCGGCGCGATTGCCACATGCGAAAATTCGGGAGTGACCCATCCGGGGATTGAACCCGGTTCCGCCTTCTTGGTGGGACGAGAGCGCGCTTAACGCTCAGCCGCCGCGTCCCCTGTGATCGAGATGGGACATGCAGACCATGATCCCCTATAAATGCAGCAATAAATATCAGGATTTCTCAGCTGTGCACATCTGTATCTGAGATACNCGCAGACCATGATCCCCTATAAATGCAGCAATAAATATCAGGATTTCTCAGCTGTGCACATCTGTATCTGAGATACAAAACAGCTTGCAACACAAAGNAATGGGACACGCAGACCATGATCCCCTATAAATGCAGCAATAAATATCAGGATTTCTCAGCTGTGCACATCTGTATCTGAGATACAAAACAGCTTGCAACACAAAGGACGCTTACAACATCCTCGAAGTGCAGTCCTGTTTTTCCGTGTATTTTCAGGAAGAGAGAAAGAGAGAATGAGAGTGTGTGTGTGTGTCTGCGTGTGTGTGTCTATATGCGAGATTTTGTGCTGATTTGATGTGTGACTTGAGCTTGTTGGTGGAAAAGAAAAACTATAATATTAACTCACCTGCGCCATCGCATGAATTATAATTTTTCTAAACTCGCTACTTAAAACAAGAAAAAAAAAATTAACTTCACATTCAATTTACATTCGAGGTATTAAGAATTAACGTAATTGCTTACGAGGTCAGTTATTAGATCACTGTCAATGTGTGAATCTCTCCTCTCTTTAACCCACCCGTTCGCAATGTCCTTCGCAGGGGACATGTTGCAAAAGCCAAAGAATTTCGATTTGGAATGTACACACAGTAAGGGGAGAGCCACAAGTATATTAAACCATTCTCACGTGGGTGAAGCTATTTGATAATGAGAAAATACAGAATCTTTAGCAGTGCAGTGGATTGCTGCCAGCTATACCAGTTGAATCCACTGATCCCGCCGTGTCAGTGAGCATAACATACACGCAAATACCCTTACGACACAAAAAAAAAATTGTTCAAACGGTTAAAAAAATTATTTACAGGGAACTGAAAGGGGTTAAAGGAAAGAGCTCCTAAAACCGCGGAGCAGTTCAAGGACATCGTAGAAATCAAAATGACGTCCTCGTCCTACCACATTTTGAAGCGAGGTTCTGCCCAATTGTTAGTCTAGTGTAAATAGAGTCGGTCGACTGACTCGTTTCTCACATAAAGACAGACGCTTGTCACCCGACAAATTCGCCGAAAGTTACCTTAGTGGATGTACAAAGCTGAGAACCAGAGAAAAACGTTTAAAACCGCCTTCCTTGTAGGTGTGCCGTAATTTATTTTTAACGTACACTTATTGACTTGCTCCTAGCAAAGTTCTCTACGAAACACGGTAAGTCAATTACGTGTCTTAACGACCCTTTTATAAGTTTAGTACTTAAATTGGTAGCCATTGTGCTCGGTTTTCTTCTTTTTCATAGTCATTAGATTATGACCTGAGACAACATAAGCACACATATTGCTTAAAAAAAAATATTCTTTTCCAGAGTTGCTATGAAGACGTATATTAAATCCGTGACGATGTGACACGTGTAAAATCCGTGGCGATGTCAATCTTCATTTTTCTTAGTTGACAATGGAGCAACTGTTAGCATGCAGTAGGGGCCTAGTTTTTCATGACTAGCGGCAAATCGCAGCACCACAGTGTAGGTGTACATACATAAGTGAAATGGCGAGGCGGTGTCTTTTATACAGACGCATCTATTAGTAGAATGATTATGTATGTTTTGGAGGTTTCGGCATCTGGCGTCGGAGTACGGAGCTGTTCATGCTCTGTCATTCCAGTCGTCCAGTGGCCATTTTAGACTAAAAAAAATTCCTTTTTTCCCTCAAAATCAATTGTTTCCCTAGAAATAAACTGAATTTCAATCAAAATTTCCTGTTTATCCCTTAAAAAAGCACCGATCCCCCCCAAGTTGCAAAAACGATATCCCGAAAGGCACTTTTCAACCCATCGGAAGGATTTGAGGGGATCGTTTTCGAGGGCAGAGCAGTGGCGGCCATATTGGTTTTATAGGAATGGGTATGCCAAATCAATACACAGGGTCAAGGGTCCGGAGTCGGAGACAACCGTCAGCCATCTTGGTTCTGTCATATATCTTAGCCGCAATTTTGGATCCAGGTGACCTTACCCTTGACACCATGACATAGAATGACCTTGAATACAAAATATTTCAAAAAATTCCCAAAACATATTTTTTTTAATGTGTAAAAATTATTTTTAAAATATTAAAAATGTATTATTAAAAATTAAATTATTAAAACATCTATTATTAAAGAAATCGTTAGTCAAATATTATTAAAAAGTTTATTTAGAANTGCAGCCTGCTATCAGCCTGTACCGAATGGCGACATTGACCATTCCTGCAAAGTACATAAACTGTCATATTTAATTTTTTTGTCTTATTTTTCAATGTAATTATTTTCATTTGAAATATTTTCATATAAAGCGGAGGGGATTTTAAAATAAATAAACACAGCATTTTTTTACACGAAATTTATTTGATAATGTACAAAAAGAAAACACATATACACAAGTTTATTAATTGCAATCTTCTGTGTTCACCGCTCGATATTCGCATCATCAACCCAGGAATTGTCCCGGGCTGAGAAACCCCAACACTTCACATGCAAGTGTCCATTATGCCATTTCAGCACCTTCTCAACGAAATACACATCTGGAAACTTTATAGGCAGGATCTCCTATGTTTAGAAACCACCATGGTTGGGAACATTATTCAGATCCTCAAGAAAGTAGATCCTCGGAGCATAGCTGATTATACGTCGCACACGAAAGAGTTCAGGGCTCCAATTCGCTAAGAACCCTTTCTCGTGTATACCTTTCTGTTTGGAAATGCGCACCAGGTCTCCAACCTTGGCTTTAGACTTGCATGGGTCCCTCCTTTTCATGTCAGTGTACAACATTCGAAGCAGGGAGTCGTCCTTGACGAGCGGTAGAATTATACTCGCGGACAAGTTTCGGGAGTAGTGTCAGCAACTTTTAGCTGCCACTCGCAGCGAAATGCCTCCACATTTTTCCCTTCAGAGTCCTTTGAACCTCTCGACGATTGAAGAGTTGAGATTGCTGTATGCGGAATAATGATTTATGTTATGTTTCTTCATCAGGGTCTTGAATTTGGCATTGTAGAATTCCTTGCCCTGGTGGGTTTGGTCTCGCATATGCGTGCAGTTCATTGGCGAATCCCAATCGACTCATTCTATGTAGCCTCCCTCTTTCAGTTCTTCGACGATTGGAATTATATCTTTAGTATGGAAGTAATTTCCAACCCTTTGCGAAGCGAGAAGAAGCTGCAGCCTATCGACCAGCTCGTTCGGGTCGTGGGTCGTCCCGGAATATGTAGTCGGTGTTCTTGTCGTCGTCTATCTTCTTTAAACCTTCTCCACTGAAGAGGTCTGCGAGAATATAGATTTTTTCATGATCTTCGTCCTTATTAACATCTGTCTCGGGATCAATATCTTGATAAAGTGCATGCATAAGTTCGAGCAATGGCTTGTATTCCAGCAGGTCGGATTCTGTAAACTTTATGACTCCTTGCGAAATAGAAGTTCATATAGTCCGGGGTTTCCACGTGTCTTGTAATCGCTCACTTGGATGATCCAACCTGGTAGAAACTCTATTTCATCAGCACCAAGGATCCATTGATCATTTTGCCTGTATACATCATATGGCGTATCATTATTGCGAGATGTGTACGATCGTAGGTAGCGACGAACCAGAGCATTGGGTTTGAAGACTCTCTTCCGTACTGTTTTTTTTGTGTGGCAAATCCGCATCTGATCCATCGNCTGTTTTTTTTGTGTGGCAAATCCGCATCTGATCCATCGTCCCGATCTGTTTGTACAGCATCATGTTTTAGCTTTTACATATTCTCAGCAGAATGATATATTTCAGTCTTTATAGCTACAGGTGTTCCATCGCTCTCCCTGAGTGCATCGAGACGACGAGTAATGGGGTTAAAAATTTCTTCATTTATAAGTGTGCATGAAATTTTGGCTCTCTTGGCGAGCAAATACTTTAATCGAACAGATTGTGTAGTCCGATGCAAGTCGCTGGCAATGTCCGACATCGCACTGAATAAAAATTGTTACTCTTGCTCTCTTTTANCTGTGTAGTCCGATGCAAGTCGCTGGCAATGTCCGACATCGCACTGAATAAAAATTGTTACTCTTGCTCTCTTTTACACTTTTGATCTTACCCAGGCGTTCGCTGCAGACATCCAATATGTCCCTGTTGTAATTTTAAATATATTTTTTTGTGGCGAGGTGGGAAATCGAGATAGTGAATTTATTTGTCATGTGTTCTTCCAGGTTTTTCAGATTCTCTTCATTTTTCGCAAATGCCACATTCAATATGTCGATAATTTTCCTTTGAANTGTTCTTCCAGGTTTTTCAGATTCTCTTCATTTTTCGCAAATGCCACATTCAATATGTCGATAATTTTCCTTTGAATACTCATTACGTGCTCCTCCATAGCCACCATATCGCTGACGATCTCCATCTCCACATGCTCCATCTTTGCCTCGAGGGATGGTACTTCTGAAATAATGTGTTTTGTTCGGTCAACATACTGCGCAATTCCGAGATGATGCCATTACCAGTTTCAAGGACGAAATGTTTAGTAGCAGCATCCTCGGATCGTTTGGGTTCGCCAACATTTCGAATGATTCTTCTGCCAGCATCACAAGTTGCATAGTTTCTTGGTACAAGACAACCTCCATATTCATCTTTGTCAAGAAGAGCTTGTGGCTACTTTGCCTAAATTTCGATATCCTGTAACTCATTCTCGACAATCGGCGATGAACTAATCGAATTCCCGTCGGTATCTCCCATTATATAGGGGCCGAATCCTTAACGATCATCAAAAATCCGTATTTCTCTTTCCAACACAAGGCGCAGAGACTCTTGAAATCTGATAGTGTCATGTCTGTATTCATATGATCTTTGTAAACATGCTGCAAATTCATATCGTCCATGCGAAACAGCACCAACATGTTTGCATTGTCGCACATCAGCTGTTTGGGTATGCACGAAAAGTCTGGCTGAAGTACACGCAGTCCACCTTCGCATTCCATCCCATGCTAAAGTACTCTTTAATACAAATTTGTTTTTCGCAGGCAATGTCAACGCAGACAAATATCGAATTTGCCAATGCTTCGCTAGGAGGCACAATGGCTTTATTATCACTGCAAGGGAAATAACCCACGCCATCCATGGCCTGCAGTACTTGTGCCAGTCGCTGGTATTTCGGATGCTGGAGTGATTTTGAATATAGTTACACATTCTCGAACCGAAGACCATTCTCTTCCTCCAGCAGGCTCAGTAGAATGCATGTTTTCCCACAATTCGATGGTCCCGCGATTATGCACCTAACTGTATTTTGAAATAGGCCTCCATGTCATGATTCGTGGGAGATATCTTCATCTTCAGCATGAATGTGTATGCGTAGAGTAACATCTTGCTTGATAGTATGTATGTTACCACTACTATCCTGCCGAGCTGATTGCAGAGCGTGTGGAACTGATTGTGGAGCATGCAGAGCTGAATTTGGAGTGTGCGGAGATTGCACAGAAACAGTGCTGCAAATTTTAGAAAGTCGCATCAAAATAGCACTCCGAGTAAACTGCCTCTGGCAGAGTTTGCATTGAAAAGTCACACTTGAACTTTACATTCTGCAAGTCGTTATTTCATGTCGTTGTAAATTCCGTAAAACTGTAAATGCTTTACCTCAGAAGCGACAAAGAAGATGCATCATTAGCATTTTAGATTCACACTGTTCCAAGTCTGAAATTATACTTAAACAAAAATTTATAAAAGGAGTGTATTTATACTTTTCTCGCTAAGTTCATTGCATGCCTCGAATAGGTAAGACCGTACCCGGAAGCGAGATCGTCGATACGCTGATCAACAATCTACCATTCGAGCTGCACATTCCCGGATACAAGTCCTGCAGGCCGGGAACCAAGCTAGTTAAAAGACTGTTATGTGGCGATACAGGAATTAATGCACTGGACGAGGCGAGCAAGAAGCACAATATCACTTACTCCCTAAACAAGGATCTGGAAACCCGACACCAGGCAGACATGATACTTGCACAGATGTAGACGAAATAAGAAAATCATCAGACACTGTACTAGGAGAAAAAATAGCCGCCTGGGGCATATCCAATGTGATGAAGGAAAAGATGAAGATGGGAATGGAAGATGAGAGCAAGAGAAAGACACAGGTTAAAATGGGAACAGGTACAGAGAGCAAGAGAAAGACATAAGTGAAACGAAAAACAGTAACAAAGAGAAGGAAAACATGCAAGGCCAAGAAAACATCTACCGGTGGATTTTTTCAATAACTTTTGCCTGCACTCTGGCCCTGGGGGGCCTAATCGGAGTTACGAGTGGTATCGTCCAAGCCATCAACATAGCATCGAACTAATGGAAGTAGTTGTCCGAGGCACAAAGACACAATGCAAATATAGAAGCTATCACCGTGGGTAAGAAAAATGGCCAAGGCCTCTACCTAAGGCCATGCCCAGTAGGAGGCGGAAGTGTGCAAAAGCGATACAGCAGGAGGAGGCGTTAATGAAACGAAGATTTGGAATGTTTTGCACACAAATTGTAATTTTCGCCTGTGATTTTAAACAGGTCATAGCATCGCTAAGCATCATTTGCGTTTCAGTCGTCGTGAAGAGAGCACACAAGGTGAGTGTGACAGTCGTCGACCAGCACAGAGAGTTGACGAACTTTCAAAATGAAGAAATTACCCTACGCCTGCATTTGAGAAGATGGGAATAAGATTTATGGCGACCAGAAGCAATAAAATAAAATGTCGTGCAAAAACCTGCAATCAGTACGATGCAGGTCTCCAAGGAGTTAACACGTACTAGCAAGATTTTCCTCCGAAGTCTCGGCTTCAAAGTCAATCGTCATGGAAGATTACCTAAACGTCGAAGAGCCGGTCGTTTTTGAAGACAGCATAACGAAAGTAGAACTTCATGCGTACCAGTCTTTCCTAATCGGACCATACACACTACCCTCGGAAGTTCCAATTGCGGTCCAACAATAAGATATATGCTCTCTTTCTTGCACAGTATTTCCTGCGAAATAGAGGCACTCTGACGAAATAAGGTGGAATCAACCTGGCATCGACGAAAATCACGAGCAATAGAATTCTTCATCTAATCGATCGCATTAAGTATTTTTTCAACAGTATTTAGATGGACCAGTCGCGACCAGTCAACGATCAAAAATTACCTTTCACTCGTGCCGAATGAGCTGTCTGCAGCTAAGATGACAGGCTGGGGAATCGAAGATTACTATAGTGTTTTTATATACCCTGGAGGCAAGTTCAAAGTGTGCATACTGCTCTTCATGCTATTAGGTTTTGCCGAAGACTACAAACGAATTATCTTCAATTTGACGCAGGAAGTGGTGCTGCTTCTAGCTAGTAAACATGTAGACACCATAGTGGATAGAAGGTATGGGAGAAAACCTGGAGACAGTGGAAATGAAACTGCAGTCTATCGAATGGATGCTGCCTCATGTGCAGTTGAGCACTGCTGAAGGCATAAAAATGTTGAAGAATGTGGAATACGGGAAAAACATCGACGTTGCTTTCAGGTCGGAGAGTCTCGAGACATACCCCGGATTGCCAGCAAGCCAGGGCATCAACTGGATGGTGAAGTCCAGCTTTTCTTCTGAGAAACCGAGGTACATCATCATTGAACTACAGATCGGAAGACAGCACAATGTGAGAGTAAGTCGTTCACAGTTCGGCACATGTCAAATAGAAAACGTGAAAATATGTTTAAATAGCGAAAGCTATCCGTACGTTGACATGAACATGAACTTTGAAAATGGGCAGTACCTGCTGGCATATCAGTGGTACACTCAATTCCAAAATGTATGTTATGGACTTCCTACAGACTTTCCACCAATAACATAACAGGGTCATCACTTAAAGTCCTATAGGTGCACGCAGCACGACGAGAATGCTGCACGTCAGTTAAAAGCCCCGCGCATAGCGGCGATGTGCGCATTTGATGCGCATGGCAGTGTCACCCTTATTGCCACCGCGCTTCTCGGTCTCAAACGCTGAAAATAGTTCCAGGTAGGCGGGCTCCTTAAACTATAAGTATAATGGCTGTTAATGTAGCACTGCGCCCGAATGTAGAACGTGCAGAGTTCATAAAAAAGTAGTACAGGTAGCAACAAATTTGGTTGTCATTTAAGTACGTTTCAAGTTGCATATAAAAGAACAAGCATATACTTTGTAACTCTGAAAAATATTTTGATACAATTTGCTCCTTTAAATATTATAAAAATTAAATAAGTAAGTGTAAGCATATTTTCATTCAAAATTCTAAAAAAAAAATTAACTAGCAAAATTGTTATAATAATTACTTTGACCGTATGTAATAAAATTAGTAATAATGTTTACAAATATTCTTAATAATTTATTTTACGCACATACTTTTCCGTTTTACAAATAATGACATTCGTGGCCGAAATTGATTAATTATTTAAATATTTGTAACCATTCTTGCTAATATTTTATTACGCACACCAAGAATACATAACTATTACGACAGTCTTTCTTAATAAAATATATATTTTTTTTTTTTTGCAAAATGTGCTTTCTGCAGCATCCTGAATGGAAATACGCTTACATTTTCATTAAAAATAGAATCTCATTAACTTCTTTTTTAAATATGGGCGATACTGAGCCCTGTCACTTTCAAGAGTTTGCAATGCTCATAGTATTTGATGTGAGTAAACAGGACGAGTGTATTACCTGCAATGTGATCGACTGCAGGATCAAATTCACTACACATGGTAATATTCCTGCCAACACATACACATTCTACCTGATACTTCACGACCAGCTTGTATTGTNGAATTCACTACACATGGTAATATTCCTGCCAACACATACACATTCTACCTGATACTTCACGACCAGCTTGTATTGTACAATTTCCGAGACAAGACCATCAAAATACTGTCGTGAGCATAGCTGAGAATATATCAATATAACTGTTCACACACTAGAACTGTTTATTCGTCTTCGAGCATCCTCAACTTCAAGACGTACTGTAATCTGCAGGTTTTCCATAGTCAAAATGGCTCCGTGCTCAATGAGATCGCAATGTCCTATGACGATGATGGCAAAACACCCATACACTCCTTCCGCCCCCCCCCCCTTATTCGTGGAAACTGTTGAGCGAGAAGAGCAAGAAAACAAATGCCTGGCTAATCAAGTACTACCACAGACTGGAGACAGACAAAGGCAAGATTCCATACCATCAGGTGGGAAACGTGCTGCAAGACCTGGTGATGCAGTGCCCGAAGGTCCCCATTTACATAGCATAACCTGAGCATAAAAAATGACTTAGCGACTTGTGTACATTTGAATGGGGAATTATCGATATGCAGGCCGAGTATGGATGTATTTCGCTCCGTAAGGTGACGAAACTTTACGGCGATTCGCATTATCATGTCTGCGACAGGTCAGAACCTGACTGGGCCTGCGCACTGAAGAACGTGCAGCTGCTGTGCAAGTGGCGTGCCTCGTACTTGGACCAGGAATCGGGTGCCTACGACTAGACTCGAAGTCACCCGATCTTCTCGAAATGTGAGAGAATTTAGTTTTTCGAATGGTGGTAACCTGATCGACATCCATTATGTATATAAGTGAGAAAAATCTACGAGCTCATTTACTCGTCGCCTAGAGGTCTGATCGTCACCACGACTCCATTCTGCCCTGCGAACATTTATGCAAGCACCAAGCCAGACCACAGTAGCGTGGAGTAAAGTTTCATCGCAGAATATGGATATCTGCGCACCTACACCGAGACCTGCGATGGTAGTGGCATGCAGCACTGGCAATTCGCGCAGTTTCCAATCGTCTATGAACCAACACAGTTTCAATTGGACTGTCCGGAAGCTTCGGCCTGCGCCGTGTTCCACACGAGGCCGCAGACGCAGCTTCCAAGCACTGAGGACAAAATCATCGTCCCGGCACAGACTCATGCTACCATCCATGTGCCAGACTGTGAGGTGACGTGGATTCGCTCCAGGTGGGGCACGAACCATCGGTCCGCTCACAGCAACCTGGGTCCAAGAAGGATGCTGCCAGCCAGACGACCAGACGCCGACGAGTGCATCGCAGACGCCAAGCACTCGTGTCAGTGCCCATCACAGATTATTCTGGCTCCGGTTCGAGAAATGAACCCGCACCCGCTTGTCGTCGACCAGCAATATTATCTCCCGAGGCTGCTAATGCCGGTTCTGCTACCTAGAGACCTGGTGTGGATAAGCCGGATGTTGGTACTAGCATCATAGAGCCGTCGATCAAAATGGAGTCGAGTCTACGCTGCAATTATAATGTGATGGACGGTGAATCGGAAACAACTACTGCTGCTGCTGCT
>NQII01001077.1:182481-203648 GCA_002778355.1 Clitarchus hookeri | reverse complement strand
CCCCGTCCGTCGAACCAGACTGCCTTCGCTCCCCACACGACACCGACGTCTTTCCACGCGAAGAAGACGGCTTCGATTCCGCCCACGCGCTTTTTGAGGGAGCAGTTGTACCGTACCAACATCCCACGTGAACGTCTGAGCACTTCCCCCCAACACTATTAACATCCAACACTGTCGTCTGTTCGCAGCGTCTTCGCGATTTTTTAATTAAACCTTCGAAAAATCACCCCGCGTATGACGTATTGATGGCTTCGTTAAACATACCATTTACCACAAGCGTTCTATACTTCTGTTAACATAAAAGCATCTTACTTTGGTTGAAATTAACGTTTACATATATTTCACTAATAAATTATAATACTTAATTTATTTGGTTGGCAATAACTGAGAAATATTTCTCATACAAAATGTTATTAAATTGAATGCGCACAAATGCGGTGCGTTGTCCCTTTGGATAAATTTTCTAGGCATTAAGCTCTGTTTACGCGAGGGGGAGAAATAGATTGAAAGGAGAACTTTAGCAGGGCTTCAGAGAAGTTGGAAGAAAACATGAATGGACTATATAGTCAGAAGTGAGTGGTATATCCCATATCACGGCTGCCTAGTGCTGGACCGGCATAGCAGAAGGATAGAGTTTTCAATGTTGAGTGATATTTGATGGGCCTCAGCTACCTTTCACTGTACCGCTTTCAAACCGAAAAGCACATCCATCTTTGCCTGATCCGCATTTGTAGGAATCGTTTTTTGTAAAAAAAAAAAAAAAAAAAAAAAAAAAAAAAAAAAAAAAAAAAATTATACCCTGAAAATGTTTGGTAAATTAATATTTATAGACTCCACAAAAACACAAAATATTATTAATAAACCCATACTTGCTCCCTTGAAGCATAGTTCTTCTTTTCAAAAAGCACAAAGTGTTTTTTTTTTCTCGGCCGGTCCCACGCCAGACAGCACCCTTATGGAGCTTCCGTAGTCGCCGTACAGGTTTCACTGTACGCAGTTGTATACATTCTTTTTTTTTTTTTTTTAACTATGGAATTGGAATATTACAATGTAAATATTTTTAAATAAAGAAATTAAAATCTATATTTTGTCGCCAGTTCATAAATTCTGTTACTAAAACACAAACTTAGTCATTGAAAAGCGCTGAAGTCAGCAAAAATCGCTGCAAGAAGCC
Organism: Clitarchus hookeri; assembly: GCA_002778355.1. Classification (NCBI taxonomy): domain Eukaryota; kingdom Metazoa; phylum Arthropoda; class Insecta; order Phasmatodea; family Phasmatidae; genus Clitarchus; species Clitarchus hookeri. The sequence goes on along the minus strand of NQII01001077.1, from coordinate 202,474 downwards.
CTCTGTTCACGGTAGTTATTCTTCCGTAAAAAAAAACAGAGTTTTAAACTTCAGTGATAATTCTGTATCTTTTCTCGACTGACCGCCGTATTGAAACCCTACAGACACCGCTTCAAATTCTGAGGAAACAGAACTCACGCAAAGCTTGTTGATGCTATTTTCCATCGCCGTCGCAACACTTCCCTGCGGCCTTGAGGCGTTGAAAATTTTTTTTTTACTAGGTAAGCTCCTTAAGGATGACCACCAGTTCCGTTCGTCTCTGTACATCCACTTGCCACCGTCTTATTGGTAGAGAAAACGCTGTGCCTTCCCGATCCATGTGTGACTGGATGATGCATTTTTTTTAGTCAGATTGGCACTTTGCAGACAAATCACAGATTTTCAGTCTCAAGAGTGTCAATATTCGCACTGGCCCAGAGAAATGGGGAAGCATAGCTTCATACACACGATAACAACCGATAACGAAAGGAAATTTTCTGACATGTGCACAGTTCGTTTAAACCTAGGGAACAGTCAACTTCTTCCGCGATAACCCGTCGTCTCTACCTATATGTTGTTCACGGCGAACTAAGCACTTTCAATTTTAACCCTTGCATGCCCAGTGTAGCCAATTGTCTACGTGTTGCAAAGGAAGGGTATAATTGACCGGTGCTGTACACTGCGAGTCTCAGTGACCAGTGGCCTTCCCCGCAGGTAACTGATTTGTAAACAGTGCTACAGCTTTGCACTATGACTGGTCACCGAGCACAAAGACTACAGCCTATTGGTCGTGATAACATTACAGGTTCTTTGCCAGCTTAAGTACAGCACCCATCAAACACTTTCTTATTTGCAACACCAAAAATCCATTAAACTTATGTGGGAATGAAAGGCTTGAAATTCCTGTTTAGGATCAACTTTTCCCTTCTCATTTTGTGTGCTTCTGCCACAACTATGATTAACACTTCCATGGGCCTGATCCCCTCATTCCTGCGCCATCCATTGCAAGTGAAACCGTGGAGTTCCCATTTAATATAAATGTGTTACTAACACGCGAATTAGTACTAGGGTGTGTATAACAATAAATACTATACATAGTCTATTCGCGATTTCTTCGCGCGTTTTGAGTCAAATATTTGAAAAAAAATCACTTCATTTATGATGTGTTTAGTTATTTCCTAAATAATCCTTGTATCACAAGACGTGTCTGTTGGTAACGCCTAGTAAGAAATATTTATCATGGAAAATATTATTACAACTGAGTGCGCACGAGTTCTGCGCGTTGTCTTGTGGTGTAATTTTCTAGACTTCGTTAAGCTTAGTTTGCACGAGGCGGAGGAATATCCTAGAAGTAGAACTTAGCTGGCTTCAGTAAAGTGTGAAGTAACCGTGAATGGATTATATAACTTCAATTCCCATACCTTTAAACATTACACTCGTAATACAAATTCAAGTCTTAAAACTAATTTTTATTAATTAGCTGCCAACTTAACTGGGAGGCTGCTTGCCCGTGTATAATGTAGCACATGCGCGGCTACGGGCAGTGAGATTTTCCAAAGGTTGTTTTTTTTTCTTTTTTTTTTTCAAGTTCTCACTTTACCAGGAACAGCCTTTATCGGTCCGAAATACGCCGGACACCATTACCATACTGTGCATCCTTCATCACTGGCCGGCTGTCAGTCATTATAATTCCGAGCTGACGGTTTGCTGCGTAACGCAATATGCAGGCCGTCGCGTTCGTTCGAGTAATTTGCACTTCGAAAGCTGCCCACGTAACGACGTTACGGGGAACTGCGTGATAAACTGCCGGCGACTAAACCCATTCAAGCCCAGTGTACCGCGACTGTGTGCGTAACGCACGCGAAGGTTACTCTTGGCGGATTCTGTAAACTGACAGGTTCAACGACCAATGATCTCCCGGTCTGACAACTGATTCTTAAACCGCGCAACTCGTTGATTATCATAACGAAAAAAAAAATTCTGCGCAGACTTAAGTAGCCCCTATAGCACGCATCAAAAAATTGTCTTATTTGCAGCACCTAAAATAATACATTAAATTGGGTTTTAAAATGGTAGCCAATGTCTTCAAAGAACGCGAATGTTTTAAAAGCATTGCAATCTCTACATAACTCTGTCAAATTCAGGAGACGTCTTAAGATACAGTCAACAGTGGCGAGATGCGAATGTTGACAGAGAAGCAGTGCCTCATTTGCACACAGATATGAATGCAATGTTACGACAAAAAAAAACAGATTACTAGTGGGAGTGCGTTATAAGTAGGGCCAGTGATTTTTCGCGTAAAAATCGGAGCACACAGTAGACTTCAATACTATATACACACCTCAGCTGTTGTTATACCTCCATTAGCTGCTGGTGCCGTGGCGGTCTTTGACCAAGCAACTCAGAACTAAGTAACTCTGACATTGAACCTTCGTGATTCGTGCGCAAACGGTTAACACGGGCCAGAACATTTTTTTTTAGCCAATCAAAGAAGCTGGNCTCTCCCAAACTCGTTGTATGGCGTCTTCTGCAGTTTCTGCGTTAGGGCCCTTTTCTGAAACGGTCGGCGAAGATAGGCTAGAGTGCGTGTTTCGATAGGCACGTCCCGACTTGCATCTTGCTGTTCTAATTTATCCTCTCTCCGCGAGTGCTTCTTGGGTGCAATACCTTTACCGCTTGTGAGTCTGCAAGTTCCCAATCTCCCGTTTTTTTAAATTTGATTTCGTTTATTAAAAACATGATGAATATCGCTGAATTGTTAAGTGAATGCACGGCCGACTTTATTTGTGAACTGTTTCGAAATACGGTTGGCATCACTTTGANATCGCTGAATTGTTAAGTGAATGCACGGCCGACTTTATTTGTGAACTGTTTCGAAATACGGTTGGCATCACTTTGAGTAACACTTTCCAAAACCTTCTCGGACCTACTGAACAGGAAGTAGTCGCGGATTACCTGCGCACACGATGTCTAAGAGGTCGTCACTCTTGGTGTTCTGACACCGCTTCATATTCATATGTTCAATATCATTGATGACCTTCTGATTTGGTAGTTATTATAGGGTTATTAATTTCGTATATTAAATATAATAATCGTAAGGATGGTGTTGCAATAAAAACAGAGCTATAGTTGGCGTCACTGTTCATATTAATTCAATTATCTGATAATTATGTAATAATACTATTACTTCCATTATACTTAATTCAATTAAACTATTACGTAAAGTATCAAAAACTTGTATGCACAATACAACAAAGTATAGAAAAAATAAGCTAAAATTAGCTAATGGGTTCATACCTCGTGAATGGAATATTATCCTTTTTTCTAATTCTAATTATATTATACGAGCGCTGACCGCTAACGACACTGATCGTCTAACACAGAAGAAGACCTCGACGCGGACGTTCCGAGTCCTCAGATCGTGGTCACCGGAGTTAATGTGCGGTACAATATTTACAAAAGGGAATCGAAAAATAACAAATGTTTACACAGGTATTTGCCACTTTCATTCGATCCGAAAACTGTTAAAAAGAATTAATGCTGCTGGAAGAGGTTTTCGACAATGAAGATCTTGTAACTATGCTATTTTTGTCATGAGACTGTTGACATCAAATGTGACAGAATATGTGTATGAAAATGTGCTTCAAGTATGCCGATGAAGAGGGGTTCATGACGACACCATTGGTAAAACATTAATTAACGTTAAAATAAAAATAATAGCTATTGAAGGACTATTAATCAGAATCAACCAACATAAATAATGGTATGAGACAGGAGGATTCGCTTAGTCCCTTAAATTTTACTTTAACAATTGGCGAAATCATTGGAAAAATGTGGGCTTATCATCTGGATGGCTATCATATTGCAAGAAAGATAATAAAGTACTCTTTTATGTAGACCATACAGTTCTGACAGCCGAAAGTGAAAACGATTTACAAATACCATCAAATGAATTCCAAAAATAATGTAAAATGTTAAACAAGGAGATATTTAAAAAAAAGACCAAATTAATGCTTATTAACAGAGAGCCCATAAGTTGCAAGATCGTTATAAATAACAACATAGTACAACAAGTCAAGATCAAGGAGTAAAACTGTGTAGTACTGGTGATAACAAAAAATCCGTACATGACCAAATCTCAAAAACGGAGCGTGTAAGTGAATGTATACATTAGTATTGAAAAATAAATTTCATAACAAAGAGACTTACGCAGGAATATGTGAAGACGTAAAAAAACATTCTTACCTATGCAATACAAAACAAATAGGAATTAAAAAAAATAAAATTATACTAATAAAAAACTGAAGGAACGTCATTAACAAGTTTAAGGGGGAAGGNATCGCTGAATTGTTAAGTGAATGCACGGCCGACTTTATTTGTGAACTGTTTCGAAATACGGTTGGCATCACTTTGAATAACACTTTCCAAAACCTTCTCGGACCTACTGAACAGGAAGTAGTCGCGGATTACCTGCGCACACGATGTCTAAGAGGTCGTCACGCTTGGTGTTCTGACACCGCTTCATATTCATATGTTCANCACGATGTCTAAGAGGTCGTCACGCTTGGTGTTCTGACACCGCTTCATATTCATATGTTCAATATCATTGATGACCTTCTGATTTGGTAGTTATTATAGGGTTATTAATTTCGTATATTAAATATAATAATCGTAAGGATGGTGTTGCAATAAAAACAGAGCTATAGTTGGCGTCACTGTTCAGATTAATTCAATTATCTGATAATTATGTAATAATACTATTACTTCCATTATACTTAATTGAATTAAACTATTACGTAAAGTATCAAAAACTTATATGCGCAATACAACAAAGTATAGAAAAAATAAGCTAAAATTAGCTAATGGGTTCATACCTCGTGAATGGAATATTATCCTTTTTTTCTAATTCTAATTATATTATACGAGCGCTGACCGCTAACGACACTGATCGTCTAACACTGAAGAAGACCTCGACGCGTACGTTCTGAGTCCTCAGATCGTGGTCACCGGAGTTAATGTGCGGTACAATATTTACAAAAGGGAATCGAAAAATAACAAATGTTTACACAGGTATTTGCCACTTTCATTCGATCCGAAAACTGTTAAAAAGAATTAATGCTGCTGGAAGAGGTTTTCGACAATGAAGATCTTGTAACTATGCTATTTTTGTCATGAGACTGTTGACATCAAATGTGACAGAATATGTGTATGAAAATGTGCTTCAAGTATGCCGATGAAGAGGGGTTCATGACGACACCATTGGTAAAACATTAATTAACGTTAAAATAAAAATAATAGCTATTGAAGGACTATTAATCAGAATCAACCAACATAAATAATGGTATGAGACAGGAGGATTCGCTTAGTCCCTTAAATTTTACTTTAACAATTGGCGAAATCATTGGAAAAATGTGGGCTTATCATCTGGATGTCTATCATATTGCAAGAAAGATAATAAAGTACTCTTTTATGTAGACCACACAGTTCTGATAGCCGAAAGTGAAAACGATTTACAAAGACCATCAAATTAATTCCAAAAATAATGTAAAATGTTAAACAAGGAGATATTAAAAAAAAAAGACCAAATTAATGCTTATTAACAGAGAGCCCATAAGTTGCAAGATCGTTATAAATAATAAAATAGTACAACAAGTCAAGATCAAGGAGTAAAACTGTGTAGTACTGGTGATAACAAAAAATCCGTACATGACCAAATCTCAAAAACGGAGCGTGTAAGTGAATGTATACATTAGTATTGAAAAATAAATTTCATAACAAAGAGACTTACGCAGGAATATGTGAAGACGTAAAAAAAACATTCTTACCTGTGCAATACAAAACGAATAGGAATTAAAAAAAATAAAATTATACTAATAAAAAACTGAAGGAAGGTCATTAACAAGTTCAAGGGGGAAGGNGAATAGGAATTAAAAAAAATAAAATTATACTAATAAAAAACTGAAGGAAGGTCATTAACAAGTTCAAGGGGGAAGGGCAGAATACTATATCAGTGTACAATAAAATAGTGCAGCATATAAAACAAAACGGACTGGATGAATAAAAAGATAGGATAGAATGGAACTCACGTATTACACGAACGGGCGATAACAGGATGGTAAAATCAACAAGTGAGCAGAAACCGGGAGGAAAGAAGAAATATGGGTAGACTAAGAAAATAATGAAGGAACAGAATTAATATTCTGCTCATAACTTAACACATGTCACATATAGGTATGTGCGAGTGTTCGTGAGTATGTGGGGCACGGATGTCCTCATTACGCACAGTTGAGTAATCGATATATGTACACATAACTAGGACAAGTTAGAATTCTGAGCTAATGCACATCTNTCATTACGCACAGTTGAGTAATCGATATATGTACACATAACTAGGACAAGTTAGAATTCTGAGCTAATGCACATCTCTGTTATGTTCGCAACTGGGTCACAGCTTATTTGACACGACCAGGTGAATTATGAGCCGATGACAGATCTGCAAGGAAACAAGCACCGAACCCCGTGCCACCGAGTCTGAGGCAAAATTGGCTACACACTGAGGCGACAGCCGGCGAACAGAATGTTGAGGCTCGAAAATACACGGAACGTGGTTTCAATGCGTGCAGGTCGTTTGANTCATTACGCACAGTTGAGTAATCGATATATGTACACATAACTAGGACAAGTTAGAATTCTGAGCTAATGCACATCTATGTTATGTTCGCAACTGGGTCACAGCTTATTTGACACGACCAGGTGAATTATGAGCCGATGACAGATCTGCAAGGAAACAAGCACCGAACCCCGTGCCACCGAGTCTGAGGCAAAATTGGCTACACACTGCGGCGACAGCCGGCGAACAGAATGTTGAGGCTCGAAAATACACGGAACGTGGTTTCAATGCGTGCAGGTCGTTTGANCGGCGACAGCCGGCGAACAGAATGTTGAGGCTCGAAAATACACGGAACGTGGTTTCAATGCGTGCAGGTCGTTTGAAACGCGAAGTTTTCCTGTCTCGGGACATAACATGCCCCGAGATATAACTTACTCTAAAATTGTTGTGAAATTACTTGAATCAGCTCCGGATTTATTGAATTTCAATACGTGCAAGATATATTTAATAACACAACTTGTATGCTAAACTAAATAGGGCCATGTACAGCTGTCCTTCAGATATAACTAAGATTTTCTCCAGGTGTGACCACAACGTACACTATAATTTCTGCACCAAATACACTGAGAAAAAGACTTAGTTCCCGGTACCAGATGTATTTAGTTGGGGGTATTTGTTTACATTGAACAATATTTTGCCCGCACAAGAAATTCATGTGCCCCAAACATCCACGCTCGTTCCCTTAAACCAAATAATGTGTTATAAAAAAGTGTTGGGCCAAACACCTATTTGGTTGCTCCGATATCAATAGCGTGTATTTAACGCACGCAACCATTTAAGCAGTACGTGATCATCAACTTCAGTTTAATATAGTTCACGGTAGATTCCAATAATTATTTTGTTTAAAACTAAGTAAATATTTTGTTAGCTGGAACAATTTGATGAATTAATGCCTCAGATCGTTGTAACAACAAAATAAAATGGTTACAATATCGGCTTTCATTTCGATGGAGTTACTATGATCGCGTTTATGTTGGATTCTTTGTTCGAAAATTCATCTCGAGTGTTCGGTTACCATTTATGTAACAATAAGAATATCGGTAGTGCTTTTTGGTAAAGCTGATAAAGCGCAATGACAGATATACAATATCGATGAAAGGCTTGTTATTTAAAGTGATATATATACACACTGTATATAACGCAATATGTGTGTGTAGGGGTTAAGCTATTAGTACCAAATAAAATCAACATTTTCTACGACATGGTATTCGTAGGTTGATAAGTATAATGTCAGCTTCCCATGGCAACTCTCTGGATTCAAATCTCGGTCATATCTTTGGAATATTTTAAATATGTATTAAAATGTGTATTGACTCATAATAACGCTAACATAATGAAAATTATGATTACTTTACATAATGGCGTATAAAAATGTGTTCATACACGAGTTTTCCTTTCGTTGCAACAAATAAATTGTTCCGAACAACCGAATTGTTTTGTTTGTGAGAAACAATGGAAGGGATGCTTGCCACAACACAACTTTTTTAAACTGTAGCAGGCCTACTTGGTTACCTTACCAAAGCATTTGTTTGTCACTATTTAAACATCACAATTTCTGACAGAAACAAATATTGTTTGTCCCAAGCAGTTCTTCTTTCAGTGTACTGTGGACGTGTAAATAGGTTCAATAGCTCATAACTTCAATATTCAAGTTTAAGATTTCAATTGGTGCAATCTTACAAAATAGCTCACAAAATTGCTCTTAGTCGTATTCAGCGAGTTTGAGTAATAAGGTGACATTTCATGTAAGCGCATTAATTATTTACCCAGGCAGTTCATTTGTACTTTTCTGACAACTAAACTAGAAAAGTACACCAATATGCAAAAATACAATAACTTTTTCCGCATTTCACATTATATTTTTCAAGTACAAGAAGGAGAAAATTAACATTTTAAGTAAGTTATCAGTTTTATGTGAATACGTCCCCATAAATTGCGTATGTTTACTTTTTCTCTCGATACATATGTTAATATGTGAAGTTGGTACTCGCAGACCGCGTTCATCAAGCGAAAAGTACTGTAATCGTAAGGAATTACACTGGCATTTGCATAAAATGTTCTGACATGAAAAGAGGAAGCCAGGAACTCATAAAAATCAACAACGTGCCTCTAAAATTACCGAATCAGTAAAAATTTGCTGACAAAAATACCATAGAAGAAGAGAATAAAAAAATTTTAAAGATGGAAGTAAATGGTTCTGCAATTTTAATGAGGAAACATTTAAGACACTATTCAGTTTAAGAATCAAAATGTGTTGCTGTTAATAAAAGAATTCAACTGATATTTGCGAAAAGTATAAAAGTAAAATAGTTTTTTTTTCATACAATACAACAACTCTTAAATATATAATTATTTAAATGGCCTAACTAAAGCAACCACTTCTCCGAACTGGGACAATTGCATGATTTTTAAAAATAATTCTTTCCCTGCAAAGATTACACTGTTATTTTATTCTCATCTCATTAATGGTTGCTCAACTATACACTTAGTAAAAACCTCACTTGTACTTATCTCAATATGTATTTTTGTGTACAAAAATAATCGTAATATTTTATAAATAGTTCAATATAGGCGACTTTCATTTATCTACTGAATGCATATAAGTTTTGGGTAAAATATGTTTTACGGTTTTTAAGATATAAAACACCATTATAAATATTTTCAAGGCAGCCAGTTTTTGAAATTGATTATTAGATGTGATTGTAAACTTTGCAAGCCCCAAGTTATTACTATGCATTAAAAGCATAGTAAGGAACGCACTGCACTAGGCAGAGAAATAGGGGTATCTACAAAGACAGAAATGTTTAAGAAAATATGATCTAGCCTACATAGAAAATTTTTGCGAGTTAACTCCACTACGCCACACAACCTTCAGAGTTTAGAAGGGTGGTGCGGAGTTTGAAAACTTCCTCACGACATCGACCTTTCCAAAGAAATGGCTGCTGCTGCTGCGAAGTCTGCGAGTATCAGGAGCAGCAAGGTCGGGATGAGTAGAAGGAGAAGGGGGATCCAGGGACACACTTCTGAGGAAATTCTGTTACGCAGTCGCTCGTCCGTGGGACACTGCGACATTACCAGTCGAAATCAGGTTAGCGCCGCTGACAGCGAAGGACTTCACGAAATGAGTCCTCTCCTCCCCTTTCCTATTTCATGACCTAGGTCGATTGGGAGGGAGGCATCCGCCTATCTTTGGAGCGGCAACCCTCCTGCCACTCCTTTTACTCTTCTGAGGAAATCAACTCAAGCAAGTTCCTCCTCGCCCGCGGTGGAAGGGAAGGGATAGTCAACAACCTCCTCTCCCGCAAGATATCGATAACATCGTCTCGCACCATCCCACCGACCTCCTTCGTTACCCTCGGTGAGACAATCTTATCGACAGGACAATATCGAGTTTCGGACCGGGACGACAATAGACTTGTGTTTACCCTCTCCCTCTCTGCCACTCTCTCCGCCCATGCCATTAGCAGCACAAACCAAGACCCGAAGGACATCCTGTCATAGAAACTGCGCAATTTCTTCCCTGGAATATTCTGCTGCGACATCGAACCTTGGCTGGCTTGCTATTAAATTTTGGCGTTGTTGATGGGGGGGGGGGGACTACTGAGGCAGACATTCGCTCTGTGATGATAGGGTCTGATGCTGTGAATTTTGACACGAAACATAAAATAAATTCACCAGACAGGCTTGAACCTGCAGTCAGGAAACAATAAAGGTCTCTGGCCTTGACAACCACACTATCTGGTTATCGCTTACTACTGAATCGGTAACTATTATCGATATTTTGAAATACTATACTGTTGTTTCTCATTCCTAAACTCACTGTATTTCAGAGTATGGAATAGATACACTGATTTCAAAATTAAAAATACATGATTTAGACAGCTATGAGTATTATCTGCTTTTGTTTTAAAATGTGTTTTAGTTCCCGGTGATATGCCCTTTACATTATATTTCAAATTAATAACCGAAGAAAAAAATGTATACACCAAAAATACAATGAAAATTAGAATGACAACAATCCACCATACTTTGACGAACCATGGAAACAACAGAAAATAGCATAGGCAAACAGTTTTGAAAACAATCAACTATCTGATATCACAATCGATGCTCAGTTACAAACACATCAATACTGATAGTTCACTTTCAGACATTAAATATTTCGGCATGGAAATTATCTATACCACCAGTAAGGAGGGCATTCGGGTGTTCAAAGATGCTCTGGGTCATGCCTGGATGCTAAAATATCTTACCAGTGTCCAGTTGTCTCAAATTTTTTCTCCTCGTCTATTATTTTTCCATTTGTAGTTTTTAGATAGAAAGAGGTAAGTACTGTTCCATCTGTTTATGTAGTTCATATTTCCCTTTTTAACCATAAATATCCACGAATACTGTAAAATTTAGGAAACATGGTTTTCAATTATAGTTATGAAATACAACCAAATTCACATCGAAAATAAACCATACAAAGGTGCACTGAGGTGGTTTTAAGACAAGGCTACCATAAAGATCTGGTACAGGTATAACCATAGCAACATCATATAATTTTGTGATTATTTTCAGAATGCTCGATTAAGTTACTATAGCAGCAATAAAAATGTTGGGCAGGCAGATGGTACGTTTATCTCTAAACACGAAACTTCCTGCAAATTTAAAACATTAAATGACAAAGTATTCATATCCAGTTATCTCCGAGACCATACTATTTTAGTATGAATCAGTAATGTTTATATTGCTGAATAACCAGGTTATGTACAGTTTCGTACCACAATTCAGTACACTTTAAGTCCGAATCAGTAATATTAATCAGTAAAATAACATTCACTGAAAGTCAGTTGTTAAGCTACTGTTGACCGGCGAATCCAGCAAATTGAGTGGGAACAAGTGACTTATAGCAGTAGAATTCTTGAAATTCCGTGGGAAATCACAAATAAATCAGTGAAATTCAGCCACTATATTAATTATTTGTGTGACACTAATTATATGTTGATCAATTCTCACTGTTTCGAGTTTAAAGTGTAACAGAAATAGCCTTATTGTTTTTTTTTCTTAACTGACAAAGAATTGTATTCTTTTTTGTACTTGGAGGCATGCTATAATTCAAATACTATATCTATCTGAGACAGTAATAGCTACTCTGCAGTGACAGGAAATATTTTCTGCCTCGCTACACTATACAAGATTCGTCAGTCCTTGCCTTAAATGATCATTCAAGGTTCATCAAAGTGCTTCACTCTAAATAAAAACTCAGGAAGGATAGAACAGATTTTGAATGGCATAACAAAAACAGAAAACTTTTGTAATCACACATGCTTTGCTTAAAACAAATGGATTGACATTGTATACATTTTGATGTAGATAAAAGTGAGTTATTCAATTCAAGGTAATTATTTTAAACAATGATAAATATGCATCAATGTGTATTTAAGTTTGTATCAATAATATTTCTACCCTACAAAGCCCACAAAAACTATGCTATCAACATGATGTGAAGATGCTACATAATAAAAACCAAGGAATATCCTTCCATTCTATCTTCCCTGTCAAAACCACACAGGTACAACTTCAAGCTCAGAAAGAACATACGTTATTTTGAATACCAGTCTGCTTCCAAAATAGCAGCAAGTTATATATTTAGTGTGAAGAACCTCTCACCGGCAGCAAGGTGGTGCTCCAGGACCAGCCGGTCTTGCCTGCCGTCACCTCGTCCTCACTGTCCTCCTGGGAGCCATGCGAGGTCGCGGTCAGTTGCAGAGTGGCGGCAGAGCCGCCTCCCAGCATGGGGTCGCTCAGGCGCAGGCGCAGCCGGTCGCGAGCACTCGAGCACTCGCTCGGGAACACTCGTGACATGTCGGCACTCGCGTCGCGCTACTCGGCTTCCGCGCTCGACAACATTCCACGCGCCTCCGGCAGCACTCGCGATTCTTCGGTCGGCGTTTTTCCGACGGGCTTCGGTGATGTTCGCGATATTACGGCCGCCCTTGGGGTTCTTCGCACCTACACTAAGGCGCCGCCATTTGCACAGTGCTACAGGCATCGCGCCGCAAGCAGCGGCAGTCCATCACTTCGCGTCTAGATTGTGTCAGCATTGAGCACACTGCATTTTTGTAATATTCATTTGCTTTCAAATATTATTCTTCCAATGCAGTATTTTATTGTACGGATAGAGTTTTTGTCCACATCACTTCACAAAATAGATAAATGTTTTTAACTCTTCTTCTTGCGACATTAGAAATATTGCGTCTATTGTGGAACAAATTTCTTAAGGTAGCATGCTACATTAAACAAACATTGTGCCAATAAAGGATTAATCAACAATGTGGAAATGCTTTGTAGCCATTCTAGTTTTCACAGTGGCAAATAAATAACTTTAAAAAGATATAAAAACTAATTTGTGGTTTATTATTTGTTTGAAACCAGTGCAACAAACTGCCTACTGTTTAAAGAAAATTATGGCCTACAATTCAGATTGTAGCCTGAAACTAGCTGCCTCGAAATGTACTTACGACCACGATCCTACACAAGTGAAGGGATCAAAAACTACTCCGGGTTAAAGACATGATGGCTAAACTTCATGCTCGTTTGTATATTTCAGCAGATATAATTTTACTCATTGGCTCCCGCCACTGTAAGAAGTCGATTTTACTCTTGTCTAGGCTGCAAGTGATTCGCTCCTCCCATTGAAGCTTAAGAGTTCTACATGACGTTTCCAATTTTTCCGGTACGAAAACTAACCACTGAAGAGATTATCATATCCACGAAATGTAGAAAATAAATTACTATGCAATAAAGTTTTCCATCAAGTTCTGGTAAAAATTATTCCATCTCCGCAAACTATATTTTGTTGTTTGTGTGCTCTACCATAAAAAAAATTTTTTTTAACAGTTAACTATGCTAAAATTATGTAAGTGACTTTTTTTAGTTGGTTGAAAAGTGAATGAGTTTTCGAGAAATAATTAGAGTACATGCTAGATTTCACCATGGTATGTACGTTCAAGTTGCTACCAGTAGCTATTGGCACTGCTATCTATAAAGGAAAATATTTTTGCTCTAGCCAGGTCGCACCAAGAAGTTTTTTTTTTTTTCGTAATTGTGGCTTTTTAACGTACCCACTGTGTGCTGGGGACAACTTAATACTGAAAGGCAAAACTTTAAATTTAAAAATGGGTACAATATCCGCTGATTACCCTGCGTTCGAACCCGGCGTTCGCGGTCCTGAAGTGCCGCAGTTACCACAGCCACAGAGCGCGATCAGCGCGCAAAACACTAAGAACTGCCCAAAGATAAATGTACTTAGTGAAACATGTCACCAAGAAATATCATTCCGCAAAAACATTACTGCGTTTGACAGTTATATAACCCCAAAAACACTGTATGATTCGTTACGTTCTGTGATAATCATCATGTTTACGAGGCAATGAACCAATAACCAACCGTTCATACTCTAACATTTCGATTCGGCGGAAACCATATTACTGAAAGTGATGACCTTAACCTTTTAGCAACAATTACCTTAACATCTAAGTGACCACGGCTTTGAATATTTCAAATTAACAAAAAACACCGGACATTGTTTTAAAAGATTATTTAGATGTCATTCTGCTCCTGCTTCAACATTCCAGTTAGATGGCCGCGACCTTGAATTCTGTTAACGTAATTTATCCCAATTGAATTACTTAAGACAATTTCTATAAAAATAGACTTCCAAAACAATTCAGTAAGTTAAACCAATTTTTAAAAAAATTNGAATTACTTAAGACAATTTCTATAAAAATAGACTTCCAAAACAATTCAGTAAGTTAAACCAATTTTTAAAAAAATTATACGAGTTAGATTAGTGTGTATCTTTAACCTCCATTGTAAAAAAATAACACAGTTTACTTTCTATAAAAAAAAAGTTTTGTGTGTTTAAAAAAATGTACGGGCATTAAATTCATTATCGCCTCTACGTACGTGGCTTTAACACATAATAACCAAAGACGTCATATATGGTCTGAATTTTCATAGGTTAGAGTCAAAAAGCGTGAATAAACCGCGAATAGGCTATAGAAAATTTTATTTTCACTATAAAAGAAATTGGCAGAGTAGTGCCAACAAAGCGCTTTGTAGCCGCCACAATATATATATATATTTTTTTTTTTTCAGTGTGGCCTGCCGGCTGGCTAGTAAGTTACCAGGCGATTATTGGCGAATGGCGTCCCGAAATGTTGCTGGCTTGTGTCGTCATTTTGCTAGCGTGCGCAACTCGAGTTCGCGGAATAAAGCGGCCGTTCCACCTCTGTATTCTACGTATTCTGGGGCAATACTACGTTGCCAGCACTCAAAGTGTTGAGTAAATCCGACTGCTGACAAAGAAGCCGCTCAGGACGCTTGTCACTCGAGCACAATGCCGACCACGAGTATCCGTCACGTTCGTGCGATCAGGCCTTGCCGGCCTGGTCACACTCGCAAACATACCACCGGTGATTGGGACACGAGCTGCGAGCGCCTCAACCACGACAGAAGAAATCCCCTCCAATGGGTCAGACGGCGTGGCCGGTTGGTCAACACGAGCCCGATATTAAGACAGGTAGCGCGGCGGACGGCGTCTTTGTCGCCGGGACACTGCACCATGAAGACGTCGGGAGATGGGGTGAGCCGACCGCCGTAATACGTCTGCAGACATCAGCCTTCCGAGACACGACTCAAGTGAGTACTTTCCTTTTAAATAGCCTCGATAATTAATAACGCGCTGTACCTTACTAATAAATAATATATGATAATAATAATTATAATAACACTTTAACCATTCAATACATCTCCAAGCTCCTCCAGATTTAACTAAAATGTGAACGAATTGTAACTGTTTTTAATTAACCCATTCAGTCCCAGTTTGTGTATCTTACGCACGGGGAAGTAATTTTTTGTTTGTACTGTACACTACGAAGCTCAGTGACCAAACGTCTTCCCCGTGGGTAAATGATTCGCAAACAGTCTTACTGGTCTAGTTCATAATTGGTTCATATAACTGTAGCCGAACATACACCCAACAGCCCATTTGATGTGACAACGAAACATGAACTGCGTCGAATTAAGTGCAGCACGCATTATAAAATGTTTTGTTTGCAACACACTGAAACCGTAAATTAAAGCAGGTCTGAAAGGTTCAATACAACGACTACCAAACCTACCCAATAAATCCTATCTCTGAGTATTATGCCTACGCATTCCCTAAATAAAGTAATGGGTAATTTAAAAAAAAATTACGAGAATGTGCGACATGTCCTGGATCAAGTATGCGGGGACAAAAAAAGGTTAAATTTAGTTGGTGACGTGACGCGGATCAATGCCCCTCGCAGAAAGTAAAGCCAGGACAAAGAGTTGTTCCCCACGGCCAAAAGGTGAGGAGGGTCTTCAGGCTTACTTGGGCAGTGCCGGCAACCTGCCAACCTAGGGCCTGCCGGTCTGTGCGTCCGAGCCAGGGTTCCCCCGTTTGAAGTCGTCGATTGTCGCTGCAGAACCAACAGAAGGAAAAAAAAACAGCAGTCGTGAACGAGCTCCCTGTTCAAACGCAACCTCTCCCACCTGCCCGTTGCGAATGCAGGAAAAAAAAAATCCCTTCATCTAGACGAGACTATTAAATCGTGCTTAACCCGTTCACTGCTCGTGGTCCATGATCGAAGACACGCTGCACGTGAAGGGCATTCATGGTCCGTGCTGTACACAACGAGGAATCAGTGATCGTTGTTTTGAGCTTCTTCTTGGTGAGGAATCTGATTTGTGTAACGAAAAATAAATATCCGCACGTGTACACAGTACACAAATCCTAAAAGAAATGAAACTTTTTCCACGCAAAACCACTGTCTCTATCCGTTTTGGTGTTTCAGCAAGCGAGAATTTTTGCCGACGCTGGCAAAATCTGAAGGATTCATTTACCTTTAGGGTGTACTTCACATACGTTTGTAATACTCCGGCCGATGCTTCTTTATATTATGTATAACAGCTGCTGCTGTGAGATATGATTTTACCACGAATCCGCCCGTTCTGTTACTACACGTTTATTATTAATTCACGAATCCTAGTGTGAGATAATCTGTCGTCCAGTTTATTGAAGGAAAAAAAAAATTTTTTTTTTGGAATATGCAAATGTTTTAATATTAACCAGACACCACAAAATATTTAGTAACATGGACGTGAAAAAGACACTAGAACCGCGAACTCCAGCCGTCACTGGCCAGCAACATGTCAGAGCGGCATTCGCCAATCAGAGCCTGGGGACGTACTTGCCAGTCGTCAGATCTGCCAGCGTGCGCGATACGCGGCAGCCAGTCAGGCAAAACGATCATTCCAGAGACTCGCGCAGTCAATCAGCGAACGGGTAATACGTCCACGTGCAAGGAACAGCCACGCGATTCCACTTCTGTGTACTACATGCTCTGTGCTGTCACCCAATTACTTCGCGAAATTTTTCGAACTTTGATAACCAAGTACACTCGTGTGAAAAAAAATTGACGACATGCAAGTTAGGGCATTTATATCGCCATGCGGAGCAAAAAAAAAAAGCGGTAACAGCTAAGTTCAAAAAACGATTAGTCCGTCGGTCTATAGCAGACCACGTGACGTGGGCTAATGGAAGGAATCAATACGTGTGTCCACCCCGTCAGCAACACATGCAGTAAAATTGATTACGTGCTGGGAACAGAATTCGTGCGCGCTAAGTTTAATAATATTTTACATGAGAACTACATATTTCTTACCAGGCATTACCAACACACCAATTTTCTCACTGTTGTTATTCGTATTGATTATAATTGAAATATTAAAATTCATAAAAAAATTATAAGTAATACTTCAATATAACCACAAATAAGACACGTTTATGTTAATATAAGCATAAAACGCTTTTAAACCAGTTAACAACTTGCTGCTCGATCAGTGTTAAAAGCTGTTCATGGTTAATTGAGCACTTTTGAAATCTACCTTTGAAAAATGTCACTACCCCTGCTTGCATATAATTTAACGTGGAAACTGACCGGCATGCCCCCNTCCCCCCAGTAAAGTTGGTAACGATGGAGGGAAAGTAGTCCCATGTCTTAACGTTGAATTAAAAGTGAACACCGAAATTATTAATTTTAATATTTTTTAATCACATAAATAAGTGTAAGAATAAGAAATTTCAAAAAAATATTTATTCTTCTAATAATTTTACAATATGAGTTGATCGAGGCGTGAATAAAGTGATCAGTCCAGTGACAAAGTTAATTTTACATGTGGTGTAACACTACACAACGTGCACTCAAGTAGACCTTAAACAGGGCTTTTCAGAAGCGCTCATTTTACCGTGAATAGTCTATGCCAGCGATAACCTTTCGTGGACGAAAGGTACAGAAGGCGCTCAAAACATCACGAGCTGGTTCACCGCTATAGTATAATCGCGGCTTCTTCACACTTTTTGAACCAAACCTNAGGCGCTCAAAACATCACGAGCTGGTTCACCGCTATAGTATAATCGCGGCTTCTTCACACTTTTTGAACCAAACCTACGAAAAATCACACCCATGTATGACGTATTTGGTAGTTCCCTAAATGTGACATGTATCACAAGTGTTTTCTACTTGTGTCGACATAAAACTGCAGTATTGTTGGTTAAATTGAAATATTATTTCTATTTTACTTGACANAGGCGCTCAAAACATCACGAGCTGGTTCACCGCTATAGTATAATCGCGGCTTCTTCACACTTTTTGAACCAAACCTTCGAAAAATCACACCCATGTATGACGTATTTGGTAGTTCCCTAAATGTGACATGTATCACAACTGTTTTCTACTTGTGTCGACATAAAACTGCAGTATTGTTGGTTAAATTGAAATATTATTTCTATTTTACTTGACANCTGTTTTCTACTTGTGTCGACATAAAACTGCAGTATTGTTGGTTAAATTGAAATATTATTTCTATTTTACTTGACAATTATAATATTTCATTTACAGTTAATATGAGTAAAAACAGTGAGAAATTAGGTGTGTAGGTAATGCCTTGTAAGAAATGGTTCTAATACAAAATATTATTAAACTGAGTGCGCACGAATGCGGTTCGCTGTCACTCTGGTGTAATTTTCTAAACTCGGGTTAAACTTTGTTTGCATGAGGCGGAGGAATATCCTGGAAGTAGAAATTTCGCAGGGCTTCAGAAAAGTTGGACGTAACAGTGAATGTATTATACACCGTACTAATATTGTATTTGTAAAAGGAATTCTTTGGAGACTGGTTGCCAAATATATTTTTATAGTACTACAAACAAATTAAAGTGTATTTCACAAAACCTTGGAGTGTAATGTGTTGCAGACTTCAAGTTTAATATAAACATCGAGCTATGTGCAACAATTTTGAACGTGTTCTAAAATAGCATGTATTAAATATGTATACAATATCCCAGCTATAGAGTCAGAAGAAAATATTTGGCAACTAATTAAAANAAAATAGCATGTATTAAATATGTATACAATATCCCAGCTATAGAGTCAGAAGAAAATATTTGGCAACTAATTAAAAAATATATATATATATATTGTTAGTAACAAACGCAGAAATGTTTTACCGTGTAGAAAATAATGATCGAATCGAAAGCNAATATATATATATATATTGTTAGTAACAAACGCAGAAATGTTTTACCGTGTAGAAAATAATGATCGAATCGAAAGCTACCACGTTGGGTTCTCACTTGGGTGGCAGCCAATGAACAAATACCCTAGACTCGAATGCGCAAAGGATTGCTAAGTGGAACCTACAGTTGACTGAATTCGCGAAGTTGTAGACATTCCGAGACGGCTACACAGACGCAGCAAATTTCCTCTTTTATAGTTTTTATAGTCAATTCGTGGTTACTTCCAACTTAGATGAAGCCATGCTGTAGTTCTTCTTTCAGACTATCCCTCCGCCACGTGCAAACAAAGCTTAACCAAGTCCAGAAAATTACACCAGGGGGGACAACGCACCCCATTGGTGCGGTGCGCACTCATTGTAATAATATTTTATATGAGAACTATTTCTTACTAGGCATTACTTATTGTTTTTATTCGTGGTAACTATGAAAAAAAATATNAATATTTTATATGAGAACTATTTCTTACTAGGCATTACTTATTGTTTTTATTCGTGGTAACTATGAAAAAAAATATAATTAATTGTACATAAAATATAAGAACCAAAAATAAGGTACATTCGTGCAAACGGAAGTATAAAACGCTTGCGATAAGTGACATATTTAGGAAACAACCAAACGGAAGTATAAAACGCTTGCGATAAGTGACGTATTTAGGAAACAACCAAACGGAAGTATAAAACGCTTGCGATAAGTGAC
>NQII01001077.1:114582-179877 GCA_002778355.1 Clitarchus hookeri | reverse complement strand
GGGGGGGGGGGGAAGTGACACTACTGTGTTTCGAAAAAAATTTCGGACAAAATATTTTTGTGGACTATCGCTACTCTTCGAAACGCGAAATATTCGAATGAAAAATTACAATGTTTAAAATAAATGTTGAGTTGAGAGATTTAGGCGGCTCGTAACAACGAGGTCTTGAGAGCTGATGCGGAAATGAGGTGAGAATGGAGCAGCGCCGGGATGCAAAGGCGGGGGAAACGGGAGATCCCCGAGAAAACCCACCCACCAGCAGCTTCTTCCGGCACGATTCCCACTTGCGAAAGTCCAAAGTGAGCCGGCTGGGGATTGAACCTGGTTCGCCTTGGTGGGAGGCGAGCAGTCTAACCGATCAGCTACCGCGGCCCCTAGCATTTAGAATGTTAACTTTTTTTTTTTTTTAAGTGGTCGAAGTTTGCCATCTGTACTCACAAATGCTGTAAATTAAAAGCACGTATTACTTTGCAATCATAAAAACAAATTAAATTTATTCGCAGAGATTTATCCCGAAAAAAATTTCTGCGAAACTGATTTTCAAACCATATGAAACTCTTTAAACCTACAGCTGTTTGGCGCATTTTTATACACGAATTTGCAACTTGTAAGATAATTAACGACAGTCAAATTCTTAAGGGGCAATTAAAGCTGCACTTGTATACTTAAGAAGGGTCTAGCATTATCAACTTTTAAAAACAAAAGTCGTGTTGTCCGCTTTAACGAGTTGTACATGTACATTATAAATCTCATTGAGAAAGGGGGAGGGGGGGTGAGATACGAATGAATAAATTAATTAATTCGGGGGGTGGGGGTAAGGGAATCATTTAAGCAAATTTTAAAGAATGGAAGCGAACTCTTTTTTTTTAAGTGAGACAATAATATTCTATCAGTGCCTGGAAAATTTAAACAATGTGATTACATTTTATTCCTTGTAGGGGAAAATTAATTTAGAATACTAGATATTTCATAGCCCTTTGCTTAAAATAACAGTACAGCAATTATTCACCCAACGCAACGACGGGAAGTAGAATTCCGCACGTTTTTTTTACAGAGAAGAATAAATGAAAGGGATGAGTTTTCCGCGTTCTATCACGCAATATTACAGTTTCAGTCGCTCTAGGCGCGCGTAGGCCGGGGCATTCGGACCGACCTAAATTAAGGCCGCGCCAGTAGGAGGAAGAGAAGGAGGGGGAGAGGGGGAGAGGGAGCGAGAGAGAGAGAGAGAGAGAGAGAGAGAGAGAGAGAGAGAGTTGCGAGGGCCTTTTCATTACGCAGATTGCTGGTGTCGACACATCGCCGGCGCCAGAGGCCATTTCCGAACCCATCCGCGTCGATGCACTTCAGCGCTCTGATTCTGCACAGTAGCCCATTGTTTTTTTTTTTAAGCCACGCTCTGACGTAACTGTTGCGATTCTCTGCCGTGTGAGGGCTCTGGCGGTAGCTCCACACGCCACAACCATCTCCCCCGACCATCCCATTTCCTCCCACGGACCCTATATCGAAGGAGAACGGGCTGGCAGATGCTGACTATACTCCCAAAATCTGATACCTTTGTGTTTGCCTCCGTATAGGGGGTTCGAAACAAAATGCATTAAAAAAAATATAAAAAACTTGTTGCTTAGTTGTTTTTCCCTCACTTGACAATGTATACCTTTATACAGACAACATGCAAGACACTTGAGGTAACTTGAGGCCACTTACTACCACAAGGGCACCTTTCCAAAACTACACCACAATCCAAAGTGTAAACTGTAGCCAACCTACAAGTCTATCTTTGCAAATGGCGTCGGTAAAAATTCCACGTAAATATACATTTTTTTTTTCATTGTAATTTATTTCAATACACTTCCGCGTTATAAAATTAATACAAATAATGGATCGCGACTTCAGTCCCCCCCCCCCAAGTAATATGATTTCACAATGCCCCGCTGCATTGCGGCATCTTACACAGAATGTTCACAAGAATCATTGACACGTGATTGCTCACGTAAATATAGACGAAAAGTACATACGTGGCATTTAACCTAACGCTCTTCCTAAGGATGGTAAACGCCCGTAAAGGTGGAGACGAGCAACAGGTTTATTGCGAATAGCACGAGACCGAATTCACTTCGACCTCTGAAAGCACGTGTGTAGTACCAGTGAATGCGGTACCACGCGCGCGCGCACACACACACACACACAGTAGGACGGCGTCACAATCCCCTCCAATGCGAGTGGATACACCTGGTTGGCAACCACCATTTTTTTTCCATAGCCCATTACTTACGTACGCACGACAGTATATTTGTAGATGTGTATGTTAATTACTGGTACACTACACTAACTTCCTCTGCATGTGAGGGTCACATATCATTGTGGGGGGGGGAGGAGCGGGCGGCGCATCGCAGTATCAGTCCGGAGCTTGGAGCTGATCATCTGGGATGCTAACTGAATGAACCTTCGCGCTGATCGAGCGTATCTCAATCCTTGCACGTCAGCGGCGTGTTGCTATCGTACTCCTTTCGGAGGTCGGGTACAGCCGTTTGGCGAGTTTCCTCCAAAATGGCGACCTGGGAAACGGCTAAGTCGTAGTGTCGGTAAAGCTGTCTCTGCGCCCCGTCGCTGCCCCCGTCTTCAACTCCCTTCACCACCGTACACAGACACATCCACGCCCGCACCCTTTTGACTTTTTTTTATCATTTGTTACAATTCCCTGGCAAAGAATTTAATGTGAAATGGCAAAAAAATGAAGTAACCTCTTTTTTGCCGCCGGTATTTTCTGCCCCAGTTCGCAAATACAGAAACTTGGCATTGGGGTCGTCCCCTCAACCTTTGGCCGGGTATCCTTGGCCTGGGGCCGGGGCAGCGGAGGTATTTTCCTGCTTGTGACATGAGAAGCTGAGGCCTAGGGGACGGGTGGCAGGCAGATGGCCAGCACACACCCCCTTCCCCACTTCACAACCCAACAGAGGCACCCTACGCGAAAAGCTAGATCGATCGGGATGCGCGCGCAGCAACCCACAGGACGGAGCGGACCGTCTATCTCACCGACTGCGCAAGTGAAACGCCCTGTCCCCCCCCCCTTTCCCAACCTTCCAACCCACCTTTATCCTTCTTTTCACTAGTTGTGGGTGGCGGCGATGCTTGGTCGCAACTGTACACGGACGTTCTTCCCCAAAGCATAAGTGATAGCGAAAATGTTTCATGCCGAATTTTTTTTCCAAATCTCTGTAAATTAGTACCGGGTTTATGATGGCGGAACGCCAGCAACGGAGCTGCCCAGATGATTCTGCGCTGGTTTACCATCCACTGCCTTCCGTAAGCCAATCACTTGAGAAATCCTAATGGTTGGTGTCAGGAACTGAACCCGGATGAGGGGCGACAACGCTAATCATTACATTGCAAAGACGTTCAGGCGTGCTGAAAGGGAATATTTGTTTGTGGTTACAAAAACTATTTGTCTGGTGCTTTCCAAAGCTAGTAATAAAAAAAACAGATTTCGCGTTACAACAACACGTCGATTGGCAAGTACAAAAACAATTTGGTGCTCATTTACATATTAGTATATTTTAAAGGTATTTACTGCCACCAGATATTTAGTTGCCGGCATTAGAGTTCCGGTCATCCAGAGTAAAACGATTTTTGCTGCGACTGCGAAACGCCGTACTTGTCCGTGTTGGCCCCCTCGTACAAATTTGCGAACGAATTCGAGAGGGATATTATTAAGAAGTTGGGGGATGGATTACATGTTCCCTTCATTCCAAATTAGTAAATGTTACTCGTGAATTAATCCAGAAAATAAACTTTCCACGAGGTAAAGTTGGCGTGAGCGCTAATTGTTAGGTTTGTGAAACGCGCACACTCAAGCAGTGAAAGCCCGCCATGCCTAACGAGGTTACGAAGTGGTAACACTCAACTCATATTCGAGAGGAGACGGGTTCGATTCCCGGTACTGTTATGCTAATTTCAAGTTCTGAATGATTGTCCAAAATCACTCCAGGCGATCGCTGGTTTCTTGATAAAGGCCTCGCGTGATCCCTCCCCAAGGACTTCAGTCCGCAAACCGCGAAACCCTTTTGCGAGCCCCACGAACCAGCGTTGCTGCTAGCATCGTACATTTTTGCCGCGAGCAACGAACACACGCCTGCCAACACACTGAATTTAATGGTGACCACAAATGCCAGTAGATACTGAAATTTAAAAAAAAAAAAAAAATGCCGATGCCACAACATTGTTTGTGATGTTAACATTGATAAGATGATTTTTCTGCCACCGATAAAATTGTTAGGTCACAGCAAAACTGTTTTTTTTTTTCTCTCTCTTCAGAGCTGGCTTTTAAAACAGCGTAACTGTTTACATTCAAGTCAGAAGTTGAAAATCACAGTGACCGCGCTATCACCAGACCAACAACACGAAGAAGTAAGTTTCTCGTCCGAACGGCGGCCATGGGCGGGAGGCGGGTATAAATGTGACAATGTGCTTCGGGCACAGAAACGCAGCACCAATAACGCCGACAATTTTTTTCGATAGATCACCATCTCTGTAAATTGTATAGCGGTGCCTTTGATATTGGCACAGAATACTTAGGAATACAGAGGCGAAGAAGCCGCTTGTTCCGCGAACTCCAACCGCACGCACTAGCGAAATGGCGTCACTGGCTAGCAAAATGTTGGAACGCCTTTCGCCAATCAGCACCTGGTGTTACCAACTGAAATCTATTTTTCTTTTGTCGTACAGACATTAGAAAGATAAAAAGCAAAACAGTAGTATTTTTGTGTTTCTAGCAATTCCACAGAGTCATCTGACGGATGTATGGCTACTGGTGAACATGGAGGTTAGAAGTAGGGGAGTGGGCGTCTCGCTTAAATCCGGAAGCCATTTGATTTTCGGGACACGCCCCCTCTGACTACCAAAACAAAGCGATTTTGTAGTGACTGTAGCTGTGTTATTGGCGTGAATTGAAATGTGTTTGGAAGAATTGTCACAATGACATCGTGTTCTGAATATGGCTATACAAATATATTTCTAAAAAGTCTGGATATAATCGCAATTCACTGTTAGTGTACGATAAATGTGCGTTTCTTTATCGCCTCTTTTTTGCAGCTCGTAATAACCATTGAAATAGACGCTCGTTGGTACTAACTGCTTTTTGGCCCAAGTGCACATTATCTTTCATAATTATTTAATAGTAATTAGCTTTTCGTGGTTTCCCCCCCCCCCCTCTATTCTGTGTAATGAAGTTACGTTTACTTATTCAAGTGCTCCGCAGTAGCTCATGTTTACTGTGTAAACATAGCATAAAAATATTCGTCCATAAGAATAATGGTTGAGATTAGTCATTAAGGCTGCGATAGTCTCATCCTTTTAAGGCATGTCTTGAAATTGGATACGTTTAATTTAAACGAGATTTATTTTAGTGCTGCAAATATGACTATCTGGCAGGCACAGAGGAGGGGTGCCCAACCTTCCTCTAAGAGTGTACATGAAAAAAATAATTTATGTAATTTTAACAATAATTTCTAATAAAGTAACAAGTATTTTGTAAGGAATCTATATGCATAGAATATCTCCCTGCGGAAGTGTATAGCCCGCGATTGCTTAATGTGGCCAATGACATGGCAAAGCCTAATATAACCTATGATAAATTTTGATGGTTCGCATACTCTACATATTTTAGATTAATGTGTATATACACTCGTTTGTAAGTACAATGTAAAACACCAATGCTACTGGACACGATCATATATGGTACCTAAGCCTAATAACACTGGCACCAAATGTGTGTCCATTGCCATTATCTTGTTTAGTCAACATGAACCCGGCAATGGAGTTGTTCAATTAAATGTTGAGTGTTACAAAAATTAAACTATATTGTGTTTGTACGGTTATGAAGCATGATATAGCAACAAAAAAACCATGTGGTTATTTTATAAAATGAGTTACAGGGAAATATATAGTAAAAAATCATTTTTGTGTTATCAGTATTAACTCTCTCCGATTTACCATATGTTATGTGTTCCAGTGACTAAATAAATTCATATAGTAAACGAACAAATATAAGTTAACAGCAAGATATGGTACTCTTAATGCACACACAGAATAGTGGCTTCATTATTCGGTGCCTTTTCGAATAACACAATTAATTTCCCACCTTACAATTAAATAAAAGTTTATTAGTCTTCAAAACAGGTTATTCATCTTGAAAGATTCAATTGTTCTAGAACGTTCAGATTTGGAAGCAACATGTCAAATACATATATTCAACAGTCTTGAGGTACCTTAAAAGAGGTACCTGGAACAGCATGGTTAATTTACTAAATTCGTATTGTTTCATTATTTGGGTCTGTTGTGGATGATAATATGTACGGTAAAGTACTTAAAAATTATAGTGCCTGAGACGTACGCTAAATTCAATCTTTAAAAGTCGTTGGAGTTAAAAATGTGGAACTAAATAATGAACAAACATAATATTATTAACAAAGTTTTCGAGGCTGCCTTTCAAATTTTAACTGAGAACTTATTAAACTTACAGGTGCATGTAACGAATCCATACCACATATATTAGTCAATGCTTTTGTTAGTATTTTGAGCCAAATCGGGGTTCATTTAACATACAGAAACCTCTAATGCAGATTCAGTTCAACATAATATGCTGTCTCGCATTACAGATCTGCGAGCTTATATTTTAAGATGCTAATTAATACTACCTGTCATGAAAATGTATTATTGGTTCCTTCGAAAAACGTATCCAAGTTTATTTACTCGGAACTCGCCAATCAGTGTACTATTTTCGGTCAGTCACGGAAGAAAAAAACTCGTTTCTGGCGTACGTAAACATTGAAGCCAGTGATGTTCGAGAAGCAAGAAGGGGGGGGGGCGTTGTCGCTCCCGCCATCGACATCAGCAGTATGCGTGGGAAAGGTCGTAAACACTAACTTCACTACTTCTTACCTCCATGCTAGTGAACAAGTGTACGACATGTTAAGATTTGCACCCGGCGGAAGAATACGCACTCGGCAGAAAGAAGAAAATAATCAAGGTTGTAAAATATGTTCAGCGCCAAGCCTGCTTGCTCCCCGCTATAGCCCAGTCATTTTATGAGAAAATGTGTTAGATGTATGGACGAATTCCAAGAAACGTTTTTTTTTAACACCGAAATTCGCAGAAAAATTTCTAGATCAACATACCCGAAATCCACTCAACTTTTCCCGCTGTTTTTCTGAGACTTTTCCGAAAAAAAAACGCTAAGAAAATCAATGAGTCAAAAACGGTGCATCTTACGACAAAGAATGCAAAGACAAAAATTTAAGAACACAAAATTTCCTGTGACATATCCCAAATTAGCAATAATCCGCCTATAACAGCTATTTATTTTTTCGGGATTTTTCACAGAAAAATATTTTAAAAATTAATAACTCGAGAACGGCGTATCCCGCGACCAAAAATGCTAAGAGAAAAAATGAAAGAACACAAAATTTCTTATAATATATACAAAATTAGGAAAAAAAATCCACCCATCATTTTTATTTATTTTACCAGGATTTTCCCAGGAAAATTATTTTAAAAATGTATTATTCGAAAACGGCGTGTCTTACAAGCAAAAGTGTAAAGAGAAAAATTGAAGGACACGACATAACCTTTTATATATCCAAAATATAAAAAAAATCCACACAAAAATTAAATTTTTCAGAGATTTGTCCTTGACAAACCCTACAAAGTCAGTAACATTACTAACTTAAGTAACTTGTATATCTTACAATCAAAAACATGACGACAAAAATTTTCAGAACACGCAATTTCCTGTAACATATAAAATATTTTCCTAGCTCCACCAACAATTTCTGTTTATTTTCCCGGGATTAGCCACGGAAAATATTTTAAAAATTAATAAAAGTGCTTAACTAACAGCGCAAAAATGTAATACTGAATTGTTATTTGTAAAGAAATTAGCTTGGCAGCATGTAGCACCGATTATAGTAGTAAAATGGTAAAATCCTGGAGTCACACTCCGGAAGATCCATGATGATTTCTTGATTCCGCCATCCTGAATCGGGTTTTCGATAGTCCCCCAAAATCACTACAGGCAAATGCAATTACCGGATCCCTTCCCCTATCCCCTTATTATTATTTTTTTTTTCGTTTTACTGCATATCTCGTTTTGTTAAGGGCTACTCCAAGAAAGGGGGGTAGTAAGGGCGATTATCCCCCGAGTATACAAGTACAAGCTTAGATGCTCTGCCTCCGTCGTTTAAGTCTTTCCTTGAAATGCTTGCATTAAAAAAGGAGATAACTTAAAATTAGCTAGCATTGGTCAAGCAATCGTGCAAAAGATTCTCAAAGAGCTTGTCTTTTGCCATTACAGTTAAGTCTTGGAGTTCCAACTTCATCATGATTTTGTATCCAAGTGATTAATAAATAGTATGCGTGAACTGGGATGTTGCTGTTGTTATCAAGAAGTTAAGAATTTTGAAAGAAATGCTGCAACGGCTAACGGCGATGACTCAAATAGAACGGTTCGCGGAAACTTGACTCAGCTTGTAGCTGATAATGTAGACCACAATATACGGACTCTGAACGGTCGTAATACGCTGCGCGGCTTGGGAATGATTGCTGTGACCACTCCAGAACTACAGACGTGCAGGCTAATCGCAAGAAAACAAACCACCCTAAAAGAAATTCCACAGCTCAGGAATATTCACCTTTATTTTACAAAAATAGCAACAAACTTGAAGCAACACACGGACCCCTCCCTTCTGTTAAAGCTGAGGATCCAATCAGAAATCTCGTTTGACTGTGGAAGATGGGATAGTTGTTGAGGTCGCAAATGGCAAATTGGTCAGGAATTATGCAAATATTGCACAAAGGTTCACTTCTGGGAAAATCAAGTGTTACATTTCTCCCCATCATGGACCTGAGCAATGGAGACAAGACTAGCATATGTCCAGACCTTCATTTAATAGCAGATTAAGGTTTAGAAATTAAAACGGTGCCTCTACTAACTTTTGACCAACCATTGTGGTGGAAATATATAATTATTATACTAACAGAACCAAAAAATAGCCCATTGTGCAATTTTGTGCTCAGACTTGGTCCATTTAATTAATACATTAGGCCTTATGAGTTTTCTAGGATGCATTGGATACATATCCCGGGAAAATAGTAGGAAATATTACGTGAATTTTGTATATCATATAGGAAATTTTGTTTTCTTTAATTTTAGTCTGTACACTTTAGTGGCAAAAACTCACCGTTTTCGACTAATCAAAATTTTTTTTTATCGTTTTTCCGGGACAAATCCTAGAAAAACAGTTAGAAATATTACGTAGATTATGGTGTATTTTGGATATCATATGCGAAATTTTGTGTTCTTTAATTTTTGTCTGTGCTCTTCTGGTGGTAAAAGATCCGTTTTCGACTTATTAATTTTTCTATCATTTTCTCGTAACAAATACCGGGAAAATAATAAGAAATATAAAATGGATTATGGTAAACTTTGATATTGTATGGGAAATTTTGTATACTTTAATTTTTGTCTTCAGATTTTTGGTAGTATAAAGCACCGTTTTCGACTTATCAATTTTTTTTATCGTTTTTCCGGGGAAAATCCTGGAAAGCAATAAGAAATGTTCGGTGGATTATGGATATAATATGGGCAATTGTGTGTTCTTTAGTTTCTGTCTGCGCACTTATGGTCGTAAAACGAGCCATTTTCGACTTATAAATTTTTTTATTTTTTTATTTTTTCGGTACAAATCCCGGGAAAGGAGTAAAAAATTATACGTAGATTTCGGTGAATTTAGAATATGTTAATCTAAGAATTTTTCTGCGAATTTTGATGTAATAAAATCTTTTCTAGCAATTTGTCCATCTTATTTTCATAACTTTCCCGGGCTACCAATATATAAAAGAGTTTTTTAATGCATTTTTTTTACAACAAATAGCATATCTGTAAATGCATTTTTTTTTTCTTTTTTGGCCATTGCGGATTTTGTAATCAACCAAGGCAGTGGAGACACTGAAAGTAAACACTCCAACTGTAATTGTTTACACGTAGTCATGATATGGCTAACTAACGAGAGAACAAATCAAATTTGCTAATAACTGTAAGCCTTTCTGTCGTTAATGAAACGCGTCAGAAATGTAGGGAGAAACCCTCTGATAAAATTAGATATCAAGAGCAAAAGTTTCATTTTGGGCGTAAAAGGGTCAATCACACGCGCGTGGCGCGCGGCTGAGAAGCCCGGATACAGCCTGCGTCGTGGGNCGAGGCAGGATGCGGCCATTTGTTCCACGCCCAACTACGAAAACAGAGGAAAGGCGAGTGGAAACGCATCTCTGGTACAAACTCTTCTGGCTATTCTTATTTCGCAAACACGCAGCTAAGAAAATTTCACTGTTCTTCAACAAGACAACGCTTGTAGTGGGGGAAAATTATCAGAGATAAATACATATATATATATAATTTTACGGACACCCATTATTTACGAAATAAGACATTTCCACCTTATATCTCAGCCAATTGGGAGATCGTTACCCTGAAACTAAACTGCTGTGAATAATTTGAAACAGCTCAACGGCGTTCTAAAGTCGTGATCAAATCATAAATCTTACAAGAACCCGCGTCATTTTGACATGTATGTTGGCAGAAGATTTTCGCAATATACCACTGCCTCTATAAGCGACATTTCCCCACAGAGGATATTACGCTGATGAAAGACAAATAGCACACTACATTTGGGCAAAATAATACAAAACAGAAACTAAACACGAAAAAAAAACCCTCCCTAATTAAATGACATTGCTGTTTTTTTTCTTACTTATTTATTGTTATTTGCTGTGAATATTATTTTTAACACACACCCACGCACATATATTCCCAGTATTTATTTAGTTGAGACTTCTTAACTATTGCAGTTCGTTACCGAAACTGATGAATAGCCACCAAACTCTCGCCGTACGCTCCAAGCACACGGCCAGTGCTCATAATCGTATTTGACGTAAGACAGATGAACCAGCA
Organism: Clitarchus hookeri; assembly: GCA_002778355.1. Lineage (NCBI taxonomy): Eukaryota > Metazoa > Arthropoda > Insecta > Phasmatodea > Phasmatidae > Clitarchus > Clitarchus hookeri. The sequence continues at coordinate 168,875 of NQII01001077.1, read as the reverse complement.
GGTTATTTAACCTCAGCACGGCTTAGCCAGACACACCATAAAGCCAAGTAGTAACAAGAACACACGCACACGAAAATACGCCAGTACAGTACAGCGCACCGGCACCTCAGCTTTTGATATCTTACGTTGCAACGCTTGTTGTAGCCGCGAGGACCTGCCGCGCTTCGACCCTCGTAGGCGAGGGATCCGTCATTCCCTCGACCAGCGCGGATCTCCTCTAACACAGTAGTTAACCAGAGAACGACGTCCTATACGGTACATCCCACAGTACATCCGGATAAGTGACATCACTCAGTAAAACAGTTACCGTGTCTCTGAAAGTCGGTTAAGAGCGTGCATCACAGCAGGCCTAACTCAGCTGCCGTATGGCATATGCATTCATGTGTGCGCGCACCTACGCCATAAATGGGAGTAAAAAGGGAAGAACAATGTTTGTTTAGCGCTCCAGTTTACGATACCAAGCGGTAAGTCGCTTCGCATCATCAGCTGACAGCATTTCTGTGCACCTCCGACATGCTAGAAGTGTGTGCAGTGCGCTCGTTCTCGAATGATTACCCGAGATTTTTCCGCAACGACCAAGCGACAAAGTTTCTTGTTGATAACGGACGGTTGGTCCTATCATGACGGAATGGAGATTTTTGCACAATGCTTATCTTTAAAACTATTTCAAAACGGTCGGAAAATGGCATTTTTAATGAAGTTTTTATAGAATTATCAATAAATTTTAAAACAATGTTGAACACTAGGACCCTTCATTAACACTTGACCTCCTTTACTGTTCAATCAGAAATGATCCACGTGGCATTAATGTCTGCATAATCTCCCGAGTCCCGACAGACTGCACCGCTAATTTGAACGGCATGCACTGTAAAAAAAAACTTTCTTGTAAACTTCCTAAACTGTAATGGAAGTTCTTAACATATACAGTGTATGGGAATAGTACTACGTATCAGGCTGACAGTATGGGAATGTTTAACATCGCAACTCTACAGAGATAGGAACTTCCCTACTCATTTGATTCTTTCCTGAGCAACTGTAGCAACGTTACCATGGACCTGTGGGAAAATAATTTACCATTCGCGCTTTATCACTGTACGTATGCACTGATATGGTAATTTTACAAACAATTTCTTAGAGTGTGTGATGCACGCTCTTAAATCATTAACTTAATGTATTCACAGTCGTGCACCTGTTGAACAGAAACGCCATACGCGGTCGACACTGTAAAACAGAGAAGCTCACGATCAAATATTCTTTCATGCGAGTAAACGAATCGTGCACCTTCTTACTGTTGTATGTTATTAATAGTTCATATCGTAAATCGTATGTATCACTAACATATATAATACTAATCACATGTAGGGACACCGACATTTCGCGTAAAAATCGGAGCACAAAGTAGACTTCAATACTATATACACACACCTCCGCTGTTGTAATACCTCCATTGGCTGCTGGTGCCGTGTCCGTCTGTGACCAAGCCACTCAGGACTAAGTAACTCCGACACTGAACCTTCGTGACTCGTACGCAAACGGTTAACACGGGCCAGAACATTTTTTTAGCCAATCAAAGAAGCTGGGCGACAGTGCTTTGAACTGTATCTTGTCTCGAAATCTTTTCGCGAAATATCACTGCCCCTAATTATATGTGATCGTACCACCAATCCCACAGCTTATTGGTTTTGATAACGAATCAAGTGTTGTGCCAGATTACCTACAGCACGGGACAAAACTATCACTTGTCAGTGACACCGTAACAGTTCATACTACTGGCCGGCAAATCTGCCTTACGAAGTGGGGACAAGCAAATCCCTTGGAGTGGTATAATTCTCCGGAGTCCCGCGGATACCACAGTTATAGCAGCATAGCTCAGCCGCCGCGATAAACAGCAAGTTAAGCTTCTACTAATTTCCTCTGGCATTATTTTCGCTGTTTTCGCATTTACTAGACAAGTTCAAACATTTAAGTTTATAGTGCACTGTTGCTCGTGGACAATAGAAACATTGGTCGAGAAACCATCCACCACCCCTTTTTTATCCTCTGTATAGATTATAGATAGGGGCAGTGACATTTCGAGAAAAGATTTCGAGACAAGATAGAGCCCAAAGCACTGTAGGGTCGTCCAGTTTCTTTGATTGGCTAAATAATGTTCTGGTCCGTGTTAACCGTTTGCGCACGAATCACGAACGTTCAGTGTCGGAGTTACTTAGTCGTGAGTGGCTTGGTCAAAGACGGACACGGCACCAGCAGCCAATGGTGGTATAACAACAGCTAAGGTGTGTACATAGTATTGGAGTCTACTGTCAGTGGCCCTAATTATAGATAATACCGTGATTCGGCCGGAGCATCATACATCCCCATAATCCCATAACTGGACATCTGTGGTTCGTGCGGAAACAACTAGGCTATGCCTCACCCAATCGCAAAACCAACAAAACCCTAAAGCTGTTTTTAAACTACGCAGCCACAAAAGATTCCCGCGATGTAGTATTAGGCACGACTAAAACCTTTCTGAACACCGAGATGGTGATTCATAGAGACCTGAAAAATTCGCCAGGTCAATGACCTGTAGTCTAGACTTCAAGGTCACATGCGCTCGTGAAGATCTCAACTTTCAATGGGTTGCTTGTTGTGGCAGTGCAAAGAAGTGATTGGGCCTACAATTTACTGCGTGTTTCTTATTGGCTCGTTTATATTCGGGAGGTGTCAAACAACGCTTCGACCAATTGCGAAAGTAACATGAGCATACAAGTTTGTGAATTCAAACTTGTCTCGAAATGAACCCGCGAATGTTGTCAGGTCTCTAGAATCCAAGTGTTTCGGAACCCGCTACAGTGTGGAGAACACGTCGGCCTCACTAACTTTTCATAGTCGTGCATAACAAACTTCTTTAGGCAAGTAAGGTAAATTGCGTGGTGGCCCGTTCGTCGTTGGTGTTCTCTGTCTCAGAAGATGATGGGCGGCGTGTGTTCTAGGAATGGCCCTGTGTCTGGCAGGCCACGGATGATGTTCACGAAGTTTTACAGCTGTCAACAACTGCCCGGAACATAAAAACGCTGCCGGTGGCGATGCAACCATGGTGGTAAATAAAATTGTGTGACCCACCATTGGTCAAACCTTAAAGTAAAAATACCTATATTTCAGTTAAATTTTAAAGACAAACGTACATTAAATATAACTAGACACCCGGAAATATCTCTAATTAATTAGAGGACGAGCTAAACTTAAAACCCTTGTACACTTGACTTCCTTTTTCAATTGGATCGCATTTTATAAGCTACGCACTGTACGAATTAGAACCAATAACTAGGGTCATTGACTTTTGGCGTAAAAATTGGAGCACAAATTAGACTGCAATACTATATACACACCTCAGCTGTTGTTATACCTCCATTGGCTTCTGGTGCCGTGTCCGTCTTTGACCAAGCCACTCGGGACTAAGTAACTCCGACACTGAACCTTCGTGATTCGTGCGCAAACGGTTAACATGAGCCAGGACATTTTTTTGACCAATCAAAGAAGCTGGGCGACCCTACAGTGCTTTGGACTGTATCGTGTCTCGAAATCTTTCCGCGAAATATCACTGCCCCTACCTATAACTAACCTGTCAGAAAAAGAGGACCAAATCCCGGGTTGCCTGTTCCGGGAAACAACTGGAGCGTCATTCAATGAACAACCATCTGAGACTCGACTAAACAAAGGTCTGCGGAGCCCAACTTGTGTAATTTTCCGGGTCCCTACATACAACGTGTACAAAGTTGAGAAACGTAATGGTGTCGACACGGTCATAGTTCCGTTCGGAAACGCGATCCGTCACGGTGCAACTGCGCCAGGGAACACGATCGAGCAGACCAGATTCTTGACTCGCTCAGCCTTGAGCTAACGTCGCCCGACGCCGGGCAGAGCGGGCTACAGCAGACGACACGTGCGGAGAGCTGGCCAGTTCACAGCTGCGAAGCGAGCGGAGTTAGATCAGCCCCCACGTCTGACGCAGACACGACATTTCTAGAGAGACGCCAATTTCATGTTGTAGTATATTCACGGTTTCTTCATACTTTTACAATCAAACCTTGGGAAATCATCCCATCTATGGTGTTTTTCGCTGTTTCCCAAATATGACATGTATCACATGCCATTTATACTTCTGTTAACGTGAAAGTACATTAGTTTTGGTTAAACTGAAATCTTACTTGTATTTTATTAACAAACTTTATTTCATTTATAATTAATACGAATTAAAACAGAGAGAAAATACGTGTGTTGGTAATACCTAGTAAGAAATAGTCATTATGCAAAATATTATTACACTCAGTTTGCACTAATGCTGTGCGTTGTCCCTTTGGTATAATTTCTTAGACTTAGTTAAAATTAGTCTACATGAGGCTGACGTGTGATGTCTTTTGAGTAGAAGCATCGCTGACCCCCTTCGCGAGTGCCTACCAGTTGACACGTGCCACGAGGCAGGTGGCGGATCGAAGTTACACGTGTCCTGTGGCTTAGGCCTTCCCTACCACTCTCCCACCACCCTACGCCTCTAGCAAGCCCGTGAGATCTGTTGATCGCAGAGGTTTCACGAGATATAGAAACGCAGTTCGCCTAAATTCAGAAAACATGCACCGCGGAAGAAACAGCTGACGAGCTGGATAATAGTGCCGAGAACATCCCCCTCCCCCCTTAGCTAAACACAGGACAATGTGGAAACGCATCGAGAAGTAGCTGACAGAGCAAGCTAGGAGCAAGGTGCTGCCCCCCCCCGGCGGCAACCTTCAGGAACCAGGCCATGGGTTTTGAAAGGCACTGTTCTGCGTTCTACCACCTCACCCCCTCCCCTAATAATAGAGACACGTGCCGGCACTTAAGGAGGGAGGCTGGCATGCATAAAACCCCCTTTTCGAGAGAAGTGGGAGCTCAGTTGATTATTACCACCCAGAGTAGTCAGTCAGTTGAAGATCGCCGAGCAGAGAGTTAGGCCAACCGCACCAGTGCGGCTGGGGGGGGGGGGTTCGGACCCCTGGCCACGTCAGTGAGACGGCAGCACCTGCAGGCCTTGCCAAGGCCACCCATCGCCGGAGCTCACCCTCCACAGCTGACATCATACCAGCAAGAGTTAAGTATACAATCATCGTCGCGCAGAGAAGCCGCCCACTCAACCACGAAGTCGTCCACAGTTAATACGAGTAGTCAAATTAGGTACCACACCTCGGAAGTGCTGCTGTATGTTATTTGTGTTAAATTCGAGACAATATATCTTTCCTTCCAAATGAAACAGTAAAAGACTACATTATTGCAAACCCCTTAACCTTCAGGCATCATATAGTCTATGCCGGGAGGACGTAACTACGACACTATACGCCACCTTGTCTTCCACAGTGGCGTAGCGTCAAGTTAATTTGGCGCCCGGACGTGGGGCCCAACGCTATTTAGTGTAGCATACCTCAAGCTAATTTGGCGCACAACTGTGGGGCCGCCTAAACAAGCCCTCGTCAAGGCTGAGCAAAATCCTGGAATTAGAACTTAAGCAGGGCTTCAGAAAAGTTGGATGTAACCGTGAATGGGCTGTATTTCCTGGCGATATGATACGACTCCACAGTGCTCTACATACTTGAGTCGAAGTCACTTGATGACAGCGCCTTATTCGGCCACGCATTCGAGACGTGCTGTTTTCTAGTCAGAAGTCGTCCAAAACGTGTCATATAAAATATAGGTCAAAACTAGAGACACACAGAGCCAGCGTTATCAGCTGGCAGAACTGTAGACTTCTCAATTCTGTGTAAATTCTAGTTGAAGTAATTTGTAAAAAAAAAAATTTTAATGCGGATTTCAAAGTTGCACAGTGGTTTGCATAATATTACTGCTGCCACAATGGGATGCCAGTTCTAGTTTAAACTAGATTGTTCATAACTGGCTCCATCCGTTGCAAACAAAGTTTTTATTAGCTGAGTCTTTCAGTACAGGGCGCTTGAGAATAAAATGGCAAAACAGCCGCTTATTTCGCGGACTCCATCCGCACACGCCAGAAAAATGGCAAATGGCAAATGGCAAAATGTTGGAACACCGTTCGCCAATCAGCGCCCGCCGGCAGCCCAACTATAGTCTATCCACGGTTTCTTTAAACTTTTTGAATCAAACCTGTAAAAAATCACCCCATGTATGACGTATTTGGTTGTTTACTAAATATGTCATGTGGCACATGCGTTTTATACTTGTGTTGACAAAAAAAATACAGTTTTTTTTGTTAAATTTAAATATAATATATATATTTTACTTATAAATTATGACATTCATTTACATTTAATATGAGTAAAAAAAATGAGAAAATGGGTGTGTTGGTAATGCTTAGTAATAAATATCTCTGATACAAAACATTATTTAACAGAGTGCGCACAAATGCGGTGCGCTGTCCCTTTGGTGTAATGTTCTGTAATCTGTAAAGCTTTGTTTGCACGAGGCGAAGGAATATCCTGGAAGTAGAACTTGGGCAAGGCTTCCGAAAAATCAAAGTAACCGCGAATTGACTATAAATGCGAACCTTTTGCAGCCTCGCAGAACGTGTACGCCCACATCAAAGAATCCGCAACGCCATTTCGTCTTTGCGTACGTATCTGATCTCTGCTTTCAGAGTGTGTCAAACAAGTCGTGGCCCAACAAAATAAAAAATTATAAAAGCAAAAGTGTATGAGGTCACGTCTGTCTCCCAAATAAACACGTGCATTTTTCAGGAGTCTAGAGATTTGTTTATTATCTTCTGCTGAAGTCAAAATCAAAATTTCCCTTAGGTCTTGGCTGGACGTTATTGGGCAATTCCACCCACAGGTATTCGGTATCAGCAGGGACGGGAAGATTTCGTGAATTCATTTTAGGAAAAACTAAAATGCAAACACATGTACATTTACGTTATGTTTGCAATTTGGTTACATTTTAGCAGATACACCCAGATTAGGGGCAGTGATATTTCGCGAAAAGATTTCGAGACAAGATACAGTCCAAAGCACTGTAGGGTCGTCCAGCTTCTTTGATTGGCTAAAAAATGTTCTGGCCCGTGTTAACTGTTTGCGCACGAATCACGAAGGTTCAGTGTCGGAGTTACTTAGTCCTGAGTGGCTTGGTCAAAGACGGACACGGCACCAGCAGCCAATGGTGGTATAACAACAGCTGAGGTGTGTATATAGTATTGAAGTCTACTGTGCGCTCCGATTTTTACGCGAAAAGTCACTGGCCCTAGCCCAGGTGAATTCTGAGCCAATAACAGACCTATAAGTAAATAAGCACCGAATCCCGTCCCGCCTGGTCTGAGGTAAAACTCACTACACCCTGCGGCAACAACTAGTGACCAGAAAGCCGAGGCTCGAAAATACATAGAAAGTGGAGTCTAGCATGCATGTAGTTCGAAACGCGGCATTTTCCTGTGTCTACGCACCAGTTCAGAGCCATCCGCAGAGCGTGTCAAAACAAACTTAAATCACGTGACCAAAGTAATCCACACGTTCCTGAAATTTAGCCAACTTCCATGTTATAAGTGGAAAGGCCGAAAAATGGCCGAAAATATTTGAGCTAAGATATTCCCGATAATACTCAAGCTGGTTTGTCCTTTTATGATCGGTCAATCAAGTTTTTTGACTCGGCAGACCAATTACTAACTTTCCGCTTTAGAGTAGCCTATCAGTCTCTTCATTGGCCTAATGAAATGGTGTAGTAGCTTGCATGTCAGCCAATAAAAACTGAGAACAGTCGGGCGTGCGTACAGTTCGTTTAATCCTAGCAAACGGTCAACTTTTCCCGCGATAAACCATCGTCTTTAACACTTTTATTGCTGTCGACGCAATAATTCTACGTCGCCTGAATTCAACTGACCTGCATGGAGTCTGCCGTGACAATCCGACACGCGCATTCCTTGAAGAAACTGGAGAAGAAATATCTCTTCGGCTACACATTCATTAGATTCTCTACAGCATAGTAATACGATAGCAGAACTCGAAGTGTAAATTACTTAAACGAACAGGATGTATTGTATATTATTCTACGTAGGAAAGAACATTTCAGTGGGACACTTTCAACTCGGTATTGTTTTGGCAGAGAGTTGGCCAACGTTGTACAGTTGTGTGAACAAGTAGGAGAGTTGTACATGGGAATTCAGAGAATAAGAGAACTGATAGTTACGCAGTCGTGAATACGGGCGACCATCTTCTAGCTTGACTTAATGATCACCATATTTGAAGTGCACTCAAAGTGTTAATCGTTAGGGGCCTGCAAAATTCGCGTTTTTAAAGGTAGTTATCTTCGTATGGTGTCTGATATTTATGCAACGCGTCCCAGCGCCAGTTTTAACCAATAGTAAACGCTCTACGGTCGAGAGACCGATCTCTAGTAAAAGACCATCAGACAGGTAAATGGCTCCGTATATTTGCCAGTAACTAATGAAATCGCAAATTCCTCTCTACTTGGTATAGGACAGTGAAAGCTAGCATGTTACCAAATAATTACGCGAATTGTGCACCTCTCTATTAACCGTGAGACATTTTCAGGTCTTCAACAACGCCTACAGACCGGGAGAATTCGCATGTTAAGATGTTGGTAGCCTAGACTTCGCACACTTTTGAACACTCAAGCACCAGGGACCTACGAAATTCGCATTATTTCCCGGAAGCACGCTACACTTCTGTATACGTTCGTGTGGATGTGTGTAATTAGTTCAGTGCCTTCGCTATAGCTAGAAGACACGGACATTCCGAGGATTCTTTAGACGACATGCTAGACTCCAAAATCCTCTGTGTATTCTCGAGCCTCAGTTAGTTGTTCATTCGCTGTTGCTCCACTCTTACCCCAAACTAAGTAGCGTGGAGTTCGGCCCTCTTTTACTTGCACGCTACTTATTGGTTCAAATGCATCCAGAACGTGGCTTACAAACTGCGATACAGTTTAAAAGAAAATGAAAAGCGTATACGTTTGAAGTCTAGCTTGTCCTCAAATGAATTCGCGAAATTTCCGGGTCTATATAGCTAGCGATGATCTGGCGCTTGTAGTTGGACCATTCCAAAGTTGTTTTTAACTGGTTCGCAGTCGTTATGGGCGTGGCAAACAGACTGTAGTTCAATTAAAAAAACAACACAAGCGCAGATGTGTTTGAACTCGCTCATGTCTTGGCATAATCACGCGAATTTTGCAGGTCTCTCTCTACCATGCAGAGGTTGCCTTGTCATCGACTGTTTGCTACCACAGTGTGGGGGGGGGGGCGTGATGGGGCCTGCATCTTGTTGTGCGTTCACTATTGACTCGGAGTCATTCGTGAAGTGTCAAATAAGACGCATGTCAAATAGGGAAGAAACATAAACATAAGAGTTGCAGAATTCCAGCTAGTACCTAAACTAACTCCCGAATTTTTCAGGTACCTGACAGTGAAAATACTAATGCAAACATATGAGACCTTTTGAAATCGACATTCGAAAGATGTAACTGCCTCTATTGGACACACACCTGGCATGCACCCAGTAAAGTTGGTCACGACGGACAAGGGAAAGTTGTGTCACGTCTTAACGTTGAATTAAAAATATTACGTAAACATTTGTGAATACTGAAATTATATATTTAGTTTTTTTTAATGCATATAAGTAGTGCAAGAATGGGCAAATTTGTAAAATGTTAACTTGCACCATAATTTGACAGTTTCATTTGACTGGTGCATGGATAAAGTGATCAAACTCATGGAAATATTAATTTTACTTATTGCTGAATAATACATAGTGTGCATCTTAAGTAAAGCCTTTAAAAGTGCTCAGTTTTTCATGTGAACAGCCACATTGTAAACTGGGCACTTCTTAAGCCCGTGCTTAAAAATTCCTTCGATATTATTTGTATCCTTTCTGCAATTCCTAATATAAAAATTGCCATGCGACTAACAAACACAGTGTATACATTTTACAGCTCTCAAAATATAACGCCTGAGGCCACAATAAAATATAATTTTTTTGTTATTATACTTGTTGGGTGGGCCTTTAAAAAGTGCTTGCTTTGCCGTCAATGGACCACACGAGTTTCAAGTGTAACCTGGCACCAAATAATAACAGGAATTTCCCAGTTTTGTATACATTTCTTTCGTTCCTGTGCAGATACCTAGTCTGCGGTGACAGCCTCTACGCCGTAGTTTTCGCAAATGCCCGGATTCAACATGCGAAGTCGGTTTTGACGCGCCTCTCGGCCCGCACTCCGGATGGAAAACCGCGGCTTGTCCATCCTCACCACCACTTACAACGGGATGCCGCCCACACGCGCTGCGCGATTGTTTCTCGGCGTCAGGCGAAAGAGGTTTAACAACCCGTCGATTATCAGATTTCAGCGCGGGGGCGTGTATAGAGATAAGCCCCGACACTGGCGCGGGACGAAGAGGGACGGATAGACACGACGGTTGTCGAGGACGGGAGGTATATTGCTCCCATCCAACGCAATGCTTCCCGAAAACACGGGCCGCGTGATTGTTCTGCCATCAGCAGAACTTCGCGTAGTTTTTGAACAATCGCCGTTCCACTTCCGAGTTCTCTCATCCCAAAACGAACCGATCATTCGCCGTCACAAACAGCCGTGACTTCTCCTGAAAATATTTAGCGATTCGAAATTGTGTGGCTTAGCTGTACGCTCGTATGACTGAATTACGGGTTTTCTGCCACGCCACACCTTCTAAATACAACCTGTGCACGTTCGGTACGTATAGTCTATTCGTGGTATCTTTGCGCTTTTTGAATCAAACCTTTGAAAAATCAACCCATGTTTTACGCATTTGGTTGTTTACTTAATATGTCTATGTCACGTATTAAAAGCATTGTATACTTCTGTTAACATGAAATTATTTTAATATTGGTTAAATTTAACTTTTACTTATATTTTATGTATACATTATACTTAAGGTCAGTGACTTTTCACGTAAAAATCGGAGCACACAGTAGACTTCAATAATATAAACACACACCTCAGCTGCTGTTATACTTCCATTAGCTGCTGGTGCCGTGTCCGTCTTTGGCCAAGCCACTCAGGACTAAGTAACTCCGACACTGAACCTTCGTGATTCGTGCGCAAATGGTTAACACGGGCCAGAATTTTTTTTAGGCAATCAAAGAATCTGGACGACCCTGCAGTGTGCTTTGGACTGTATCTTGTCTGGAAATATTTTCGCGAAATATCACGGCCCCTAATTATACTTTTTGAATTTATAATTAATACGAACGAAAACTGAGAAAATAGGCGAATTAATACTGCCGAATAAGAAATATTTCTCATGCAAACTGAGTGCGCACAAATTCGGTGTGTTATCTCTTCGATGTAATTTCCTATACTTAGTTAAGCTTTGTTTGCATGAGGGGAGGAATAGCCTGAAAGCAGAATTTTAATAATGCTTCAGGACAGGAAAGTTGGCATTAACATTGAATTAAGTTCAATGACCTACAGACTAGAGTTCACAGTTTTATGTATACAATCAAGGCGATATCAGCTGCTCATTGGATATCTGTTGTCGCAATGGAAAACTATGACTGGGCCAGCATTTTTGTACGTTCATTATTGGCCCAGGGTTCTCCAACAAGTGTCAATGTCAAATAACGCGAAGACCAACTGCGAAAGTAATATAAACATACACAATTTTGTATTCTATCTTGTTATGAAATAAATCCGCGAATTTTTTCGGTCTCGAGCAATAAGCCAATAATAATGAACGTAATTATCGAGGTGTACGCGTAACTTGTTGAAACTTATCCCATTCGGCCCTATACATAACGTAAGCCGCTACAAACCACGACAATTTCCACTCTCAGAGGCCCGCACAACAAAACAGAGCCCTGAAATCTGCAATGAAAGATATCTACGACACGACGTCTCATGCCCAGGCAGCATAGCGGTACAGAACAGTCGAGTACTAGAGACCTTATCAGGGTCGGATTTAGAGCATGGGCTTGATATCTACGACGTCTCATGCCCAGGCAGCATAGCGGTACAGAACAGTCGAGTACTAGAGACCTTATCAGGGTCGGATTTAGAGCATGGGCTTGATATCTACGACGTCTCATGCCCAGGCAGCATAGCGGTACAGAACAGTCGAGTACTAGAGACCTTATCAGGGTCGGATTTAGAGCATGGGCTTGATATCTACGACGTCTCATGCCCAGGCAGCATAGCGGTACAGAACAGTCGAGTACTAGAGACCTTATCAGGGTCGGATTTAGAGCATGGGCTTGATATCTACGACGTATCATGCCCAGGCAGCATAGCGGTACAGAACAGTCGAGTACTAGAGACCTTATCAGGGTAGGATTCAGAGCATTGGCTTGATATCTACGACGTCTCATGCCCAGGTAGCATAGCGGTGCAGAACAGTCGAGTACTAGAGACCTTATCAGGGTCGGATTCAGAGCATGGGCTTGGATGGGGAACTGTGTTCTCTATTTCCATTCACATTTATGTCGATAAACCTCCATAAGAATACAAAAATTATTATGCGATATCTATGTAGCTGCGCAATGAGATAGAGCCACATGAATAATAAACCTTATTTGTAGGTATAAGTTTGCAAGAAGGAGTACGCATTTTTGTGAGTTTCGTTTTTTATTTGTATAAGTTCTAAGACCAACACTTTTTAAGGTAAACACTTGGGAGGAAATTCCCCCCTCCCTTCACCCTTGTATACGAGACTGGGCCATATAATTTAACGTTAAATTCAGTACCAAGGTAGACGACATACAGGTGTACGTTAGTTTCACATGCGTCATTTAAACCTGTGCTAATCCGACACGCCCTGCAGTGAACAGAACCAACAGTAATCACTCAACAGACTGATGGTTTCATTCCGAGTGACCGGGCCAAACCGGAGAATGTGTTATGTTGTAGCAGCAGCCAATTAACATGTGACCTATGCTTGGCGAAATGGCAAGGCTTTTCCTTTGATGTCGGTGTACTCATCATCTGATTGGTTGTGCGAGTGTCTGAAAACGGGCCTTGTATCTGATTGGCTACCGCGCGCTGCGAAATGTACCCTATCGGCTAGCGAGTAAGTAAATAGGCGCTGATTGGCGAATGGCGTTCCGACATGTTGCTGGCTAGTGACGCCATTTTGGTGGCGTGTGCGACTGGAGTTCGTGGAGTAAGCGGCGCAGACTGTATGCCGAAAGTAAGTTAAATAGTTAATAAAAAGTAAAAATAAAAAAATTGTTTTACAACAATTCTACTTTGTCGTAAAATATATTGGGCAGTGGAAAAAAAAAATTCCGTTCATGTGGTGGCGCAATGGATTGGTACATTTGTAGAGCTTTAGTAACTGGATCACAACTTGCTCGACACGCCACGAAAGAACCCATAGAAAATGAAGCACCTAAATATTATGCAATCGGATCGATAGAAAAATAGTCTCGTTCCTAAAACAGCAGCCCATGAACAAACGACAGCTACAGCTAAAGGATTGTACAGTATACCGTACACTGTAAAAAAATTTCCTGGTAAACTTCCTAAACTGTTAACAGTGTATGGTAGTAGTACTACGTATGAGTAGATACCTGAAAAATTCGCGAGTTCAATGACCTGCAGGCTAGACTCTTCAGTCTTATGTACAAATATGCCGATATCAACTTCACACTGGTTATCTGCTGTCACAAAGGAAGGCGGCGATTGATCCACCGCTCTCCAGGAGGTGTCAAACACCGTGTGGACCAATGACTAAAGTTATATAAGCACACGTGTTTTAAATTCTAGCTTGTCCCAAAAGGAATCCGCGATTTCTTCAGGCTTCTACGTATGACGTTGAAAATATGGGAATATTTTGCAGCGCTACTATACAAAGTTGGGAACTTCCCTACGCATTTGACTCTTTCCTGAGAAACTGTAGGAACAATACCATGGATTCATGGGAAAATATTTGACCATTCGCAATTTATTACTGTGCGTATGCACCGATATGGTAAATTTACAAGTAATTCCTTGGAGTGCACATGTCAAGGTAGGAGGGGATAGAGGGCTGTTGGCGTAGCGACTACAGCGCTCACGTCCTACAAAGGCGAACTGGGTTCGACTACGGGATTTTCGCATGTGGGAACCGTGCCGGACGATTCCGCTGGTCGGTGGGATTTTTCGGGAATTTCCCGCTTTCCCCGCCCTTGCATTCTGGGCGCTGATCCATGTCCACATCGTTTCTCCTTCATCAACTCTCTACACCACGACGTTAAGGGCTGTCCAGACCTCTCCACGCCACTCCATCATGCATATCGTTGACTCGACTAATTTTTCACTGGATACTTATAAATATGTATAGGCTTATCACGCTAAAGTGAGCGCTTTTGAGGCCCTAGTTACTTTTTTCCAATCAGCCATTTTTCATTATTCCACAACTTTTTAAAATAAATATATTTCCGTGCAAGTAATAAGCACAGTGTATAATTTCACCCGGCTTGAAAGTTGACGTCTAAGGCTACAATACAGAGTGATTCTAAAATCATGGGACAAACATTGAGGGGTGGTAGAGGTCACTAAAACAAACAATTATTGTATAGGAATATATGGGCGGAAGTGACGCGTTGAGGCCCAAACACAAAAACATAACACATTAACGGAAACATAAAATGTTCATTAGCAGCATACTTAACGAGTGATTCCGTACAGAAAATGTTAAAACAGTTGCTGGAAATGCATCCACCAACAGTCACGCATGCTTGGCGACCTCTACATAATGCGTGATTGGCTGACAATGGTGGCGTGCGTGAAATACCCGGCGTATTTTAATCTGTTCGCCAATCACTCCACCGACGCTACCAAGCTTGCATTACTGTCGGTGGTAGCAATTTTGAGCAATTATTATAACCATGGCTCTAAAAAGGCATTTAGCGGCGACGTTGTAAATAAACAATGTGTTGCAGTTCAGGTGTTATTATTGTGTTTGTGCCTCAACGCGTCACTCCCGCCCATATATTCCTATACAATAATTGTTTGTTTTAGTGAGCTCTACCACCCCTCAATGTTTGTCCCATGATTTTAGAATCACCCTGTATACAAAATGAATTGACTATTATTCCAAATGAGAGGGCTTCGAAAAGCACTCACTTACCATGGACAGCCTATAGCTAAATCAACACTTAGCGAGTTCAGTGACGTGTACGCTAGACTCAACCACAGAGTAGAGTTCACGAAGACGAAATGGCGTGGCGGCTCCTTTGATGTAAGGGTGTCAATTCTCTGTCTGGCTGCGCGAGGCTCTGGGAACGGGCCTTGTGTCTCATTGGCTACTGCATGCAGCGGAAGGTTCCTCATTTGCTGGACTACCGGCTGGCGAGCAGGTTACCAGGCGCTGATTGGCGAACGGCGTTCCAACATTTTGCCGGCCAGTGACGCCATTTTTCTGGCGTGCGCGGTTGGAGTGAGTGAAGAGATTTGGACGGCTCTTAACATCGAGGTCTTGATAGTCGATCAGGGTGAAATAAGGTGAGTATGTAGCCGCACCGTAATGAAGGGGCGAGGGAAACTGGAGATCCCCGAGAAAACCCACCGACCAGCGGCATCGTCCGGCACGATTCCCACATGCGAAAATCCGGGAGTGACCCAGCCGGGGATTGAACCCGGTTCGCCTTCCTGGAAAGCGAGTAGTCTAACCGCTCAGCCACCGCGCCCCCGTGTGCGGCTGAAGTTCGTTCTATAGACGAAGTTTCGCCTCTGTATTTTTAAGTACTCTGTGATACTATGTTCTTATACCGAATGTAAAGATTCCCTTTTCATAGCGGCTGCAATGCCGAGGTGTGTGAAAACGGTTTCCCTATCGAACAAGGATACTCATAATTTGGTTACATCAAAACTGACTGTGTCGTGATCCACGTGCAGTCACTTAGGGAAAGTGTCAGAAATAACTACGAGCCGATCTGAAATTACAAATTGTATAACCACCGCTCGGCGACACGAAACATTTCGCGATTAATTTTGACGGGTTATACTAAACTTAGCCTATGTTTAACTGGTTCGCGGTGTCTTGCAGGGCCTGACAAGAAACTAGACACGAAATTAACTAGAAAACACGAGTGAAAAAAATCTATCCAACCCCCTCTTGCACTCGAGAAATTCCTGGGTATCTAAATATGGAATTCAGGTCCTTGTTTCTCTGCAGGACTCATTGGCTCGAAGTCCTCACGTGCGGGACATAAAACCAATAAAAACAAGTTACTGATATTACTAATGAGCCTACTTTCTTCTACATGGGTGCAAGTAGTTTTTAATTAAGTTCTTAAAAGCTTAAATGGCACGTAACCCTTGACGCCTCNCTTTCTTCTACATGGGTGCAAGTAGTTTTTAATTAAGTTCTTAAAAGCTTAAATGGCACGTAACCCTTGACGCCTCGTTATCAGCAACAGCATTAAAACAGATCAAACCAAAAATACACGCAACAGTAGTGAGAGAATTATAAATACACACGTACCTTACCCGGGACTCGAACCCAGGAAACCTCCTACCATAAGTTACCGTGCAATAAACTGTATTACGAAGGTCGGGTTTGGAGCATCAACTTCGGAAGTAATCAATCTAATGTTTTAAATGATAGGAATTACTAACCAGAAATATTAACAGNATTTGGAGCATCAACTTCGGAAGTAATCAATCTAATGTTTTAAATGATAGGAATTACTAACCAGAAATATTAACAGGGTCATCATTGACATTGTGTGGACACATTTGATGGTTTTAAAATATACTGCCAGCATACTAAGTTAAGTTGGAATAAATTACATAGTTTAAACGATATCGCACACTAAGCTAAAATGCCTTAATAACCGCCATTTTGAAAGTAAGTATTCGACCTACTTAAAACATACCAGTTTACATCATCTGCCGCGGTAATACTTCTATACTATATTTGGTAGAAATCGGTAATTTTTCCCCGAGATATGACAAAAAAATTGTTTTTATTCTTATGGATCTGTCTTACAAAATTGTGGACAAAAGCGGTTATGTGTTGGCATATATAATGCTCGTAATAAATACTTTCAACCTGCAAAATTTGATCGAAATGGCCAAACGGTATGGTAGATATACGAAATAAACCTAAAATATTTGTATAACCACTATTTTGAAAACACGCGCCAAATCAATTTAAATGCCATATGTTTACATGACCTACCATAGCATAACTTAAGTGCCAAATTTGGCGATAATTGGTTGAGTAGTTTTCGATATACACCGTAAAGGCTTTATTTTTTCATGTATTCTTTCAAAATGGCGTACTAACAAAATTATATACTTTTAAATTCAATGGTCACATGTTTCACTGCCAACATATAAAATTTGATTGAAATAGGTTGAATGGTTCCTGGGATATAAATCATCAAAATGTTTTTATTGCCGCCATTTTGAAAGTAAGCAATCGGCCTGATCCAAAACTATAAAAGTCAGATGTCCTTCCTAATAACTATATGTGTACCGAGTTTTTGTGAAATTCGGTTAGCGCATTCAAAAGTTTATATGGGGGGGGGGAGCACACACACACACACGTACAGACACACAGGCAGGAAAGTGACGTCATAAGCCTTCGTTTCCTTCGGAAAATAGGCTTACAATTTGCAACACGTATGTGCGTCTGAAATTTAACTCCTGCTGAAATGAATTCGCTAAATTTGCCGGTCCTTACCCATGCTTAAGAGATATGCAAATTTCGCGTTTATTCTTTGGTGACACGCTATTCTTCAAACATCTATGTTTGTGTTATTTCTGCCATTGGGCAACAGATTAATTAGCACATCCCGTAGGAACCTGAAAACAATAAACTACGAAATAGTCGAATTTCGTGTAACAAAATTACATGGTAAACTGGCTACTTCTTGAGCTAGAAGCCAACAAACAAACGATGACTGAGTATACACAAGACCTTCGCAAAAATAAAGCCTATTTTGCAGCTGACTATCTATACTCACTGGTTTGTGAGTTAAATTGTTGGAATAAAGCACCGTCCCCTGGTATTTTATGTACTCGTGTTAACCCGTACTGTCTGGATTAATAATGCACCAGCTATTCACGATTCTGCAAAAAGTTACCCAGTATATATTACTCACGGTGAAAATACCTACTTAATTAGGCAGTGATGCCATATCGTGCACTTTCTCACCCATGCGTGTCTTTCATCCCGTCCGCGACTATGTGCACAAAAACTAAACAGAGCAATTTCATAAACACATTTATTACACGCCATTCGGGAAATTAATTCTCCACAAACATCACCTCGCTTTCGAAGCATTATTACAATCACCCATTCAATTTCGCTCTGGTGCTCCAATAAATTCGCAATGAAAACTGCATCGTAAAAATTAACCTGCAAATGAAAACAGCAGCGCAAATGTGAAAATTCGTAAACGGAAAATACAAAATGATCCGGTTGGTTCTGTGTAGTCAAGTCGAACAAATGCTAAGGAGAAGGTAATCTGCAAGCGATAATATTGTCCCATTGTTTCTCCGGCGGCTGAGAGAGCTAATATTTTCAATGAGTTACTATCGCATTAGTCCCAGGTCAAGAAATTATTGCGAGCGTTATAACAAATACCTTTATTGTGCAATTTTAATGCTCGTTTACACGGCGGGGCCAGTGGATAACGTGCGACGTAACTGATAGTAGCTACGCCTGTGTTACCCCTTTTCCTTGTTTTTTTCTCGTCAAAAATACATTTACTAGCATGGAAATAACTTAATGTAGTGGTGGCGCGTTCCTTCGTGTTTAGAGCTACATACACAAGTATTTTAAGTTTGCAGCATATCCTCATCTGGTGAAACTGGGGCGGCTTACAAACTAACAAACTCTTTAAACACTATTCCGTCACCTCTCCAGAATCGAGCCCAGGATAATCCGGCCACAAGGGCAGCATACTTACCGCCATGCTGCTACCGGGAAGACTAACATATTTTTGAGGGACGTTAATTATGCACGTACACGAAATNGCATACTTACCGCCATGCTGCTACCGGGAAGACTAACATATTTTTGAGGGACGTTAATTATGCACGTACACGAAATGATGCCAGGGGGAAAAAAAAATATCACGAGAAATCCCTGCACGTGATGCGTTTAAATAAACGTTCCTAGTGAAATGTATTTTGTGAAACACTGGAAGGTGCGGAACGTAGAAAACATTAAAACAAAACAAAGTCCATTTATTGGCTTTCTAGAAATAATAATTTTGCTCTAAGATAATAAACTGCACTTTTTTTGCGTGAATGTTTTGGATTCTGTTTATCGACCCTTCGCAGCTGCCTGCAAACGAACCACGGCCATTACAGTTCGGCACTGCAAACGCATANGCATACTTACCGCCATGCTGCTACCGGGAAGACTAACATATTTTTGAGGGACGTTAATTATGCACGTACACGAAATTGCGTCATTTAATTGTACACATTTGCTTTTTTTTAAAACTGCGAAAATCTTTTGCTGTACAAGATGCCAGGGGGAAAAAAAATATCACGAGAAATCCCTGCACGTGATGCGTTTAAATAAACGTTCCTAGTGAAATGTATTTTTTGAAACACTGGAAGGTGCGGAACGTAGAAAACATTAAAACAAAACTAAGTCTATTTATTGGCTTTCTAGCAAAAATAATTTTGCTCCAAGATAATAAACTGCACTTTTTTTTGCGTGAATGTTTTAGATTCTGTTTATCGACCCTTCGCAGCTGCCTGCAAACGAACCACGGCCATTACAGTTCGGCACTGCAAACGCATATTAAGTGTACGGAGCAAAGTGAACTAGGAAAATGGACATTCTCGGGAGGCAACAAACGCCCTCAAACTTGCAATGCAGCCACATTCTGTGCTGCAGTGGTTTCAAACCGGTGATCTGCTGCGATTTGGAGTGACAGCAATTACAACCCGTAATGCCGCGAACTTTTGCACAATGCACATCTGTTCAATTTTTAACATACTTTGTACTACTTCATTAAACACACATAAACATTACGTTTTAAAATTCCATTCCAAAATTTTCATTCTAAAAAATTTTTAAGGTAACTGTTAATGCATGCCAGTTTTTTTTTACCAAGTATTTAGTTAGTAGGCGAGCGTGGAAAATATATCAATCAGTGGATCCATGAATTAAAAAACGGTTTATAAAGCTATTGCTGCACTGTAAATCAAAAGCTAGGGGTGTAAATGATTCAGTATCAATACAATTACAGGTTTATTTCAACCGGCATTGTATTCCTTGAAATTTCTTATATATTGGGCCTCAATATGAACGGACAAGAATTTTATGCCTAGGGTTGTGAAGAAATGAATTTGTAAATGTTTCCGGTCAGCCCTCAGTTTGTTTCAGTTTTTTTTTTCTGGTGAACTTTCTGTATGTTCCATAAAAGTAAGCGTAATACTTTAAACGCATTAAGATAAAGTAATTTCAAAACAAATGTGGATCAACCAGGATAAAGGAACCCTAGAAAACACTTTACAACTTTACGAACAATTAATAAGAACCGTGAACTTTTTTTCGCGTGCAATTTTTTAGAACAGTTGAAGAAGTATTCGAAACAAATGTGTCCAAGTAAACAATGAATTCAACAGAGGTATGCCTAATGTTTACAATCCCGGAAATTTCCAGAATTCTTTTAGCGTTAAATTGAATCACACAGTCCGCTGTACATTGGGAAAACTTTTGCTCGTTTATTCGTTACTTTCACGGCAAGAAGCTTTATTTTTACGTCGAGTGGTGCGCGATTACGCCATTTATATACAGCTTATTATTAAAATTGTTAGCTCGTCGAAAGTATCTAGAGAATGTCGAATAGAGTACGTGTTCAGTAACAAAATTAACACAAATACAGGAGTGTTTCAAGTTTGGCCTGGTAAAAACGCAAATTCGCGGAAAATTTCCATTCCTGCACTAACTGTTTTCCTCGAACGGCCAATTGCTAGAATTGCCAAAATTTCCTCGTAACTGGCACGAACGTACACGGATTAATCTACCTGTATACTGTATTGAAATGTGCATAGTGGTCCCGCGAGCGTTTTGCTGTGCTGGTTTAATCTGTTGACCACAAGGAGTGCGGACTGACTGCGAGAGCACTGTACCGATGCGATGACCTGGCCCGTCAACTGCTCGACGGCGCAGCCAGGGCCGTCGCTCGGCCCCCGCACCGCTGACGTGGTCACTGCACGGCCTTGCGCACTGGCGCGGTGAAACGGAACGCCCGGTGCAGCGCGGCGCTGGGCTGTGGAGACGCGCGTCCCGACGCGTAGCGGCGCACGGACTGAACCTCCCCTCGCTGGGGCGTCCGCCTCCTCCCCCTCCTCCGAGCACACCCTCACTCCCCTCCCCTAGTTGCTTCTCTCCCCTTCGCTCCGTCGCCCACCAACCACTTAGGCGGGGCTTGTGCACTGCGTTATTGGTGTGCACGTCTCAAAACGCACGTCTTTGTTTAAATGCGTTTGTCATCCGTTGTCAATGCGTTTGCAGTCTTTCCAAACGTACGTATGACATGTTGGTCAATTTGTTCATGCTTTTTTAAACGTTCGTCGGTACGTGGGGTGGAAATCGATTAATTTACACTTGTTGTTGAATAGAAGAGATAGATCGTGGATCCTGTTGTAGTTTACTTGTTGCTTAAGAAACAGCGTAGACGAAGGCGGTGGTCAGTTCACACCATTAACAGTGTGCGACTAGAAAGAGGAGTATTTTACACGTTATTTCATGAACTTAAAGAATACAGTGAAAAGTTGTTTAATTACTTTCGTAAGTCTCATGCGTCATTTGATGAACTCTCGGACAATGTTAGATCTAGTGTTAAAAAAGGATCCCAGCTTGATTCGTGGATTAGCCTTTGTCTCTGATGAAGTTTTAGCAATGGCACTCAGATAAGGGTAGTTTTAATCATAGAACCTTATAAAAACGTTAGCTATAATTTATTAGTCCAATAGCTTTGGTTTAACTGAAATTTTAGGTCAAACAATGCTTATTTATTTCTAATTAGGAAGAATCGTAAATTCTACAATTGTAATTTCGAGAAAGCGGCCCCTGATAGTGTTATTAACATTGTTAGCTTAATTTACATGTTGTTGTTTGCAATGACTTGTTCCACATTTCAAATCATATCAGATCCTTCTTCACAAACACATACAGTCTTTAATGCAATTTCATCAACAAAGCATTTCTAAACATAATATCAATTATGAAAAAAACATTATAAAATGTAGTCGAATTCTAAACAACATTTTGATTGAAAAAGTATACTACGGTATAAAGTCGCATAATATCTAGAAGTTATAAGAATTAACAAGTATATATAATTTACATACTCTAATAAGTTGTAATGCTGATACAATAATTTCCCATCATTCTATTGCAATATATCATTATTATCGTGTATTTTATGTTTGTTAGGTTAAACATAAGGTGTACTATGGATACAAATTAATCTTCATATTTTGAAGTTATAACAATGATCTTAATTCAATTTTGACCATAAACCATTGCACTAGTGAGCTATTAGACAAAAAAATACAAACAAAAATAAAACTTTGGAATGCTAGTTCATAACATTTGTAATGAAATCATTGACGCTATAGTAACATGTTAGGGCAACAAAAAGGCAAACATTACCTTTTAAAGAATTACAAAACGTGTATGGTCACACAAAAAGTGGTAAATAGTACATATGAAAATAACACACCCATTTACGAACAGAATAAAAGTAACCGCCAATAAATTGGACCACATCAAATGGCCACCAGTAAACACATAAATCTAAAATCCAGCGCGATATAGTAAAAACACAATTTCATTGGTAGTTCATCATTGGCAGTTCACGAGATAGGAACAGTTAATGGAGTGGTAACAAGGAACTGGAATTATTGGAAGTGTTACTCATCACCGTATCCGTTGGTGAGGGTGAATAATAGCTACGTTGGTCAGTAGCAAGTGTGCTGTAGCAAGTATTACTGGACGAAGTAACTGTTTCAGTCCGCACCGGGGTCTTGCGTAGTTTTTGTTGATTGTTACTGGCAGTAGCCGGGATGTGTGTTTGGGCCGGTTGTTGCTGATATTCTGATCTCATAAAGTTGGGTAGACTTGACACGTGACGTTGCATTGGGGAGTAAGTTCGTTGGAAATCCAGATAGTTTTGTTCATGGCCAAGGCCCAGCATTGTTGGATGGAAGTTGCGGGAATTCGTGAGATCAGTGTTGGTTTGGAAGGTGGGTGCTGGCAGGACTCCGTACTGTGGTTGTGATTGTGTGTTATTTTTCAACATCAGTTGCAATAAGTCACTGCGAAATTTTCAGTTATCAACATCACCCAATGTTTTTCATACTTGGCATCAATGATAATAAGAAATTAAAATCATCTTCTTTATGCTGTAAAACGGTCTTTTGAGTTTTTTTTACATCACATCAATATAATTGTCTAGCTTATCTTCCAATTTCTTCTTTTTTCTCCTAACTAGTGTACTAGTAGATGGTTCATTGGATACATTCATATCCTGTTGAAAATCCGGGGAAGCTTCAAGATCGCCATCAGGAGTATTTGCTTCCACTGCCGAGTTGTTGGCCAAGGAATCTTCTGTCTCGTTGTGGTTTGGGATTGTAGTTAGAAATTTTAACTGTCTTGCATGCACGTATTATTTTATATTTTTGGCTGCGTCCCCAAACTTCTTCTTCCGTATGGCTCTGTGATTTCTCACGAAAGCGTCCCTAATGTTTCTCCATTTGAGCTGCAGGCCTTTCTTTACCTGACACAAAACACCAAACATGTAATTATTTTATTTATTTAAATCTCTGTTATGGCATACGTTTTTATTGTTTGTTTTTTTGGTTTTTGTTTGTATCGGATAATGTTGTACAATAAATACGTTTGTTTCAGAATGTTGGCATCAGGATGTACACACGCTGACCTAAACTATATATTTCGGGTTTGTGTAACAACAGCAAGCATGACTGTACAACAAATGTGCATCGCTATATGGGTAGCATTACACAAAGCTGTGTTTGTACCACTGGATGAGATAAATACTTGGAGAGACATTGAGACTAGCTTTATGACAAATTGTAACGTTCCTCATTGCCTAGGTGCAATTGAGGGCAAGCTCGTTAGGATTATGAATCCACCACACTCTGGTTCAATGTTCTACAATGATATGAATTATTTTTCTATTGTTTTGATGGCAGTGGCAGACAGTAAGTACAAGTTCGTTAACGTTGACGTTGGTGCATATGGTAGAGAATCTGATCCAACTGTGTTCTGCCATACAAGCCTCGGGAAGAAATTGGAAGAAGGTTCTTTGAACTTAACCGCCTCCAGAGCAGATCAGTGTTAACACAACCCGCTTACCATATGTATTAATTGCTGACGAAGCCTTCGGGCTAGCATAGCCTTCTTGATGCGCCCTTACAATGGTAAGAACCGTACTGTTCGTTCAAGAGTCTACAACTATCGCCATTGCAGGGCTCGAAGGTGCGTTGAGTGTGCTTTCGGTAGCAAATGGCGCATTTTTCACAAGGCGATGGCTTGTGATGTAGAAGTGGTCACACGTATAGTAAAAGTATGTTGTGCCTTACACAACTTTGTGAGGGATGGAGATGGCGTAAGATTTGAAGAGACACTTGAAATGACAGAACTGTACGACAGCGACATAATCTCACCAGTAGTGAGAGAGAGAGACCAGTGGCGTACATGTACAGAGACAATTTTGCTGATTACTTTCTAAGTCCTGTGGTCTCCGTACCGTGGCAAATGAACTTAGTTTGAACAGTTTCAAGGAAACTGCTTTTATAAGCATTTAAAAGAAGATAAACCTTCATTGAGCGAACATTTTACCTCAAAATTATCAACATATCTTGCCTGTCGAAAAATTTGTAACATTTCAATAATCGCTCATTGTATGATAATTACGTGACTAAGTAATTCGTTTATGTTAATTAATTGTCACACGTGCGACGTGAGTATGTAACTTAAATTCTGTATGTGTTTTATTAATTATGCATGCGAGCGAAGTAATTATTATGTGTAATAAGATTTCATCACGTCAGAATATTGGATTTTCAATTTATATTTGAGATATAAGGCAATTTTAATGAGTGATGCAATGTTTTTTGTGAGATAATTATTAATTATTTTAATTATATGTTCTATGCAGTAGTATGGGAAGTCTGTACCCATGGACTCTATGTTAGCCAGTTTTGATTCCCATAACCATAGCAACGAATTATAATGTGTACTGGAGATGGTTTAATTAGAAACATAGTATAATTTTCCTCCTCATATGATTACTACTCCCTGGCCTAGACTAAGCTCTGCAACCACATATCTTACACTGTTACTCTGTGTCCAGTCTTGCACACAGGGTTGGCGCCCATTTTACCCCTGCCGAACCATCTCGTTAACCATACATATTTATATAATATCTTCCCATTTTCCACAAATATTTTCCTCAGNCAGGAATACTGATATTATGTTTTACCCAGAAAATACACACACACACACACACACACACACACACACACACACACACACACATATATATATATATATATATATGGAGTAGTAAAGCCCCACTTTTGGCGCAAAAGGATGTGGAGTAAACTAGTGGAACATGTGTATTTTCTCTGAGGAAAATATTTGTGGAAAATGGGAGGATTATATAAATATGTATGGTTAACGAGATGGTTATATATATAGGCTAAAACTACAATATGTATCGCCTAATTATGTCCTACAATCCAGGTAGAGGGTTTGGGTAGGATAAAATTTGTTGGGGTTCCATTGGTGGGGTTTTGAAAACTTAAGTACATAATAACCCACATTAATTATGCCCAAAAGACCCGAAACTAGTACGCACAACATAGCAGCAACATGCAGTATGCAAACGGGTAAAGTACAAGTCATACTAGTAAGGTATTACTGTTAATAGCCATACATCTTGTAGGATTCCAGTTAATCCGAAAATCCTAAAATACCCCAAACTAATACCACAAAAGTTGCTGTGTTGATAGTAGGTTCTAATGCATACAAAATGACTTTTTATTATCACTAGTTCTACTTACTCATTTTGTTTTTTACACAGTCCGACTTCTCGTCAAATTCAGCATGGAATATCCTGAATATTGCAGTCTAGTGTTCTTTTTTCTTGTTTCTATTCTTGTATTCTTCGTCACTTGGATCCCACAACACTGTACTATTTTTAAAGCAATCAATTAACAGTTAAACGTCCACAGAAAATTCATCTATCGCATCACTTGCGCTATTTATCCGCCATAATACATAACTAGAAAGCACAACAGCGACAACACAGTGTGAAGATACGCTACCAGTGGAGTGGAGTCGACTACAAAAATGTCGGCGTGTGGGTTGGTGAGAAGGTTAAACAATGGCACTCCCGGCCACCTATTCCCAAGAAGGACCATCCAAAAAACGTACGTCTCGTGACGGACCGAGAACGTGCGTTTGCATAAACGGTCTAACTTAACTCAATGGATTTTGACAGAACGCGCGTTTATTTAGGGACCGTCCGTTTTAAATACTTGACGGATGGATTTAGCGAACGTATGTTCGGATCGAACGTACGTAAGTGCATAAAATGGTTCATTTGAACCTATGTACTTAGGAACGTACGTTTCCCGACGTACGCACCAGAATGCAGTGCATAAACCCAGCCATAAACTGCCCGGGGCGGAGCAGGGCTGCCAAACACGCAGCGCGCGATTTTACCCCGTCCCGCGGGAAGAAGGGGAAAAGTTCCATTCTCACTCTGCGTTACTCTCAATTATATGAAAACTCTTGAAATCATTTTCAAAGAAAAAAAAATGCAATTGCATATATTTTAACACACATACCAACTACCACACAGAAAAGAATGTCGACAGCGAATAATGGAAATATATTTTAAGTCTAAACGTCATACAAAAATTACAATGTTAACGTTTGTGATCACTTTTATGGTTTGTACTCATTTTAATAAAGAATCTATGTAAAATGAATCCTATATATGGCCACATTTTTGTTTCAAACTATTTTAGTGTGTAATTTGATTCAAAGATGGATCTTGGTCATTGGTTCAAACCAATGTTAATTTTTTAGATTTGGCTAAACGATGTAATATAGCCAGAGACAGTGGCATATGACGAAAATATGGCTAAACGATGTAATATAGCCAGAGACAGTGGCATATGACGAAAATATGGCTAAACGATGTAATATAGCCAGAGACAGTGGCATATGACGAAAATATGGCTAAACGATGTAATATAGCCAGAGACAGTGGCATATGACGAAAATATGGCTAAACGATGTAATATAGCCAGAGACAGTGGCATATGACGAAAATATGGCTAAACGATGTAATATAGCCAGAGACAGTGGCATATGACGAAAATATGGCTAAACGATTTAATATAGCCAGAGACAGTGGCATATGACGAAAATATTACTAAACGATGTAATATAGCCAGAGACAGTGGCATATGACGAAAATATGGCTAAACGATTTAATATAGCCAGAGACAGTGGCATATGACGAAAATATTACTAAACGATGTAATATAGCCAGAGACAGTGGCATATGACGAAAATATGGCTAAACGATTTAATATAGCCAGAGACAGTGGCATATGACGAAAATATTACTAAACGATGTAATATAGCCAGAGACAGTGGCATATGACGAAAATATGGCTAAACGATTTAATATAGCCAGAGACAGTGGCATATGACGAAAATATTACTAAACGATGTAATATAGCCAGAGACAGTGGCATATGACGAAAATATGGCTAAACGATTTAATATAGCCAGAGACAGTGGCATATGACGAAAATATTACTAAACGATGTAATATAGCCAGAGACAGTGGCATATGACGAAAATATTTTATACCAACATCGTTCTTCAAAACGCCAGAGACTGTTCGTGGTGAAGTAAACACTTTTGAAATCGACCTTTGAAAATTTTCACTGCCCCTACCTGCGATTATTTTAACGGGAACACTGACTGTCATGCGCCCAGTAAAGTTGGCAACGACGGATGGAAAGTAGTTTCATGTCTTCACGTTAGATTTAAAATGTTAAGTAAACGTTTGTGAACACTAAAAATATACCGTATTTTAGGTTTTCTAATGCCAAAACTTAAAGAATAATAAGATTTGTCAAATTTCACCGTTTTCCTTGACCTACGTACGAAGAAAGCGACCAGGATCTTGGCAATGTTAATTTTACTTATGTGGTGGAAGAACACACAATGCACATACAAGTAGATCTTAAGCAAGGCTTTCAAAAATGCTCAATTTACTGTGAACATCCTATACATTATTGTTAGAAACCCACAAAATTTCACGAATTCATTTTCAAACAGGTTAAACTTAAAACACATGTACATTCGAATTTCTTTCTCCATTGAATCGCAGTTTATAAGCCACGACCTAGACGAATTTAAGCCAATAACTAGGGCCAGTGACTTTTCGCGTAAAAATCGGAGCGCACAGTAGACTTCAATACTATATACACACCTCAGCTGTTGTTATACCTCCATTGGCTGCTGGTGCCGTGTCCATCTTTGACCAAGCCACTCAGGACTAAGTAACTCCGACACTGAACCTTCGTGATTCGTGCGCAAACTCTTAACACGGGCTAGAACATTTTTTAGCCAATCAAAGAAGCTGGACGACCCTACAGTGCTTTGAACTGTATCTTGTCTCGAAATCTTTTCACGAAATATCACTGCCCCTACCCATAGGTTTACGCAGCACCACGAGAACACTGCACGCCAGTTCAGAGCCCCGCGCGTAGCGCCGTGCCGGTGTAACACTTATAGCCCTAAAAATAAGTTTTGAATTTCTTTCGTGTCAAGAGGGTTTTAACGGTGCCTGTGCCGGTTTTTCCCTCTCCCTTCTTGGTTGTGCGTTTAACTATAGGTGCACTCAGGTTGGTTGGTAGTCGTGGCTACCCTAAACATTTGCCGCGACTCGTGAATGAGAATTAGCCCTGAGTCGCAATAAGGTCCCGTCCCTACATCGCACATCCACTTCACACTTAGATTAGGGTAGGTTAAGAAATAGATTTCACTTGTTTATTGACTGCTGCCACCAAAGTACGTAAGAAGAACATGCTACATCGAAAAATGAATTTCACTCTTTTCTGAGCAGCTCTTATTCCGTTCATTTTGTTGTTGCAGTTTTTTTTTTTAAAGTGACACAGAGCCCTTCATAGCATACCAAATGAACTGTCGTTTTATATCAAAAGTAATCTTAATCCATTTTTTTTTAATATTTTAAACCTAACCTGTTACAAAATCAACTGGCAAAATTTCCCCGTCCAAAATTGTAAATACTTTTTTTTTTTTTTTGGAAACGAGTCATTGGCTATCAACAGCACGAAAATGCCCACAAAATTAGTACAAACGTGTATTTTGTGTCGGTCAATAAATATTCATTCAAAATTACAGGAAATCGCTACGTTTCAAAATGGATGCTTCCAACTAGGTCCATAAAACTTAAGGAGCGATCAGAGAAATCAGATATTATTTCCATTGTTATAAATAAAAAAAACGTAATCGTTTTTCTCGAAAGTATATTCTTTAGGCCTACAGCTAAAACAAATATGACTTGTGGCATTTAGCAATTTTTTTTTTATCCGGCACTTGGTTTGCATTGGGTGCTAAGGAATTAACTTTTGCCTATTTGAAGTTAAAAATGTATTACGGGCGAACAGCAAAACAAATTTCCAAGAAATATTCTTCACAGCATTCT
Organism: Clitarchus hookeri; assembly: GCA_002778355.1. Classification (NCBI taxonomy): domain Eukaryota; kingdom Metazoa; phylum Arthropoda; class Insecta; order Phasmatodea; family Phasmatidae; genus Clitarchus; species Clitarchus hookeri. Next base: position 139,170 of record NQII01001077.1, on the reverse strand, counting down.
AATAACATTGACAATATTTTGAGCTCTAGTATAACGTATTACTTTAGTATCATTTTGAAATTTAGTACGAAAAAGCAAAATTTTTTTTTTTTGTTATTCATTTTTATCAATTGTTGTACGTCTTTTCAAACCATTATTTCTTATAACAAAAACGGATGTCATATGCTAAAAACGTACACAGGCTGTTCACTGTAAAATTTTTCAGGCATATATACAAATGTAATTTTAGGTGTTGCAAAGAACAAAATTTTTAGTTTCTAACTGTACTTGTAGGTATTAGTGCAATACTCTGTCATAATGTCGGGACCAATAAAAATGCGTTTGTGTGTTTAATGTTATTGACTGCAACAGTTTATGAAACTACGGAATATATATATATATATATATATATATATATATATATATGTATGTATATATATGTGTATATATATATATATACATATGCACAACACAGAGAGATACGCGCGTGCGCGAAATATAGACTGNATATATATATGTGTATATATATATATATACATATGCACAACACAGAGAGATACGCGCGTGCGCGAAATATAGACTGCCCAGAACGAATTATGTCCCCCACAATGTAAAAGGTTGATATCTTCTGCGGTGTACAGTGTACAACATTAAGGGCGCCACCTACTTAGGGCTGTTCAGCGGGGTTGAGGCAGGAAAGCGCGGGAGCGATAAGGGCGACCTCACACGCGTACCTAGTGCCCCGTCGCTCATACGCGCAAGGCGCTGAACTGGCGTACAATGTTCCCGTCGTGCTGCGTGTACCTATGGGACTTTGAGCGGTGGCCTTATAATTTCATTGGTGAAGTTCAGTGCAGGTCCCTATAATAGTTTCGCATGCTTCCAACCAGTATGTTATGAGATACAGCAGTGTGAAAAAAAAAAATGCCGTTTTTAGCTATGTTCGAGGGCTCTGGAATAGCACTTACAATGTGCATCATGTATTAAGAGTGTTATGCGTTCCTCGCCCGAAGTGTTTTTTCTTTTCGTACATGGGACGTAATGGTGACACTTAGTAGTTTCATTTTAAAAAAACGCGGATTTCAAACATTCTGCAACGCAACTCATTCACCAGGTAGGCGGTGTCCTTAAAACCGCTTATTGTGCAACGTCCGAAATGTAAAGAATGTATCTACATTAGACTGAAAAACTTCCGCTGCGGATTAATCACGAAAAGTCAAGGAGAAAACACATGTACAACTTATGGTCTAAAGTGAATCCTAATGGCGGCAGATATGTTTGAAGTTATACCTGAAACACTAGTATATTGCAAATATTGAAAGAAAAAACAATTTAATGGAATATTGAGTTTCTGGATAACGTGTAACGGAACAAAAATCTGCAAACATCACACCACCTGTCTGTCGCCGTCATCAAATTATTTCATGTAAATAATCACGATTACTACTCTCATTTCGACTTAATCTCCATGACGTTGTGGCATACTTGTGATTTAAAAGCTGGATTATTAACCCTCATGTCACAATTGACTTTACATATTATTCAGACACTCAGTGTTCCATCTCCAGTAGTTGTAATAAACCAGTGTTTCAGGCTTGACTGCAAGTATATGTATTGACTTTGGACCATAGGTCGTATATACCAAATGTTTTCTAAAATACGGGGACTAACTTCGGAAGGCAATTCCTTACGAAAATAAAAGACGAAAGTGTGGGTACAATTGATCCCCTAAAGTGATTATTAATGAGCTATGCACCCCCTCCCCACCACCAAATTTGAATTTTAAAATTCGTTTAGCTGAAAATATCCGAAACCACTTGCGATTAAGCAACCAATCGGTGAATGGTGTTTTTGTATAAAGGATATCGTAGACCTTTAAAAACGCTGTCGGTAATATTAGCCCTCTTCCCTGTTGACACATTAAGTTTGCATTAAAACATTATAACACTACNTTAAAAACGCTGTCGGTAATATTAGCCCTCTTCCCTGTTGACACATTAAGTTTGCATTAAAACATTATAACACTACGTTATAAAAATTTTTTTTAAAAAATATATGTGGATTAACACGTCTAAATTAACCAAAAAGGTCGTCTTGTCGGAACACTCTCAGGTGAACCGTTTGTGTGATAATTGATGTTGAACGTTCGAAACAGAACGCGTGTTGCATACAAAGGTAGGTAAATCACAATATAGAGTAAGGAAATTTAAATGAGTATTTTTCAGGGGCGCACAGCTCCCTTAACAATTACTTGACGAGAATAGTGGCGCATACTTACATTTTAGTCTTATATTTTCATCAGGAATACATCCCATATACGTATATTTTCACAGTTTTTCGTGATTATCTTGCAGCAGAAGTTTGACTGTTAAATTTTGAAATATTCTGTATACCACCATGCTTAAAAGGGTCAACTGAACACTTTTGAAAGCAACCTTTGAAAAATGTTACTGCCCCCACATGCATATATTTTAACAGACACACTGACTGGCGTGCGCCGAGTAAAGTTGGCAGCAACGGAGGGAAAGTAGTTCAGTGTCGTAACGTTTCATTAAAAGTATTAAGTAAACATTTGCAATTATTGTAATGGTTTCTTTCGCTTTGTTTTTAGTGTATGTAAAAGCATGAATTAAAAAAATTGCAAAATATTAACATTGGTTTTAATTTTATAGTTTCACTCGATCGGAGCATGAGTAAAGTTACCAGGTCCATGGCAATGTTAATTGTACATATAATGGAGGAATAAAACACAAAGCTCATAGAAGTACATCCTAAGCAAGGTTTTCAAATGTGCTCAGTTTACCATGAACAGCATATAATATAATTTTAATCTCTTGGGTAGTAACCACCCTCTTCGATTTATAAATTTTTTTTTAGCATAAATAAAAGCTGCTCAATATTAATTAAATTATTAAAAATTTAATGGCCTGCAATTAAAAAAGAAGTGATTTTTTTCTTGCCAGCGTTCACAGAAATTATACTAGCAGTAGTATTCGAGCAATACATATGTTTATAGCATGTGCAAAACAAATACATAGGCCTTAACAATGCCTAGGGAAAAAAAACAATACATGTAATGCAAGTTATGGCGAAAATTCCGTGAATCGAAGATGGCAGGTACTGATCGCCCTTAAATGAGAAGTCCCGCCACCCGAACGACGTCAACCGAAAAGCGACATGCAACCCCTTTTCTCCTGCCTGTTTGGGGGCAACACGTGGTTGTCGGCGACCTTGAGAAAGGTGGCGGCAGGAGAATGTATTGCCGGATGTTTACGTCGCCTCCCGGGGCCGGGAGCACTTTGGAGTTCCAGGAACGACCGGGGATATCAGCCCGCTGAGTGGAAACCGGCGCGCACGTTACTCCAAGAGAAGACACTCGCAGACGGCGTGTATTTTCATCCCGTACTTTCTCTTGGGCCGCGAGCAACCCACTACCTCAGTAATACCTGTGATGAAAAACTTTTCTTGAGGTGTGCATTCGCACGCGCTTTTCACTTACTATTCTCAAACCTTTTACCGACTTTAAATAAAGGCAGTTACAACGTAACTGTTACATATTACGAGGCGAAATGGTACTCTGCAAATTAAAAATGTCGCCGTGATGGTCTTTCGAATGCCTCGTGACTATCGTATAAAGACGGGCCAACAAGGTGTCTTTATGAACGACAGTAAAAATAAAAAGGTCGTTGTATTGAGGTTAATTTATTGAAACAAGTCGACGAGGAGAAACACGAAATTCTATTTATATTTCCACGCAAATATACAGTGTCAATAATAAGTTTAAAATGTATATGTTATGTTTTCTCTCAATTATTTATAATAAAGACGGGACACGGCCACGGGTTCAGTGCTGCTGTGTGGGATGCTAAGTATGAACTAGGACCATCTAGAAACCTGTGCAATACAAGCTAATTAATTTTAAAAGTGTTATTCGAAAATGTATAAAGAAAAAAATGCCTGCTTCGCCAAACCTATGCGACATCACAAAGATAGCCACAAACAGACGCCCTACAGAATACCACATGAGTAGGGGCCGTGATATTTCGCGAAAAGATTTCGAGACAAGATACAGTCCGAAGCACTGTGGGGTCGTCCAGCTTCTTTGATTGGCCAAAAAAAAATTCTAACCCGTGTTAACCGTTTGCGCACGAATCACGAAGGTTCAGTGTCGGAGTTACTTAGTCCTGAGTGGCTTGGTCAAAGACGGACACGGCACCAGCAGCCAATGGAGGTATAACAACAGCTGAGGTGTGTACATAGTATTGGAGTCTACTGTGTGCTCCGATTTTTACGCATCAGCTGTCCTGATCACAAAGATGCTCCCAGTAGAGAAACTACAGCTTGTAAAGCCTGGTTCACGCTACCCCGATCACACCGAACACAAACACAACAGATTTTCTGCGTTACCATTTTGGTGTTTGGTTCGTAGCTTGGTTCCTTCATTAATTTTAATACCAAGTTTCCCTATGAAATGGACAACAAACTAAACGCAGCCTCTGTTTTCACTTAGATTACGTTATTTCAATTAAGTATAGATTTTTATTTAACAATTTTTAATTGTCAATAATTTTGTTTAATACTTTTAAGAAAAATATTTTATATTTTATAGCTACCTATTTGTTTATTAACTCGCTATATTTATTTCACAAATATTAAAATAAGGATCTACACAATGCGTTACAAATACATACATTTAAGCATAGTAGAATATTGCATTAAAATAGTGCTGATAATCTATGAAATTTTTGGAACAGCACATGTGAGACAGTGGACTTGTACAAAATATTGGTATAAACTGATCTATCCAGAAGCAGAAATTTCGGCGTGGCTCGAGCGGAGAGCGGAACACAGAACGAATTATAATTGGTTGTTCCAGTTTTTCCACTCTGTCTCTTAGCAAGCGTACGTGTGAATCTGTAGATTGAAATAGACAGTTCACACGACAGGCTGCCGACTGCGGACACGCGGAAACACGGCCGCCATCTTGGATGAAGTCACGAATTCGCCAATCCAAATTTGCCCATTTAAATGAAGCCAATGCTAATTGCAAATATGCTAATAATGTCAATGCTAATTGCGAATATGCTAATATCCCACACGCCAATCACGCACACGTCAAACACCCGCCACTGCCATCGACATTTCCCCCGGCACCTGCCAGGAGCGCCACCATCAACGCATTTCCCACCACCCGCCAGAGTGCAGCACCATCGCCGTCGTTCCCCCACTGTCAGCTAGAATGTGCCACCGTCGAACGCCATCTTCGCTTCCAAGTCTGCTGCTAGGTGCATCGCTTAAGGACGAAGTTCGACGCGCAGTAGGCGGGGCCCTCGCCCTTACTCACACCCGTTTCGACGCAGGTTAGCTCAAAAAAATGCCGGAGGAGAGTGGGATCGTTCCAGCACTTCTGGAGTCGGCAGTCTAGCGTTTGACTGCCAGACCACCGCGACATCTAGGAAAGGTGGATGTTAAATGTCGAATACGTATATAGTAATTACCGTCCCGACTTTATACATATAGAAAAAATCGCTGTTGTGCGGCCTACGCACTCACCAGTTGGCATCACGAAAATAAAAGAGGATGTTTAATGACGAATCCACATAGAAAAAACTGCAGGTGTCATTCCAACTTGGTTTTTTTATATTCCTTCTGGTCTCCTTTCACCTGGCGTCCTGACGGGGACGAGTCTCATGCTCTGTCATTCCACCTTGGTTTTCTCATATTCCTTCTGGTCTCCTTTCACGTTGCGTCCTGGTAGGGAAGAGTCTCACATCCTGTCATTCCATCTTGGTCGTCCTGGCGAAGACGAGTCTCATGCTCTGTCATTCCACCTGCGCGGCACGGAGCAAAGCCTACTCACGCACGCTAGCCTAGAGTCGCACTGCGTGCGCGTCAAGTACGCCTTAAGCCCACTTATAAGCATAATTGGCTGTAATTTCCTAACTTTTTAAGATGCAGCCACCAAATTCATAACATAGGTATCACATCCGGTAACGAGAAGGAAGTTGGGTCAAGTATACCACATGCCCACTTATAAGCATAGATGGCTGTAATTTCCGAACTGTTTAAGATCCAGCTACCAAATTGAAAACATATACATCACCCCCGACTAAGAAAAGGACCGCTCGAACAAATGTGGTCTAAGCCCAATTGTAAGCATATGTGGTTGTAATTTCCGAAGAGTTTAAGATATAGTCGCCAAATTCATAACATACACAACACCCCCGATGACGAAAAGAACCGCATTGGCAAGCATGTCCTAAACCCACTTATAAGCATAATTGGTCACCATTTCCCACTCGCCGAAGCTATAGGCACCAAATTCATATAATAAACATCACTTCTGATGAAGAACAGGGTGGTAGGGTCAAGTAAATTTTAAGGCATCTTATAAGCCTTGTCGAATGCCATTTCCCGTCTGCTGAAGCTATAGTCGCCAAATTCGTAACATAGACATCGTTTACGACGACGAAAAGGACCGCAGGGTCAAGTACACCTTAGGCCTTCGTATAAGCATAACATTCATGCAGACATGTATCGTGCAGTCTAGCTACTTATTATTTTCTGAAGACTCCAATGACTTGGTTGGTAGACTGATGGTGTTGGTCCCATTGCAAAAGAACAGGATATCTTTCTGCCAGTGAAGAGAGAAATTCGATTATTGATGAACTCGGAACTAGATGCTTTATTGAATGAAATGTTATGTGTGTGTGGGATTTTGTTAAGAATAGTAACAAATGCGTAACACTTCCCCAATCACTGCAGGTACATATAGGCTTGGTATGATGTCATCACCAGATTGCATGTACCTAGCTTCAGTTATTTCCTTAAACTTGCTGTTGCATGATGTGTTCGGTACTTAAATACTCATATGTATAACACACAGGTTTTAATTGTGTATCATATAGTATTTTTCCAGTGAAATGATTGGGCTCACTATGGGATTGAACCTACACTACCTTTTCTCAATGTTGGTGTCTCCAGCGTTGTCTCGGGTACTTATGTTTTGGGGTGACTGAAGAGGAGAGTATACACACAGTTTATATGTACATGTTGCGATGCTTTCTTACATGTCATTACCAATTTCATACATTTACTGTTATTTCTATATAAAGTGGTACATATTCAAAATAAGTACATGTATATAATATTTAAAACGAAATAAATTGTTACCTTGTACTATATAAATACAGTATTCTCGTAAAGTACATTTGTGACCCGGCTAGTCTACCACCCTTGAGCCTGACGCATCTTTCTCTCGGCTAGTGTTATGTGCCATCCCTTCGACTTGACCTGCACGATGTCCGCGCTGCCAGGCGACCACCTGGACTGCCTTAAAGATTCTCACGTTGTTAGTTGATCGCACAATGTCGGCCGGGTCGGATGTGTTCCGCTGCTAGTGTTGTGAGTGTTGGCCGTACTCTCAATGTGATGGTTTCGTTTCAATCGGTCCGTAAGGAAGACGTTTTGCTATGAACCAACCAGGACGGCCTGGCATTGTCTAGCATCGTTTAACACACGGTGTACAGCACTCGCCGCTTGTGTAATATGTGATTGCGCTGGTTGCTAAGTGCTTATAACTACCTTTCTTTACATATTAGTTTTATATCTGTTTGCATCAGCTCGTAGCAGTGACGTCTTTCTTTCGCGACTAATGGTTTAAAATGTATGTTGTTTTGTGGCAAGCAAATGAACACACAAGCCACGCAATGTGTATCGCACTTGACGCACTGTACTAATTTTTGAGGTTGGTCCGTGTGATCTTCGTTCTTTCTCGTGTTGGCGTGCATTGTAGCTTTAACTAACTTATTGGCATGATGCGCAACACTGATATCACTATTATGGACTGTGGCTCCATCGGGTATTTTATTTTATATATTGTGACTCGTTATGACATCGTGCTCTTGATGTACTTGCGTATATATGCCAGTCGTTTATTGTTTGTTACATGACTGATTTTTCATGTACAGGACGGTTTCATATCTTCTACACTCGGTTTTCCCGACCCTCGCGTTAGGCTCATGTTGTCTATTTATACTAACGACTGCGTGTTTTAATGTAACCTGCCATTATGTATGTCTTGCTATCGGTGCAATTATACACTCCTTTATTGTTTCAATATATGACTGGTTGTTAAGGGTTATCCATGCTAACGATGACTCGGCGCCGGCCCTTATGTTAGACTGATGGTGTTTGTTTATATTATTGTATATGTATTTTACTGTTACCACGATTAAGTACATCATGCACGTAGCACATTTGTATATATCTTGATTTTTGTCGCATTTAGTTGTATGTTGTATATTACCAATGCTAAAGTTTATTTATGTGTTTATTTTCACATTTATATATACAACCTGGATGACGGTAGACGAAGGGAGGCTAGCTGACGCTGAGAGGGGTCCAAGTTGGTAGACACCTGCGGTAGCAGACGACAAGGACGGCGCTGGGCGATTGTCGAGTGCGTGCAGGCCGAGGCGTATGTGTGTGCAATTTGAGACCCTACACTCCTACATGCAACGGTAACTTTGCGACGCACCTGTATGTTTACCTACCTTTATTTTTTTCTTTATATGCGTGGACGGTTTTTACATGTTCCCGAACTTCAAATGTTTGGAATGGTGACCAACTATGCTTATAACAGGCCTTAAGGCCTACTTGACCTTATCCCCTTGATTGCAGTGAGAAATGATGACTGTGATGTAACTAGTGGTCGTAGTCGTAGCTTCGGCGAGTAGGAAATGTCGGGCAACTGTGCTTATAGAAGGGTTTAAATAATACTTGTCCCCACCTGTTTGTCGACGGAGGTAATACATGTGATATTGATTTGGTGACTATAGCTTCAGTGGGTGGGAAATGCTTATAAGTGGGCTTGGGGCGTGCTTGAACCTACGGCCCAGTTCATCAATTTGGTGATATTTATATTAAAGAGTTAGGAAATTAAAACCACCTATGCTTATAAGTGGGTTTAGGATGTGCATGACCAAGGTGGAATGACAGAGCATGAGACTCGTCCCCACCAGGACGCCAGGTGAAAGGAGACAAGAAGGATTATGAGAAAATCAAGGTGGAAAGACAGACCATAAGACTCGTCCACACAAGGACGCCACGTGAAAGGAGACCAGAAGGAATATGAGAATATCCAAGGTGGAATGACAGAGCATGAGACTCGTCCTCACCAGGGCTCCATGTGAAAGGAGATCAGAAGGAATATGAGAAAATCAGGTTGGAATGACACCTGCAGTTTTTTATATGTGGATTCGTCATTAAACATTCTCCTTTATTTTCGCGATGACATCTGGTGAAAGCGTAGACCGTACAAAGGCGATTCACACACACACACACGCATATATGAATGTGTGTGTGTGTGTGTAAAGTCGGGACGGTAAAAACTATATATGTATTCGACATTTAACATCTTCTATTCCTAGATGTCGCGGTGGTCTGGCGATCAAACACTAGGGTGCTGGAACGATCCCGTTCTTCTCCGGCATTTTTTTCAAATTGTACAGGCACTGAAGGTTACTGACAAATCAAGCCACTTGGAGTTTACGGTGGGTATGCTGAACAGAATCCGAAGACAATGAATTTCTACAAAAATAAATATGTTTTCAGATGAGGCGTTGTTTCATGTGTCAAGGAATGACAATCGTCACAACGTGGAGCTCGAAATAACTAACCTGTATCGATACAGGTGTTCGTAAGAGCGAAGGTCCCGCCTGCTGCGCATCGGACTTCGTCCTTAAGCGATGCACCTAGCAGCAGACTTCGGAAGCGAAGATGGCGGTCGCCAGTGGCACGCTCTAGCTGACAGTGGGGGAACGACGGCGATGGTGCTGCACTCTGGCGCACGGTGGGCGAATCATTGATGGAGGCGCCCCTGGCGGGCGTCGGGGGAAACATCGATGGCAGTGGCGGGTGATTGGCGTGTGCGTGATTGACGCGTGAGATATTAGCATATTCGCAATTAGGATTGGTGTCATATGCATAGGCAAATCTGCATTGGCAAATTGGAACTGGCGAATTCGTGACGTCATCCAAGATAGCGGTCATGCATGCACGTGTCCGCGGCATGGAGCCTGTCGCGTGGACTGTCTATTTCCATCTAACATAGCAACAGAGGTTAACAGCATTAAATACGGGCCCGGAGCCCAACTAAAACATAAACACAGCGGCCTACCGCCACCTCAATTATTTGAACAAAGTCTGTCGGGTTGCATTTTTGTTGCAAACCCACTATACGAGTTATGGGAACTTCGGTTCCTGGCCTCGTGACAGCACGGCCATCCGGGGGCTTATGAGAGATTGGCGGTACCATGTTTATGTTGTTGGATGGACTCCTGGAATGTTGACACATTTCCATGCAAAGTGTTGTGCCACATCTATAATATGTAATCAAAGTGAAAGTTTTTCTCCCCTACCCAACCCCCCAGTCAAAATCAAACCTGCACACACACACACACACACACACACACACACACACACACACACACGAAACATATAATTTTTAATACTCGCATTTTGGGTTTATAGAATGAAATGTTTTTCGCTTGCATCGCATATTCTTTTGTGTGAAATTCTCAAGATTAAAAACTTTACGCTTGTGGAATATCCATTAATAATATATACATGACTTTTATAATGGGTACGTGCATGTACGAACACATGTACACACACACACAGTGGAATGTAAACATTGCATGTAAACATTGCCATGTGACTGCCACATGGTAGTCACATGGCAATGTTTGTTTACCTTTGGCGGAAGGATACGAAATGGGCTTGAAAGTAGATCTTTAGCAGAGCTTCAAGAAAGTCTCTTCCAGTCGTGAACCGACTATCTGCAAGAAAACAAGGACAAAATCCCGTGCTAATTCGTCTGGAGTGAAAACGGCTACTCGCAGAGTTAAAAATGGCTAATCTCAGGAACAGCAGCCAATGAACAAACAGCTGAGTCTCTATCTTGTACACAGAGGAGTGTGGAATCTGACCTAGAATTGTGAAGTTTTTTAATACCTCTTCATATACACTGTATGTTAACTCCTAGGATTATTCGTTTACACACTTAAAATAACTACAACTAAATCCTACGAAAACTTTTTCGCTCTGTATACCGTATTCGAAAAGAAAAACATAAAATAAAAACTCATCACTGGATAAACTGCAGTTCTGGGATTCAATCTACGACACTGCGGCGAAGCAAATATTCATCGTCGTAATACAGGTTTGTCTATAAGCTTATGAGCCATATTTATTTATGCATTCTCAGATGAATGGTGCGATAACAAGGAAGGAATTACAATTCCCTAAATACGCTTTATCGTTTACGACATTACAAATTCCCAGCTTTATTTGGGGTCGGACTATAGTTCAAATACTCTCGTGACTTCGTGTTACTTTCGCAATTGCGGCCACGACTTATTTGACAAGGCCTGAAAAGCTTTCATCGAATAGTAAACAAGTAACGAAATGCAGATCCAATCATGGCTTCCCACTGTGGTAGCAAGCAACAAACGAATACTTAAATATCTGCTTTTGTATAGAGAAAATTTTGGAAGTTTTGCCTAATTACAGGTCAATAATATCGTGAATTTTCCAGGACGGCATTTGTTGTACACTAATCTGATCCGTTAGTAATGACATATTGCCAATAGCGTGGAAATTCGCTCGTTGTTTTACAGTCCAAAAAAACGTTCAAAACCAATGCGCGGTGCATTTTCTCACAATCGCCGCAAGGTTCGCTAGTAATAAGTAGTTTCCTGTATATCTAACGAGTGTCCTGTGTTCGGGTGTGTTAAGTATTTTGAAGAAGAAAAAAACAGGGGGCAGGTGGGAATGGAGACATCCGCGGATATCTGACAAATTTTCTACACTACATCGGAATAAAAGGGGGCTGCTGTGTCCTTTCAAATTATACTCATAGTTAAGAGACGGTGGCTTATCACGGGAAAAGTTGACTGTTTCCTAAGACTCGACTTACTGGACACATGGCAATTTTCTTTCGTTACTGGCTGCCATATATGTTTGAAGTTAGCAAACTGTTTCATAAGGTTAATGAGGATTCTGATACTCAAAAGCAAAATGTTTGTGATTTGTGTGCGAAGAACTTAGCCAAGTCGAACACTTGATCGTCTAATTCAATAAGATAAACTAGCCAAAGCGTTATGGAAGATATGATGACTCGAAAAGTGTTCGTAATTTTCCAGTGTTTCTAGCCTACTCGTAGAGCGTCTCTCTCCACGCGAAGGCTCACGGGCCCATGCGCTTGCTGTAATTTCAAAATGAACTATGTGAAATAAACGAGCATGTTGTAAGGGCTCGTGGATGTTGGCGAATTATGAGTTACGTAGTTGTCGCGATTTGATTTCCTCCTTCTTCCCTCGATCCCTTTCCCGCAGTAATTGCATGCACGGATGTGGTTTGGAGAAGAAAACAACCATTGAAACAAACGCAGCTAACCCCACGCGCTTCATCGGCATCCCACGCGCGTCTTACGTGTGGGTATCTGTCTAGGGAATCTTATGTTCGCGTAGCGTGTTAGCGGTTATATGAGAATGTTTGACTTAATGACTACACACAATTAAACACTACACGACCACAGAGTAGGTAAGTGCTCAGAGACGAAATGGTGTGGTGGTTCCCCTTTGATGTAGGCGTGCCGATTATTTGATTGGTTATGCGAGAGTATGGGAAAAGGCCTTGAGTCTGATTGGCAGCCGCGCGCAAGTAAGGCACAAAAACAATAGTCCGTCGCATTCGCCAGTCGTCCGTCCCTCTGACGGTCACGTGATCTTCAACCAATCGCAGGGAAACTCCTTTTTTCTATCCGTCCATCCGGCAAATATTTACCAAACTTCAACTTCCGACGGACGGATGGATGAGCCACCGCCTCCTGATGACATTCCTTAGACGCGAATACGCACTTTGAAATAAAATGCAAGGCGGTGGATCTGTGTTTATTTATCTTCGACGGTAAATTCAGAAGTTTAAACTGTAAAAAAAAAAAACTTTGGTATAAATTATTATCACGTAAAAAAAATCATTTGTCCAAAATGTTTCCCTCTCGAAAATGCATTTCCAAATAAAAATATATCTCCAACTTAATAAAGATCGTGATGTTAAGTTGTCACACTGAAATTTTGCCGTGCAGAAGGATTGACGTCGACGGATTCTTGTGAATCGCTTTCAAATGACGGATGGAAACAACAGACGGATGACTGCCGGATGCGACGGATGACTGACGGATACGACGGACTATTGTGAGTCCAGCCTAAGTCACCAGGCGCTGATTGGCTAACGGCGTTCCGACATGTTACTGGCCAGTGACGCCATTTTGTTGGCGTTTTCGACTGGAGTTCGCGGAATAACTCGCTGTTTCACCCTGGGGAATTCTTGTTTACTCGTCGCGATGGGTCGTCAGCTGTGCTCTGAATACATACCTCCGACCCAATGCTCCCCGACGACTGATCTGTAAACGCCGATTACTTCCACCGCAGCCGCAGTCCGCAGCACGGTAAGCGAGGGAGTGAGGCGACGACGATGAAAGACCTGGGACGACCTCAGGGGCCCTATTCTCTAACGTTTTACTGTCTTTATATAAAGACATTCACCGTCCAACTATCTTTACAAGGGGAAATGGTATTCTGTAACTCAATGTGACTCCATGGCGGTCTTTCGAATGCCTTGTGACTGTCTTTATATAATGACCGTTCAACAAGCTGTCTTTATGAACGAAAGTGGAACGAAAATGGCCGACGTATTGAGGTTTATTCTACAAATACGTCTTACAGAAAAGAAAACGTTTTAAAAAGCCCTATACATGAGAACTATTATATTCTGTTATATTTCCGCACAAATAAATGGTGTCTGGAATACATTTAAGGAGTATATTTTATAATTCGCTAGTGATACTCCCACTTTAACGTAACTACGAAGTGACGGATTCCGCCATGGGTCAGTGCTGCTATCTCGTGATGCTCAAAATGAACTAGTACCATCTGTAATACTGTATTCATAAAAAGAAGTACATTTATTTTAGAAGTATTATTCGAAGCTGTATTGAGAAATAAATGTCACTGATTGTTAAAAAAAAAACTCACTATAATAACACAATTTGAGTAACAAAGCATTCTGTAATAACGGAAAAAGTATAATTCAACAATCACATCGTTGGTTTCAGAACACAGCCAGCTGCGTTGCCAAACGTGCATCTTTGCACAAAGCCATCAATAAAGATATGGCTTACAGAATACCACACAAAGACGCCTACGAGTAACCATCGTTATGGCCCTTATTAGGGTAAGGACGATCACTTTGACTGTCTTTAAGCAAGTTCAAGTTAGAGAATAGGGCCCCAGGATTGGCTGCTCGCGAGGGGTGAAGGGACGTGACGTCACGAAACCCACCGGTTGACCTTTAGCGACATTCCAACCGCGCGGCCTTCAAAGAATGAAGAATTAGACGGCGGCCGAATACTATAGTTAGGGAGGAGAGGGGTAGAGGCTTAATTGCTTAGTACCNCACAAAGCCATCAATAAAGATATGGCTTACAGAATACCACACAAAGACGCCTACGAGTAACCATCGTTATGGCCCTCATTAGGGTACGGACGATCACTTTGACTGTCTTTAAGCAAGTTCAAGTTAGAGAATAGGGCCCCAGGATTGGCTGCTCGCGAGGGGTGAAGGGACGTGACGTCACGAAACCCACCGGTTGACCTTTAGCGACATTCCAACCGCGCGGCCTTCGNAGGGGTGAAGGGACGTGACGTCACGAAACCCACCGGTTGACCTTTAGCGACATTCCAACCGCGCGGCCTTCGAAGAATGAAGAATTAGACGGCGGCCGAATACTATAGTTAGGGAGGAGAGGGGTAGAGGCTTAATTGCTTAGTACCCTGGGTCGGACACCGCGCGCGTGCTTAACGATCCAGCAACCCCCGCGGGCTCCTAATGACCCCATTATTGCGTCACGCTGGCTTGGGGGTGTGCGTTGGGGGGTTGAGCGGGTGGTGGGTGGGGGGTCGTGTCGAAGTAGGCGATGTGCCGTCGCTAGGTAACGCCGCTGTCAGGGAGCGAGGGTGGAGACTTATCCCTTCCCCCTCTCCAACACTTCCTTTTCCGCTTCTTTCTTCTTCTGCATCGGGCTGTCGTCACAGAACAGGGACTACAGAAACCCACCGGCAAGGAACAACGCAGTCTCTCCTACGAAATCGCCACTTGTTTATCCCTTTCATGCCCACAGTAATTTTTAGTTTCAGGAGTTGCAAATATTACTTTTTTTTTAAGTGCTATACTTAACCAGACAAAAAAAACCTGTTTCGTTGTCACAGCCAATAAGATTTAGGCTTTGCTTTCCGTGATAATGATATGAAGCAGTACGAATAATTCGTCCACAGGGAAGATCGTTGGACACTGAGCCTCGTAGATAGTTGGACACTCTGTGTATATACAATAGCGGCCAAATATAACCTTCATGTGGAACACGCAGCCAATTGTCTACACAGGGCACGAGAGTGTTAAGGGGAATGTAGTCTGAATCCTGGTAGTGGTTTGTTGCAGATTTGTTTTTTTTCTTAGATCACATAACAGTCCGCCCCATTCGTATCCTTATATAGGTCAGATTAATGTTGGTGACATAATATGTTGGAAGATCCTTTCTGTTCATGAAAATGTTATTAAACTAACTGCTGTAATCAGTATTGCTGAGGCTTCTGATATGTATTCCCGTGAGAAAGTTAAATTTGAATCAGGGGATGAAATTTGGATGTTTCGTAAGATTCAGTTCATAGTGAGTGAAGAGATTTGGGCGGCTTTTAACAACGAGGTCTCGAGAGCTGACCAGGGTGGAAAAAGGTGAGTATGGAGCAGCACTGAAATGAAGGGGCGGGAGAAACGGGAGATCCCCGAGAAAACCCGCCGANTTAAATTTGAATCAGGGGATGAAATTTGGATGTTTCGTAAGATTCAGTTCATAGTGAGTGAAGAGATTTGGGCGGCTCTTAACAACGACGTCTTGAGAGCTGACCAGGGTAGAAAAAGGTGAGTATGGAGCAGCACTGAAATGAAGGGGCGGGAGAAACGGGAGATCCCCGAGAAAACCCGCCGACCAGCGGCATCGTCTGGCACGATTCCCGCATGCAAAGATCCGCGAGTGACCCGGCCGGGGATTGAACCCGGTTCACCTTGGTGGGAGGCGAGCAGGCTAACCGCTCAGCCACCGCGGCCCCACTTTGATTTATAGTCTGATGTGTTGCAAGAACAAAGTGTTTGGATCCGTGCTGTATTTAATCTGACATTATTCTTGTTTCGTTAATACAGTTATTGAGCTGACGGTTTGCAATTCGGTGACGGAATATGCACACTGAGC
This sequence comes from Clitarchus hookeri, assembly GCA_002778355.1. Lineage (NCBI taxonomy): Eukaryota > Metazoa > Arthropoda > Insecta > Phasmatodea > Phasmatidae > Clitarchus > Clitarchus hookeri. The sequence continues at coordinate 122,822 of NQII01001077.1, read as the reverse complement.
AACATTCTATACCGTGTTTGTAATAGTTTTCTTTCGGTGCAACACGAACACGATATCTGAAAACATTTTATGTCAATCTATGTTTAAAAATGCTGTAGTGTTCTGCTGTCTATGCGATTGTGTGTTCTATTTCTAACAGAATTTGGCTGCCTATAAACGAATTACAAGCCCGCATTATTACCGAAGCAGAAATTTTGCTGGACCTGTTGAAGGAGAAATTAGCACCACACAAATACGGCAGCCAATAATAAAAATTAACACGGCGTGTTGTAACCTAACAAGTAGTTGACGTTTTCCGCGAGAGATCACTGTATGCAAGTANGGGGGGGGGGGCAGTATATAATTCTAATACTTAAACGTTGGTATTTCTTTCGCAAGTATTTGACTCGCCGTGGAAGACCTGCAACCAAACGCCTGGCCAATCCTGTGCGACCAGACTACTGCCGATATCTCATTGTGGCAGCAGCCAATGAAGAAACGACAGCAGAGTGAGTCAGAAAAATGCTGTGCAATCTAGTATACATGTCACTACCCCCACTAATGTTGCAGGTACTGCTATTGATAGTGTACCTTTAAATAATAATTGAAAGATAACAGTAGTGAAAAATAATTCAGAAATCTCACACAACAAATTTTGAGCCCTGAACGGCGAGTCTAAATCTACAAAGTTGCAATGACAAAATCAACATAAATATACACGCATATGAATTCTAGCCTGGCAGCGAGTGACAAAGAAGGCTGTCGTGNAGTCTAAATCTACAAAGTTGCAATGACAAAATCAACATAAATATACACGCATATGAATTCTAGCCTGGCAGTGAGTGACCAAGAAGGCTGTCGTAGCCTACCTACGGCCACCAAACTATAAGCAGAGCTACGGAGATATGCGTGTATTTATTAGCGTGTGTCTACACACACGCCAACACACACACACGCACGCACATAGGGTGTATTTAAATATGGCCGACAAACTTCGGCTGCAGGTTAACCAAGAGGGGGAGGGGCGTTAAAACATATATACGATCTATGGTCTAAAATGAATTCTTAGGGCGGTACACATTTTTAAAGTTGAACCTGAAGCTCTCGTTTATTACAGTGCCACTGTGATGTACCTCTCTGGAATCTTCCCCTCCCTTTGTAGCTGCAACAGTGTGTCATTGGGTGTTCTAAGTACTGCACACCTGCCAGGTATTGGTACGTATTATTTTGAAATTAAAACAATAATTACTCGAAAACTGTGAAGCGTAGCGTATTTACACAAGACGACCTTTTTCGTTAACTGTTACACGCGGATTAATAACACGTCATTAAAATCCCAAATATGGTACCGTCTCATGGATGTTAGTTTTAATTAGGGTCAGTAACTGTGATTATTTACACAAAATAATTTTATGAGAGCTACTGACAGGTGTTGTGGCGTTAGCAGGTCTTTGTTCAGTTAACCATTATACGGACACTCAGTGTTCCATCTCAAAAAATTTGTCCAATGTTTGCAATAAACTAGCGTTTCAGGTCCAACTTTAAATACTTGTGTCGCCCTTAGGATTCGTTTTAGATCCTAGGTCGTATATATGTTTTCAACAAGTTCTTTTCTTCGGTATTAACCTGCAGTAAAGTGTGTGTTCGATACCTATTCAATAGATAACGAGCAGAATGTATTTTTCTTCATTTGTACTCCATTAAATTACGGGATCACCGGTCAAAATCTCACAAAGATGAGAACATTGGCGATACAGCACGCCAGTTCTCGTGCCTCACGTGTATAAACTGTTCACTAAAAATTTAGCACTTTTGAAAACCCTTCTTAGGATATGCTTTTCTACCCAGTCTGTATTCTTCCGCCATATGTACAATTAACATTGCCACGAGCCCAAGCACTTTATTAATGCGCTGATTAAATTAAACTGTGGAATTGTCAGAAACGTAAATAGTGTACTCTTAATTTTATATGCATAAAACAAAAAAAAATAAAATAAAAAAAATTCAATGCCGAAAACTTACGACATTTAAACACAAGACTTTTAATAGAATGTAAATACATTGAACTACTTTTCGTACATCGCCGTCATGTTAGTCATCGTGTCCGTTAAAATGCATGCGGTTGCGAGGAAGGACTTTCTTTTTTTTTCCAAAGGTTTATTTCAGAAGTGCTCAATGAACCGCGTGAAAAGTCTGTGCAGGCTACGACGAAGCATGCGACGGGCGTGCTCGGCTCGACGCTTCGAGGCCCGGAACACGTACTCGCCCTTAATGAACGTCTCCACGCCACAAGCTAGCTCAGCAACGTGGCTCGCTGTTTTCACTGCGAGGGGTCGCAGCGGGGTCGTAATGAAGCAGCTGGGACTTGGCGCGGGAGGGCCTCTTGAGTAACACGGGAGCCACCCCTGACGCCAGGCCCACCCGGCGTCGTCAGCCTCTCTAATCTGACGGGAGGGGGGAGCTAGCTGCAGGCTCGTATAACGCCACGTCGGCAAGAGGCGAGAGCGCCTTGTTATAAAGGACCTGGAGAGCGGGAGAAGTAGATCCGCGGGGCACAGACACCCGTAATTAAATCTTCAGAGGAGCGCGCGTCTTGCTTCGGCTGCGTGCGCCGGGCCCTCGGGCGAACGCCGCGCGAATTTAAACCTGGCGACAACCGTCGTCGAGGAGGACCTGCAGAGGGGGAAAGACGGAGCAGACGAGTTGCAGGTGGTTACGCGGGAAGGGCAACAGGGACACTGTGGGGTACCGAACCACCGGACAAAAAAAAAATGTGATTTAGTTCTGAGCGAAGCTGAAAGATTTCTACCTTTCAATATAGTTTTGATTCATGCTGGCGGCACTGATACTGGCATAATGCATCGCTTCCAACAAGTATGGGAAATCGATAGCAGTATGTCGTGAACATCGGCAGTACATAACACACTTTACTGATAACCGCAACAGAGAATGCGCGTACGAATACTGATATGTGACAACTGAATAGTTTGTTTGTTTATTTATATTTTCATTTCCTTGGATCTCGTGTGAGCCAGCACAGCTCACGGTACATGGAATAGAAAGTCAATATAAAACAATACAATATATGTATGCGTAAGGTAGATAACAAATAAATCAAAATATGCATAGAAAAAGATTACATTAGTAAGCAAAATAACATCCTCGTAAATAAAAATCCTTACAAAAGCAAGTGTCTGACTAACGAAATCCAAACAAAATGTTGGAACAATAATAGTTCTTCTATTTTTAGTACAGTTTTATACTTACTATTCTTACTATAATTTTCTTTCATTTTATTTATGAGAAAAACTTTTAATCCGAAATTGTTTATACAGCCGAAACAAATACGCATAGTTGATAGTTACAGTACGTTCACACACACGTAATACAAAATCTTTTACCTTATGAGGGCCACGTACAGTAAACATTACACTCACTCGTAATAACGCAAATTCCGAAAGTCGGCCTACCGCTCTATCCAGCTAGCTATTGACCTTGAACTTCAGTAGATACAAACAAGACAAAGGGAACTACGAACACATACTTACGTCACAATTTCAATTCTGCCAGAATTTAGTAAAATCAATATTGTGACGCAAATACGAGTTAGTCGTTCAATCGTTATGTCTGTACTCTGTATTGATGTGTAAGGTCAATCAATGGCTCGTTATGTATAAAACAACTTTTATTTCTAACATAAGCTTTAAAAACAAAAAAATTACATATGGCGGCAGAAGGTTCTGCCTACGCAGATGATAACACTTCGAACATTCCAAAATCACAGCAGTTAAAAATAAAATCGCTTGCGTCACTAGCAGATAAATAATGTATTTCTTCTACACTCATGTGTGTATATCTGGTATGTAGGTGGTTAAAATAAAACTCTTTTTTCCTACGTAAACCTACATCACCCTAGAGAAATATAAAAAGAGAAATGAAGATACTTCTCTGTGAAATTTATGGGAATTTCATTTTTGAGAAAAACTCCTAAGATTTCTTGATAATTTTTTACCAGCACTTATGAGTAATTTCACAGAAATATTTCCTATAAGTGTAGTTAGTTTGACCTCACACCTCGTGGCAAGGGATTCTGTCCTTGTTTTCTTGTGCATTGCGATCCAATCGCAAATGTAGGGTCTCACAAAAATGTAAAAAAATTTAAATTCTAGCTTGTTTTTAAAGGATTTCATGAATTTTTCTGTTCTTAGAAATATATCGCATGTTACATAAACCTTCTGTATAATATCGCAGTTGCAGTGGTTCAAAAATATCGTATCGTATTATATATATACATATATATAAGATACTGAATAGCCTTTAGTTCAGAGTTGCGCCATAGAAATTAAATAGGAGCACAGAAGCGAAAGCGACGTATCAATTTGATGATCAGCTGCGTGATGTTCTGAATCTGAACTTTACGTTTTTTTCAGCACCATCGTGATGAAGAACGAAGAAGGTTCTCTATTTAGACACTGGCTGTTGACTAAAGATGCATAACACGCAGAAAAAAGTTTTTTTTTTCTCTTTAGTTAACAAAACCTTAGAAACTTAAATCACAAAAAAAAAAAAAAAAAATAGCCACAAAAGGAAAAGTGTTTAAATATTACACTTGTTCAATTTTTTAAAATTCTTTAAGTCAACGTCAGATTTTAAAACATTAAAAAGTAATTTTAAAAAATTATAAATTCCTGATTTCTGTCTCAGCGCATTAGTTTTTTAGTTAGCAGCAGTTACTAAACGTCTTCGAAAATATATTATTACTCGCACCAGGCCCTTAGCTATCCACCCCTTACCCCTCTAAGGCGGACCCAGACGTCGCTACGTCTTCAGACGGCCGGCTGGGATGAATGAACCCCTCCCCCCTCCCGGCTATTACATTGCTGGAGGGGTTGGCATCTGCGGAGTATTGCAGGAACTTTCTGGTCATCACCTCTCTCGTAACGCGAAGTGTGAAGAAGGTTCTGGGTTAAGGCACCGACACTCTAGATTCTGCCGCAGTCTGTGGTAGCCTTCTGGCGAAGTGCAGTGGAGAGAAAACCGACGGCGAACGAGAGTGAGAGACTGCGGCGAGCGAGTGTGTGAGCTGCGACTACTGAATGCGCGAGTGCTGCGTGGGTGTGGTATCAGACAAGTGCTAAGATGAGGGGGGGGGGGAAGAAAGAGAGTTACTGTGGATGAGAGCGCTCCTGGGCGCTCCAGAACATTCCAGACAGGAAAGACTGGTGGTATCTGGACTGAAACAAGGTGGGAATGAATGTACGAGTGATACAGACTTATTGTAAATACTGGAACTGTCAGATATAAAGTAATAATTTTTAATAGAAATTCAATTGGTTTTAATAAACTTTTCGTAGATACTAATTTTTAACGAATTGATTCCATTTTTGTCGAAATATAAAGTTTGAAGCATTTTTTGTTTATAAATATCTTAAAAATTATTATGAGCTATTTTTAACAACTATTGCAATTCAGTAATTTCGACCTTGTTAATCTATAATTCCACAACGATACGAGAATTTCAAGAATTATGTTTACTGTGATATCCATATACCTTACTGAGGGCGTATCACTGCTTACAATGAAACCCATGTGATAGATATGGACCACAACCTCACCACTCCCTAATCCACTCGATATAACACCCGAATTCAGTACAGATGCTCGGTTCTGTACTACACCGCTGTTCTGTGATCGAGGAAAACGCGCTGCACAGGAAACCACGAGGAGAGAAGGAAGTGCGTTTAGGTAAGAGGATTAATGAAGGAAGCGGGATTGCAGAGTAGCGGCAGCTGGCGGGGAGGTTGGGTGGGGGTGTTTATTTCGCTTGCACTGGCCACTGACGGATGCCTGCGAAGACAAGGCTACGTGCCTTCTCCCCCCTCTGCCTTCCTCGCCCCTACAGCAACTCGGCCGTCCACGCAGCGGACGCGTGATGGCATCTCCCGGGACCCACCCACTTGAAGCTATTTTGCGTACTCGCCACGCGCACGAAGTGGCTCGGCGCAGTCCTACGTCAGAGTGTGGGGCCGCGGTGGTGTAGCGGTTAGACTACTCGCCTCCCACCTCGGCGAACCGGGGTTCCATTCCCGGCGGGGTCGCTCCCGGATTTTTCATGTGGGAATCGTGCCGGACGATGTCGCTGGTCGGCGTGTTTTCTCGGGGATCTCCCGTTTCCCCCACCCTTGAATTCCGGCNGCGCAGTCCTACGTCAGAGTGTGGGGCCGCGGTGGTGTAGCGGTTAGACTACTCGCCTCCCACCTCGGCGAACCGGGTTCCATTCCCGGCGGGGTCGCTCCCGGATTTTTCATGTGGGAATCGTGCCGGACGATGCCGCTGGTCGGCGTGTTTTCTCGGGGATCTCCCGTTTCCCCCACCCTTGAATTCCGTCGCTGCTCCACTCTCACCTCGCTTCGCCGTCATCGGCTCTCAAGACCTCTATGTTAAGGGCCGTCCAAATCTCTTCACCCACTTCACTGCGTCAGAGTGCTGCGTGCAACCATTTGTGATGCGCAGTCCCGGAAAATTCGCATTTGACCGTAGTTACTTAGACACTCCCTGTGTGTCTAAGTGCCAGTAAAAAACTTAAAGAAATAGTGAGACTAAATTATGAGCAGTCGTGTACCAAGGTTTCGCGCTGTGGCAGCAGTCAAAAGACAAACCAGAGTTCCTCACAAAAAACTGACAATCAAAAATTCGGACTTTTCCTGACCAAAAAGAGAATAATCGACTACCTGCACTAAAGCGGCAAAAAAAATTAAAACCACTAATATTAAAACAATTTATTAAAAAGAAACAATACATAAGCTGTACGAACCAACTCGCCAAGAATTGTTGCTTCAATTTCACACGCATTCTCATCTTCTTATTGTTATGTAAAAATATTCACCGATCACCCCATTAAGTTAACCATAGTTGTCGAACCACAAATTTAAATAGTTAATTTATATTATGACGTATATTTAGCATAGTTATATAAATATGTCCACTGATTACTTTATTACATAAAGTTCTTAAATAAAATACAAATAATAATTTTGGTTATGATAATTACCTCGATCTTAATTTTTTCTTAAATTTTTCTCTACCACATTAATTTTCTTTTCTATTTATTTTACAGTTATTCAATTCTCTTACATCTCTCTCTATCTCTCCGTCAATTTTCCAGACTAGTTTGTAAGTTTACAATCTTTATGCTCTTGCCTTCTTTTCATCACTCTTCTGCTGATGTTTCTTTTCCAGGAAGTGTCTGTACTTACTTCTGGCTGTACTTACTTCTGGCTGTCCTTACTGAAAGTAACATCTTCCCATAAATATGTACATGAATGATCCCACCTCAGTGCTAAATTGCATCACAGACAGCCCTCTGGGCAATGAGTGACTTTCCATGCAGTACCCCCCCCCCTCCCCATCCCAGCCACCGGCTCCAAAAAAAGTGATTTATTTTATAAAATCCACCTTCAATAGGCATTGTCATGTGGAATTATTAGACAGAGTTTAACAACCTCCCACGGCTCTTTACAGTTGGCTAGTTCACCCATAACCTAAGAAAAAGGGCATATTAGCCAACGTCTGCACTAGCTTCAAACTACCAAATCAACTATTATACAATTTAAATTATTGATAAATAAGATATTACATTACAGGACCAGTTTTCTTGCCTAAAACCATATTTTCGAGATAAATTCCTGATTGAAAACATATTATTTAAAAAAATTACTGACTTTTACTTACCATTTCATTAATTCTTGACTTTTCCTGAAATTTTACTGACTGTGAGAACTTTGTAAACGATATTGGCTCGAGCGCACGAGTACTCTGAAGTCTAGCCTGATGGCAAATACATTTCCAGGTTTCTACAGCCTTATTACGTTTATTAAACTGTACACTGCTAATTACTGGCCAAATATTAGCCAATACAACGCCATACTGGCAGCGTCCCGATGAGAACTTCGCGAAAACTGCCAGGAGCGTAATATTATATCGACAACATCCTCAGCGAATGCGGACGTCGTGAAATTACGGCAAACTCGAAAGAAATCTGTTCCAACACATGTGACGTCATATGACTTCCGCATCACTCAAAATGTTAAATACACATTCTAATTGATCTGTCCATGGATGGCAATGCTTGTGGCAGTTTCGCCCCCGGTAACTTAGCGAAATATTTCGTGCTGGTACAAAATTACAAACATTACAAGCAAACTAAATTGAAAACGCTAACAACACATAGAGGTTGCGAGAGCTAATGTTTCGTCAGCTGC